>CAJQZJ010004796.1:7118232-7142374 GCA_907164525.1 Lophiomys imhausi
CCACACCAACCAACCCTCACAGCAGGCATGCACCACCACACCAACCATCACAGTAGGCATGCACCACCATACCTAGTTTTGCAATGCTGGGGACTGAACTCAGAACGCCATGCATGCTCCGCAAGCACCCTACCAACTGAGCAGTATCCTCGGCCTCTCCCTTAACATCTCTCTCTCAATCTCTCTCAAATGTGAGTTTCTTCCCATTTGTCCCCCAAATGGAAAGTACTCTGAAAACACTAGCAGACCCCACCACAGACATCACTGCTGCCACCTGAAGTTCCCCTGACCACAGCCCTGTCCACCTGATAGGACACCTTCTCAGTTAAGTAGCCCAGCACACTCAGGCCCTGAGAACACCTCCCTGCCAGTCTCACCCTCTTACAACGTCCTACTCATCTGTTTATCAGCCACTAAAATCAAGATAGCATGTTTCTGAAATGAGGCTGCTGTGGCTATTGGAATGAAAATGGTCCCAGAGGCTCAGGTATTTAATGCTTGGTCCCTGGCTGGTGGAACTGTTTGAGAAGGACTAGGAGGTGTGGCCTTGTTGGAAGAAGTGTGTCACTAGGGATGGCTCTGATGTTTCAAATACCCATGCTAGCCTAATGTCTCTCTCGCTCTGCTTGCTGCCTTTGGATTGGGATGTAAAGCTCCCAGCTACTGCCTAGCATCATGTCTGCTTCCCACCATGATCATCATGCACTAAACCTCTGAGACTGTAAGAAAGCTCCCAATTAAATGCTTTCTTTTACAAGAGTTGCCTTGGTCCTGGTGTCTCTTTCTAGCATAGGACAGTGACCAAGACAATTAAAAACTTAAAATGAAGCCGGGCAGTGGTGGAGCACGCCTTTAATCCCAGCACTTGGGAGGCAGAGGCAGGCGGATCTTTGTGAGTTCGAGGCCAGCCTGGTCTACAAAGTGAGTCCAGGACAGCCAGGGCTACACAGAGAAACCCTGTCTCGAAAAACCAAAAAAAAAAAAAAAAAAACTTAAAATGTCTGCCCAGCTTTTCATGTTCTTTTCGGTCCCTGCTTCTCTGTGCACACAGAGCCTACCTTTATCTGCTTGATCTCATATTGAATCCTCTTGATGGGGTTGCCGTAGATGTCATTTCCAGAGTCCACCTCCTTCTCGCTCACTGCTTTGGCCCTGATCACTGCAAAACAGAGACATGTATGTGAGGAGAGTCCACGAGGACCAGGATCCAGGCTCTGCCCTATGGGAGGTGCTGGGGGAGGTGAGCCTACTGGCCACCTGCTGTAACCTGAGGGTGGCCTGACCCAAAGAAGGAGGGGAGGCTCTGAGGTCTGTCATGCTGGGGTTGTCGCCAGGAGTTTTTCACTGTGGCTGGGGTGTGGCTCAGTTGGAAGAGTGGCTGCCTAGCGTGCACCAAGCCCTGTGTTTGTTCTCTAGCACAAGCACCATATAAAACTGAGCACAGTGATACACACATTACCAGCCGCTGGGAGGCAGAGTCAGGAGAATCAGAGGGTCATGGCCAGCCAAGGCTAATGAAACTCTATCTCAAAAGACAGAATTGAGAAACAAAAAGCTGGGCGTGGTGACGCTCGCCTTTTACTCCAGCACTTGGAAGGTGCAGAGGCAGGTGGATCTCTGTGAGTTCCAGGCAAGCCTGGTCTAACAGAGTGAGTTCTGTGTCAGCAGGGGCTACAGAGTGAGACATTGTCTCAAACAAAACAAACCAACCAAAAGCAAAACCAACAAATCTCCGAATGAATCCTTTGCTGACAAGGGCAAATGCAGAGACTCAGAGTCCCTGCCCAGGCAGCTGCGAACAGCAGGCTGTGGCTGCCGGCCTGATTCTCCCTGCTTATTGGTGGCTAGAGAAACAGTTAACAAATGGCCTGTCATGCAACCCTGCTCCTGCGGGCAGGACTGGTAGAGAGCCAGTGAAGTGGCTTTGACATTCCAGCTCCTCACCCTCAAACAGGCTTTGGGGGCTAGAGCAGATAAGCCATCATCTACCCCAAAGAAGACTGGTTTATTCAGATCTGCGGACCGCACTGGGGATACCAGAGTACAGCTCAGGGCAGAACCCCTACCTAGCACACACGAGGGCCTAACTTCTCTCTCTAGCAATACACAAGGGAGATGTTTCCATGTGAAACATCCTATGGGGGGGCTGGAGAGATGGCTCAGAGGTTAAGAGCACTTCTGCCGGCTGCTCTTCCAGAGGTCCTGAGTTCAATTCCCAGCAACTGCATGGTGGCTCATAACCATCTATAGTGAGATCTGGTGCTGTCTTCTGGCCTGCAGGCAGAACACTGTATACACAATAAATAAACCTTTTTTAAAGTATCCCATGGGACATGAACGAGAAGGTCACAGGACAACTTCTTTATTTCTTAGGTAACATCTGCCTTTGGGGGGGGGGTTGTTTTGTTTTTTGTTTTTTTACATTTTTATTTATTGGGAGTGGGCAGGGTTTGCAAGCTGCTTGCTGCAGCCAACATGTCAGAGTCAAAGGACAACTTGTGGGAGTCAATTCTCTTTCCACCATGTGGCTTCTGGGAATAGAATCAGGTCAGCAGGCTTGGTAGAAAGTGCCTTCACACAGAGTCATCTCACTGGCCTGGACCTCACTGAGTAGGCCTGGCTGGCTGGCCGGCAAGCCTCTGGGTCCATCCTGTCTTTTCCTTCCCAGTGCTGAGGTTACAAGTGCATGCCACCACATGTGGCTTTCTGTAACACGCACTGTATGGGAAGTGTGACAGCCATGAGCTGGAAAGCATCTTCCGTAGGGTATGGATCTGGTGAGTAACGCTAGCGTGGCTCGTAAACCTTAGATGTACATGGTAAGAAGGCAGGTCTTGCAGAAAGTGCATCCCAGGCATCAGTCATACGGAGCAGTGCGAAGAGACAGACCAAGAAAGTTCCAGAATGTGGACTAACAGGACTTTTCTATTAGGAATGAAGCCCTTTGTCCCTCCCTGGAAACCCTACTTCTGACGATCAGCAGACCTTGCCGGGCAGACCCTCCTTTTTTATACTTTGAGATTATTTCCTTGGGTCAGGGCCCGTTTTAATGACTTTAAAAGCTGTGTGGTTCAAATGGTAGTGGTGGAGGGTCACTCTGAGCAAGTGTTCTGTCACTGGGCTCACGGGGTAGACAGAGACAACTTGCAGACAGTGCTGGCTCAGAGTCTCCAGCGGTCAGCTTGAATCTTGGAAACTTCTGGCCATGACTGTTTCCCACAGACAGGGAGGTCCAGGCACGTGGCAGTACCATCTGTTCCTCAGACCCCAGTGCACTCTGGTGCCTCCCCACCAGTCTCACACTACAGCCCAGGCCCCACCGGCTACAAAGCCCATTAACACTGGTTCTTAGGAACTGATTCTCAGCTCAATCACTGCTGGCCTGGCCACAGGTTCCTGTTACATCCCTCACTTAAAACAGATTAAAACAGCTACAACCTGGTAAAAGCCACTTGGCAGAACACCCCAGAACACAGGGCTCTCTCTTGGTTCTGTGCCTTCCCCCATAAATATTTCCTTCAAAATGCCTTCACTCAAAATTTGAGCCAGATGGTACACACCTTAAATCCCAGCACTAGGGAGGCAGAAGCAGGCACATCTCTGAGTTTGAGGCCAGCCTGGTTTACACAGCTAGTTCCAGGACAGCCAAGGGTGCACCTTCTACAGTCACACTTAGCCCTTGCTCTCTCCTAATCCATCCTGCTTCCTGGCCCCCACATGCTAGGATACACAGACATGTCCCGCCTCATACCCAAAATGCCACCTCCAAAATGCCACCTCCAGCTCTCGGCCAGGAGAACTACCATTCAGCCTTCAGGAACAGTCCTTTCCTGTCTTGTTCCTGGAGTGACTGCTACATGGCTCATCGTCTCCCACACATTCTTCTGTAAACGCCTGTGCTCCTGTCTGCTGAATGGTTCTAATAGGTAGAGGCCATGTTATGGAACAGCTGGGGCCAGACATCTGCCAGATGGAACTGGTCTGACCCTGACAGCCTCAGGATGGAAGCACAGGTGCAGTTGGCCTTGGTCCCTACTGTGTAATCTATACAACCATCTTCACCATGGTGTATACAAACACATTAGTGAGCATGCCGGATAAACACTGTCCAGTGTTGGCTCTTTGCATAGCATCATCTGCTCAGAAACAAGAGGGGACAGGGGTCCCAAAGGTGAGATCCAGTTCCCTCTACCCATCTACAGAACTTCCTAGCCTTGCTTCTCAGTAGTGGCCCATTATCCTGCACAATGCTTAATGTTCCAACATGTTCACTAAGGGCTAGGGCTGTAGCTCAGTTGGTGGAGGGTTTATGTGGCATCCCCAAAGTCCTTGGCTCAATTCCCACCACATACGACTGAACACGGCACATGCTCGGAATCTTAGCATTCCCTTGAACTACTACAGAGTTTGAGGCTAGCCTGGGCTACTTGAGACCTCATTTCAACCCAAAACAAACAATAAAAGTTCAATAACTACCCACTTGGCAACCAGAAAATAAGCCCGGTGAATTCCAAACAGCCAGAAGGTCTCATACTCTCTCCCATTGCTCTGAGGATCCAATACTACAGTCATATGGAAGCCCTCAACTTCCCACATGCACCCAAGTCCCCTGACACAATCTAAACCAGAAGGCCGAGAAGCAATCAGGCATGAGAGTGTGTGTGCCGGGCGTGCTGCAGAGATGAACTCTGACCCTTGTGATCTCCAGAGACCATTTGACTTCTCATCCAACACAGGCGTCGCCATCCTGTGTCTTAAGGTGATGCGGAGGGTTAGTGAGGCTCTGGGCACAGAGTGCTAGGGACATATTGTGGCAGAGAGGACAGAGCAGATTTCTCTGCACCTACATGACAAGAATGTGGGGTTACTGGCCCTGGTCCCGTGGCAGCCAGGTGGGCTCCACCTAAGCCTGGACAGTATATGGTCATGTGCTCACTTTGCCTCAGGGCTGTGGGCCATATACTTTCTTTTTTTGAAAACTTCAGAAAAGGAGAGATGGATGAATTGAGAGTCTAGGGAAGACACATGGTTTTCAGGCCAGAAAGTTAATGGCGGGGGAGGGGGGGGTGTCAGGGATGTTTGTAGACAGGGAGGAGGGGCAGAGGTGGCAGAGTCTCCGTTGACCACTGAGTGGTTTCTGGTTAGCCATGGGGCCCCTGACCACAGATCTGGGTTAAAACCTGAATGGATACTCCTCTCCCACTTAGCATTCCTGTTGCAAGACAGGGCCATCACTGATGACTACAGCAGACAACTATCTTGGCTGCTACCTGGTGAGAACAGTCAATGGAGAAAGGGAATGGGGAGGTCTTGCCGGTGAAAGCCTTCACAGCCCCAGCCTTAGAGGGGCCTCTGATCTAGGCAGCAGACAGACAGGTGGACAGGGAAGGAGAGGAAATAGAGAATTCTCTAGAAATATAACCCACACACACAGCAGTGGTCATTCCTGTGACCTTTGGGGTGACCTTTGGGGTGATGAGGAAGGGAAACCATATCTCTGAATGTCCATATAATAGCCCTCCTAAGACCCCGGGCCATTTGAAGGACAGGGAAGGGCAGAGACTCAAAGAATTTGGGATGATCTAGAAGCAAGGCATGGGTGACTGTTGACTGGACACTTTTATGCTAGTCTGGGAGCAGATACCAGGGTGGAACCAGACACATCTGGCCCTGTCCCACTACCTCCCCAAGGAGCTGGACACAGCAGTGGGAGACTCCTGTTTAGCTGCTTTGTCCCCCAACCACTGTCCCCACCCCCTGCAGCTCAAAAACTGCTTTTTCCTCTTTTCCTTCTGCTAACCCAACATCTGGCTTTGCCATCGAGAGTGCTACACTGGGTGATGAATTCACTGCCAGATGCTGGCTACTGGAATGCACAAGCGCTGACTTAATTCAAAGCATACATAACCACAGAGCCCCTACCCCCATCCCTCTGGCTGAGGATACCACATGATGTCACTTCCCCCTAAAGGAGCCTGCAAAAACAATCCCAGTGCACCCAGCCAGAAGGGGATGGAAAAGAGCTAGGTGGGTGGAAAATCAGGGATCATCCCTGAGGATGAGCCAGAGATGATGGGTTGTGTTTGGACCCCAAGAATCACAATTGCCCAGGGACACCAACAGAGGCTGGGCTGTCCTGCTACTACCCTCTCTATGAGGAAACTTGCTAGAAACCATGAAGGCTATGGCCGTGGCTAAAGGCAACTAGAGGATTCAACACACACCACAGATCCCAACTTCGGCAAAGAGCCATGGTTCTCCCTCCCAAGGTGCTCCCTGTCTGCCCCCTGGGTTACCAACACATGGTCCACTGAGCCCTAAAGACATGTTCATAAATTCAACAACTGTGTGTATGTAGAGAGAAGGTCTCATTATGTAGTTTTGGCTGGCCTGGAACTCACTATGTGAACTAGGCTAGCCTTGAACCCACCTGCTTCTGC
Source organism: Lophiomys imhausi (assembly GCA_907164525.1). Lineage (NCBI taxonomy): Eukaryota > Metazoa > Chordata > Mammalia > Rodentia > Muridae > Lophiomys > Lophiomys imhausi. The sequence continues at coordinate 7,124,673 of CAJQZJ010004796.1, forward strand.
CTCCCAAGTGCTGGCATTAAAGGTGTGTGCCACCACACCCAGCTTGCCAACAACGTTTGAATTTTATAGTGTCCATAACAGCATCATGGAAATTCCTTGAGAACCTAAAACCACACGGTGCCCATAGTCCACTGTAGGTCATAACCTGAAGGAGCGCTGCCTGCAAGAGTCTTCCTTGTTGGAGTCTGTTATCTTGTTGTGGACCCACCTGCTCTTGGGACAATCCCATATGCCACATGACTATTTACATCCTATGGACAGGTCCCATTTAGCTCCCTCTCTGGGTCTGGGATTCCTGCGCTGAGCACAAATCAACCTGTAGATTATCAACACCTGTTTTCTGAGGCTGAAAAGATTTACTCAGGATCACCAGAAGGTCACAACCAGGCTACACTATCCTTCAGGGTTCTGCTGTGATGGGGCCAGCAAGGTCCTATAGAAAACATGAGCCGGGCGGTGGCGGCGCACGCCTTTAATCCCAGCACTTGGGAGGCAGAGGCAGGCGGATCTTTGTGAGTTCGAGGCCAGCCTGGTCTACAAAGCGAGTCCAGGACAGCCAGAGATATTCAGAGAAACCCTGTCTCGAAAAAAAAAAAAAAAAGAAAACATGGAAGGGTAATTCAGTGTGGTTCCTCCTTCTTGGAGCTAGGAGATAGAGTGCCAGCCTAGCCAAGCCTCTGTATCTGCCAAGGGCCTGCCAGCCCAAATTGTTAAGGGTTGGGGGACTCCCTGATGCTACAGCTAGATTGGAGTCAACCAAAGACAGCTTTAAGGCTACTAGCATCAAGGTGGGGGGATCCCCCCTAGAAAGACCTCCCTCGTCCCATAGATGCGAATGCAGTAACTTCAGGCCCAGTTGCAAATGTACTTAGGTTGGCTGCTCCATTTCTTTCTTTCTTTCTTTCTTTCTTTCTTTCTTTCTTTCTTTCTTTCTTTCTTTCTTTTTTTTTTTTAGGTTTTTTGAGACAGGGTTTCTCTGTGTATCCTTGACTGTCCTGGATTCACTTTGTAGACGAGGCTGGCCTTGAACTCACAGAGATCCGTCTGCCTCTGCCTCCCGAATGCTGGGATTAAAGGCATGTGCCACTGTGCCTGGCGGCTGCTCCATTTCTTTGGAGAGTCTTGGTAGAGTTTGTGCTAACCAGTTCAGAGGAATTATAAGAGCATCATTCTCCCCCAGAGTAAACCCAACCTGTGAGGCTCTGATGGCCTTTCCCAGTCTGTCAGGGTGGACAGCGTGCCATGGCCTTGTCATTTACACCCTCAATTCAGCTTGCAAAGTTCCAATTCTACCCACATCTAGACCCTGTGGCTGCCACCTGGGATGAGTTTCTTGTCCCTTTAGAATGGACATCACAGTACCCATAGCTGGTCAGCTTGGCAAAAGCTGCCCGACCTTTGGATGTAGATTAATTTGTCTTTAACCCTGAAAGTCAGTCAGGAAAAGGAGGTGAGTTCCATGGCCCCAACTCTACACCCTCAGCTGGGGACATAAGACCAGTCACACAATACCTGGCTTTGTCCTATGTCAGCTGCCATCAGATGGTTTTACATTCCTCAGGATGGTGTCCTTGAAGAGGTATGGAATCTGAGTGGGGGCTGTGGGGAGTTTGGAAAAGGCCACTTGGACAGAGCTCCCTTGTTCCTTAGGATGGGCTGACCTCACTGGCTGGAGGATCTGGTGGGTAGTTGATGGTGCTCAGCATAGGGGGTCTTCCCTGGGTCCCTAAGGCCTGCTCTGGCTCCCAGGTCTTGAGGCCATACACTTCAGAATGTGAGGGTACAAGGAAGGGTGAGCAGCCAGGTGTCCCAAGGGATGAAAGGCAGGTTTGGTGCTTACAAGTTCCCAGGTACGAGGACTCCAGCTCTACCTGCTGTGTCTGGCCCCATAGTGACCACCCTCCCCACTGCTGCTACCTCAAGGTGCCCTCTGTAAATGGTTGAGATCATCCACTGAGCTCTGTCTTGCCTTGTCCCCTCCATACCCAGCCACTCTGGCTAGTGAAAAAGACCTTCTCCAAACTCTTTTTCTCTCATTTCCCTAAAAAGGAAAAGAGGGATGTCGCTCAGTAATTAAAAACAGTCTGGGGCTGGTGAACAGGGCTCAACGCTGCCTCCCTACATCAGCAGCTGAGATCGGCCCCTCCCACAGAAACTCCCAAATCTGATGGCCTATCCTCTCACAGGCAGCAATCGGGATTTTTAGGGAGTGTGAAACCAAGCCAGCCTTGGGGTAGGGCTGTGCCTACTCAGGATGAGGTCAAGACCTGCTCATCTATCGGGGCCAACTCGAGAGGATGGGTGTGGCTGACAGGCAGAGAGGGAAGATGGGGTTCCAAGGTTTTGACCAGAGACTACAGGGCGTTCAGCTCTGGCCCACACCATGGACTGGTGCCTGGGAACATGCCAGGCTTGTCTAGCAGCAGGCTCCCTGGCCACCTCTCAGATTCTAGCATGCTTGCACACACAGGAGGGTGGCTGTCCGCTAGACGACCGTCTCCATGGAAACCAGCTTTCCCATCTCCATTTTCTGCCCATTGCTTTGGCTCTTCTCAGGGAGGGTGATGGCACATCTATATGAGCGAGCAGGAGAAAGCTGCAGCAGCCTTGGCCCAGCTTGCCAGCTGCCTCATCCCCCACCCCCCAGGACCCTATCTCTATCCTTCTAGGCCTGGTGGGACGAAGCCCACACGCACTGCCACCCTTCCTTTCCAGCTGTGGGCCAGCAGGATCTCATGCCAGGGCCTTAAGTGCGGCCCTTCCCATTCACGTGCTGCTGAATCATTTGAAAAAAATGCATCCCGCTCCCGGGAGGGTTTGCAGAGAGCAGTATGGCTTTGTGGAGGCGGCTGCTGCTCTGCAATTTCTCTGCCAAGAAGCCAAGGGCCTCACAGGAGCCAAGCTCAGCCCTGTAAATCCCGAAGCCCGGCAAGCTGGGCAGTAGCGGGGCAAGGCAGGAGGCAGAGAGAACCTGGGGAGGTCGCTGGGGGTTACTCTGCCAGCCCCTGTAAGCTGTCTTCGCCTAGCGCCGAGGAAGGGCTTAAGGACATGACAGCAGTGGCATCTCGGGATCTTTTCCACTTGGCAGCAGCAGTTCCTGCTGCAGATGGGCAGCAGGCATCTCTCTTCATTCACTTGTTCCCAGGAGCAAACCTAGGGTGACCGGACCTTTGGACCTCTGCTTTAGTGCTCAGCATTCAGTCCCGGCCCCTGAGCGGGAGTGGGACCCCACAGGGCGGTGAGCAGAGCCACCACACGGTGCCTGAAGGGATACAGCAGGATGTGGGTCCCTGCTCCCCATCCACTCATTAGTACAGCATCCCTCAAGCCACGGAGTATGGAAGGCCATTCAAGACAGCCCTCAAGTCTCCAGCCAGATGGTCACAGGGCCTGTTGCTTCCCCAGCCTGGATCCTCTGAAGACTGGCTGGAAGCTGGACCCTGACTGATATCAGAGGTCTGAACTGACCTCTTTGCCATTGTCTACTTGTTGGAGGGACAATACAAGTTAGAGGGGGTCCCTGCCCCACTCCCAACTTCATGCCCCTTTTCTAACCCTATCCTCTCACAGGCATGGAGTCCTGGATACTGCTGTTACCATGTGCACATGTACAGGGTTAGGTGGCATGGCGACTAAGCCAAGTTTGTCTCAACAGGATCATCATGGTCTTGGTTGACTGGTTCAGTCAGCGTGAAAGTGAGCAGGGCAGGCAAGGAGATTTACTGCACCTGCATCTCTCACCTGTTGGACACTCTGGGCATGACCCAACGTGTGGAAAATGATATTGCTGTTGTCCTGAAAAGCTCTTGGGCACACAGGGTGCCTGTCCACCACTTGATCAGCCCCAGAACATTTCTGAGTCCACGTACTTTGGAGAAAATGCCTGGGGCAGAGACACAAGGTAGTAGCTTGATGACCAGGATTCTGATAAGTGCAGTACACAGCAGGGATAGACTGTGCCCCCTACCCCATATGTGGATACAGAAATACACAGCGAGGAAGCATCACTAAATACACGGTGCTCTGAGGAGGTACGTGGCAAGAACCCGAGAGTGCCTCAGGAGGACGATGATAAAGGCAGCCTCCATGCCTGGCTTCTCCTGCTACTGGACAGAGCTCCACACAAACCCAGAAGCTGCACACTGCCCCCATTACCCCATCTCAGTCAACTGGAGGCTGGGCCTGGCAGCTTATAGGATTTGGATAAGTATACAGACTGCCCCCGCCCCAGCCAGCAGGCCATCTATGTGAACCAATGCATCGGGAATGGTTTGAGTGGTGCCAGCAGGGGCCCAAAGTGTCCCCTTCTGAATACTTGTGGCAAGAACGTGGACGCTGGTGACAGACATGGCTGAAGTTGGGCATAAGGGAGGAGGGTGGAGTGTCAAGACTGGGAAAGGTCAGAGCATTGACCCCTTGCCTGGCACCCAGAGTGGCAGAGCCTTTATTCTTGTCACTGTGGCGCCCTGGCTCCTTGTGGAGGCTGATGGGTGAGAAGAGTGGAGGGGCCTGGGAGGCTGCAGGTTACACACAAGGACTTTGCTTTGACACTCAGATGTCTCAATGTAAAGACAGAGCGAAAATGGGGTCTACACAAACTTCTGAAACTCTGAGGATGAGATGGGAAGGCAGCCATGCCATCTCCCTAGGGAATCATTGGGAAGTCACCTTTTTAGGAGGGGGAGGAGGTCCTAGGGATTGGATTTGCTACCCATACCACTGTCCTGGGCCAAGGCTATCCCATCCTCCTTTAGCCTTCTAGAGACAGGTGGGAGAGGGAAGGGTGTCTTCTCATGCTTGCTGCCAAGGGACAGTGTAGGTGTTACTGTCCGAGCAGAAATGAGTCATCCTCCATCACATGTCGAGGCTCCTCCCTACACCTACTTTTAGCTCAGTGTAGCCAAGAAGGGGCGATTCCTTACTCAGAATGTGGGCCACAAATACCACCTTCGTAAACGGAAACAAAACTAATGTGCTCCGGGAAGAGGTGTCTGCTCACTGGGCTGCGGCTTCCAATTAAGTTGGGAGGCTAAGTTATGCAATGTGAGGTCCACTTGTGATCACGGCTTTGAGCCAAGGGATGCCGCAACACATGCTCTGCTCTTCTAGACAGAGGTGATGCTCCAGGATATCCTGTGCCATGCAACACTGAGCATCAACTGACAGTCGGTGGGGCACAGGCGAGAACAAGGTATGATGGACAAACAAAAGGCAAATCTCAAATCCCTGTGGGATGCTCTTAGGGTCCAGTCAAATGAGCAGCATTGTAGTGGGAGACCTCAGGCTCAGGCTGCTCAGAACCATACACAGAGCCAGTGTCTCCCATCTTGCCTAGCCCCTTGCCAACACTCATCACAAGGGCTGGTCATTGCTATGCCTTCTACTAGTCACAAGTTGTATAGCCCTCATGTGCCGTTAACTGCTTACCTATTGGGACAGAGTTGAGGATAGGGTCAGTGACAGGGTTTGGCACTCTATAAATGAGAAATATCAGGAAAGCAGATGAGTCTCTTTCAGTAGAAATGGAGCTAACGGGAAGCAAGGGGTGGCAGACAGAGCACTCCCACCTACGTCCCAGCTGCGCGTTTTCATTTGCAGCTTCCAAAAGCGTTTTAAACAAGAGCTGGTGCGAGGCTGGGGTTAGACTATGCAAGCCCTTCTTGGCACCAGGCCTCCTGATCTGAGGGCACTGGCTACGCAGTTTGCTTTTCAGAAAGAGGAATAGACACAGCTGGGATCCTGGGATGCAGGCTCTGAAAGCCCCACAAAAACATCATGCCGGGCTGGAGAGATGGCTCAGCGGTTAAGAGCACTGCCTAGTGCTCTTCCAAAGGTCCTGAGTTCAATTCCCAGCAACCACATGGTGGCTCACAACCATCCACAATGTGATCTGGTGCCCTCTTCTGGAATGCAGGTGTACATGCAGATAGAGCACACATATGCATAAAATAAATCTTAAAAAAAAAAAAAAACATCATGCCAAGGTGAACACAAGCTAGTGGATGCTCTGTATCCATGGGTGAATGTCAGGAGCTGGGCTGCATTCACAGCAGGGAAGAACTTCAATCCCATAGAAAACCACCTATGACCAACCATGTTCAGCATGAATACATGTGTGGAAGGGCTGAGCAAGGTGCATGTCTGAGGAGGAAGGAGGGATTTAAGAAAGAAAATTAATATATGGCAGAGGACCTGCTTTTAGCTCCCCCTCCCCTAGTGGATTTGGCTGACATACTTACAGTTGTTCATACTATCTGCAAAACACATCTGAGAAAAATATGGCCATTTAAAGACCAATATTACTAATGTGCCATGATCAAATATGATCAATCAAGGTATCTGGAGGTGAAAGGAAGATGGGAAGGAGGGGAGAAATGGCTCACAAACTAAAGTGGAGCCACAGCCAGCAGCCAGTGCCTCAGTCAATCAAGTCTCATGGGACTTGGCCATGCCCATTTATGGCCATATCCTCTGTAGCAGACCCCCATCCCCACCCCAACACTACCCCAACTGCCGTTGTAGTGTTGGGGACTGAGCCTAGGGCCTCATGCACCCTGTGGAACATTCCACACTCCGCCAAGCTGCAGCACAGACCTTCCACAGCTGCTTTGAGGTTGCAGAAGTACGGCTGAGCAGTGGCCAGATGCTGCTTAGCAAAACGAGGCATTTGCCGGGCGGTGGTGGCGCACGCCTTTAATCCCAGCACTTGGGAGGCAGAGGCAGGCGGATCTTTGTGAGTTCGAGGCCAGCCTGGTCTACAAAGTGAGTCCAGGACAGCCAGAGATATTCAGAGAAACCCTGTCTCGAAAAACCAAAAAAAAAAAAAAAAACGAGGCATTCATCCATCCTCTAGGCTCTACAGAGAAAGTCTGGTGATCCCTATGTACCCGGTATGTGCTTCCCACAGCCAGGGGGAAAAAGCTGAGGGTCAGGAAACTGAACACCCAGGTCTCCCCTCTCCTACCAACCACCCCACATTAGCACAGCCTCCAGATGCAGTCACCCAGCTGGGTTGGGCTTGCCTGACCCCCGACCACTCATAAAGGTTCTAAGAATGCTTATATTTTAAACACTGTTGTCTTTGTCTCCTAAAGGAGAGAGGTTTTAGCTAGTGGCTCAGACATTATCTCAGCCAGAGGCCAAGCAACCAATGAGGTATCTTTTGAAACTGTGCCCATCTGACCCTGAATGCCCCCGAAAGCCCAGTGTTTGACTAAACCATCTGAAGAGTCCATTTTACTTGGGGTTTCCATGAATACCCACAGCCCATAAAAACAGACTCTGTCTGCAGAACACAGGCTAGACTCACTCTTGGGACCCCACAGGGGTCCTGCTTCAGTAGGATGGAGTTTGCAGGATGGCGAACAGACTTAAGACACACACAGGCCCGGCCCAAGCAAAGCGGCCATCAGGGATGTATTTATCACGGGTGGGTCTGCCTTTAAAATGTTTTTTGAAACTCTTGCAAGCGTTTCCTGGCTTTTTCCAAAAACTCCTTGTGTAACTTGTTTTGCTCTAAAATCTGCTGCTGAAGGTCACGGATCATCTCGCTCTGTCTGTCCTCATCCAGAATGATGTCGCCGTCCAGGGAAGTGCTTCGGTCGTGGACTGGGGCATAGTTCCCACTGGGATAAGACTTGAGCATGGCCAAGCGCATTCTTCGGCGCTCCTTGCGTTCTTCTTCCAGCTCGGCCTTGTAATGGATTTCCAAGCTCATGTCGGGGTGTTCTGTCATCCCCAACAGGGACTTTTGCCTTCTCTGCTCCAGCTCCGCCTTCTGCTTTTGCCTCAGAGCCAACCAGCTGGATACAGAGCCCGCCAGTTTCTCCTCCACTGAGGCCAACTTGAGTGGCTCCTGTTCTGACTCCAGGCTTTCTGAGAACAAGTTATCTTGTTGGACAGATGCTCCCACCTCAGAAACAGGCATCAGGCTTCCGCTCTTTAACGGGTGCTTTACCATCTGTTGGTACCTGGGGTACTCGGTCTCACCTAGCAACTGTTTCAGACTGGTTTTGGACCACTTATCAGGGGCCTCCCCATCCACCGGGTTCCCAGACACCTCAGTTGCTTCCACTTCCTCTGTGCTCTCCTCTCTCAGGGTGTCACTGGTCTCGCCCTGAGTCTCCAAGTAGGTCTGTTGCTCATCTGGATTCTGGTCCACCTTGAGCCTCTGTTCAAGGTGCAAATTCAAATGTTTCTTCAGCTTTCTGTTTGTGTTAAATAATTCCTCGAAGGCAGACTCAATCTCTTTGTACCACTGATTCTTATGGCTGTACTTACATGGAGCACCCTGGGGTGTGGCCTCCTGTTTGAAGGTGGAATTGAGGAGTAAGGGTTGTTCTAGGTCACTTGTTTTGTCCCACAGTCTCTGGTCCCTGGAATTTTGATTTATGCTCTGGGCAAAGCGTGAAGTCCCCCTTCCCATCAGTCGCCTCCCTTCCTGGGGTGTTTCCTTCTGTATGGTGTTTCCTTCCTCCAGGTCCTCGATTTCCCCAGTAACAGCTAAGAGCGGACAGAGCTTTGCCAGGTCTGCCCCTCTGCTCACTCGAGGGCCCAAGTGCTGGTAGCCACCATTGCTCTTACTTGACGACACCCGTTTCCCTTTACCTCTCTCAGTGGAGTTTGGGCCCCGGGCTTTGGTAGAACCCCGTCTCTCTGAGCATTTTGCTTTTTTACGGGACTTGGGGTGTTGCCTGGGGTGCTCTCCCCTGTGGCCCTTTTCCTTTCTAAAGGATGCTCTGTTTCTCTCCTTAGCCTTCATGTGTTTTGGTGTTTCTCTCTGGTTGTATTCGTCCACGTTGAGGTCATGTCCTGTGGCCTGCCCTGTTCCTTCATTCAACAGATGGGCTAAATAGAGCTGTTCCCTGTCTCTGACCTGCTGAAGCCGGGCCTCCTCCCACTCCACCTTCAACTCCTCAGCCAGGCGATCCAGCTGCCGCGCTTTCCTTTGCTTCAGCGTGACAACTTCGCCCTTGTCACGGACTTGAGTTGGCGCTGGCTTCTGCTTGAAAACTAAGGTCTCCTCATCAGAAGAGGGGCTCAGCTGGGCCTCCCGCTCTACGTCTCTCTGCATTTCTGTGAGTTTTGCAGACACACTTATAAACAAAGGTGGCTGTAGCCAGAAGCAGAGGTTGCAGGGCCTGGGGCACCTGCAGAAATGACGAGATATTCACGGCAAGCCTACAATGCCAGGAGGGCACAGGCCTCTCCGGACAGCTGGAGAAAAGTGTGCACGGCCCTGGAGACAAATGTGCAGGGGAATCTCAGTGCAGGATACACTAAAAATACAACTACCAGATTCTCCCCCGCCCCCCGCCCACTAGCACCCATTCCCCAACTCCTGGTTTCTGTCCCGAACACTTTGGATAAGAGCATGTGGGGTGCGTGTTTCACAGGACAAAGCTGCAGAGCACATGTGGTAATGTCTGGAGATGATTTTTGTTGTCCTGACTGAAAGGAGGAGGTGCTACCAACCTGTAGCCAGGGATGACCCATGGATCACTAAGCATCCTAACATGCACAGGGTTGGCCCCAGAACTAAGAATGTCAGCAGGGCCGAGACTGAGAACCCTCCACCCCGGGAGGCAAGATTGGGGCTCAGGTGTGGGGGTGGTCTGCAGAAAGGAACAGCTGGGAACGCACCTGGAGAAGGATAGGTGGGAACAACAGCCACGTATCCTGGCTTATAGTGAGAGAGCTGCTTAGAGGTGAAGAGATGAGGGGGCAGGAGAGGGAGGAGCTGCAGGCGGGAATGTGCAGGGGCCTGTGTGTATGCCTGTGTGCTCATACATGTGTTACACATCTGTATTCATGAGAGCAAAGGTGTGCATGAAGGGATATGTGTATATGAATACATGGATTCTTGCTATCTGGATCCAGTAAAAACCAGACAGAGAGATGCAGGAACACACATATCTGTGTGCATATCTGTGAGAACAGGGATGCATATGCAGGCATCTGTGTGGGAGAACACATGCTTGCTACATGGATCTGATACAGACCAGAGAGGAGACATATGTTACACCACTGTGCTCAGCTAGCCACTGTGAGGTCATCAGGGGTCTGTTGTGTATCCCTGTGGCACCAGGAGGGCCCATGCTTTGCCAGACCTTCCTGGAGAAGTTGTGCTTCTTAAGGGGATAGAGTCATTCCTGTTGCCTATTGGTCACTACAGTCTGCATGAAGAGATCCCCAACTGCCCTATCTTAAGCTTAAGCCAATGTAAGTCATGGCAATCAGAAAACAGCTCTGCATGTCCATTACTGCTACCTGCTACAGCTCAGGCTCCTCTGTGCACAAGACAGCATCCATCGTGCAGGTTTCAACCTGGGTTGGCCTGGAGCTTGAAATCTTCCTGTCTCAACCCCCCGAGTGCTGAGTTTATATGTACTGCCACACACAGTAGAGAGCGGGTTGAGTAGCCCTGGGAGGTAAAGCACTATTACCACCCAAGGTTCACAGATGGGGAAGCTGAGGCAAGGAGCCGGAGAACACGGGAGCCAGATTACATACCCACAAAGAGGTCAACAGGCCCTCTCTGACTGGGTAGACCACAGGGCCTGATCAGCCATGGCCCAGCCACACTACTACTGACACGGACAGATATGTCCTTGTGAGAGCTCCTTGCTCCAGACCAGGCAATTAGAAGCATGTTCTAATCTTAAAAAAGAAGTTGATTATTACATCCACTAGCCTGCCAACCGTCATGGCTTGCCAAAGGAGAGAACTCGAGGAAGACAGGATCCTCAACCCAGGGACTGAGATTTTCTTTCAAAGGAACAGCAATCCAGTGTAGAAAGAATTGGCTTTTTTTCCTTGGATTTCTTTTTTTAAATGGTTCTCTAACAGTTGAGTGCTCACACTCAAAGAAGAGGAACCCAGGCCATTCTTCACATTATATACAAAAATCAACTCACAGTCAATTCTATATAGACCTAATATCAGCCCTAAAACTATAAATGTTTAGAAGAAAACAAGTATATATATTCATGGCCCTGGCTTAGGCAAAGATTTCTTAAATGTAACAGGAAAGACCAAGCCATTAAGAAACTGAAGAGATTGGGGCTGGAGAGATGGCTCAGAGGTTAAGAACACTGGCTGTTCTTCCAAAGGTCCTGAGTTCAATTCCCAGCAACCACATGGTGGCTCACAACCATCTACATTGAGATCTGGTGCCCTCTTCTGGAGAGAATGTGTACATGCCGGCAGAACACTGTATACACAATAAATAAATAATCTTAAAAAAAAAAAAAGAAAGAAACTGAGGGATGAATGCCATCCCGTGAAGGAGGAACCAATGGCTGGAAGTTGTCTTCTCACTTCTACACATGTGCTGGGCGGGCGTGCATAGGCACCCATTCATATGCACACAAAAAATAATCCAATATTTCTAAAGGATACAAATAGAACTGGAGAGATGGCTTAGCACTGCTCTTCCAGAGGACCTGGGTTCAGTTCCCAGCACTCGTGTTGGGGTGGATCACAATAGTCTAACGCTAGTGCCAAGGGATCTGACACTTCTGCCCTCCATGGGCATCGTACTCCTGTGCACACCCTAACACCCTACCTTTGCACCCATCTCCCTCCCACACACTTTCCCATCTCACCCCACCCCCACTATCCCACCCCGCTCCCTCCCACCCTCATCACAACATAATTGAAAATAAACCTTTTCTTTTTTTAAAAGGAAAAGATAGACACTTCACCAAAGGAGACATGTGGCTAAGACGGCACATGACAAGATGGCCATGAGCCACGTTCACCAGAGAAAGGCAGACTGAAGCTGCGGTATGGTGACCACAAGCCCTCGAGGATGGCTTTAATCAGAAGGAGCTAGGGAAACTGGAATCCTGCGCTCTGATGGTGGGCGTATAAAAAGGCACTTTGTCATCAGTCTGGCAGTTTCTCTAACATTAAGCCATAGACTTATTGAGTGACGGGGAATTACCATATCTAAGTCTGTAGCCAGGAGAAGAAACAGAAGCTCAGAGAGGCAATGCAAGTCAGATTCCAGGGCAGCTGGGTGTGTACATGCCTCTCACACCAAACCCTAAGCTTTACCCACACGGGGAATATCCACAGGGGTGTTGCAGCGGGTGGGGAGGGTCTGTGTTGCTGTGGCTGTCTCTCTGATGGTGCCAATCCCACCTAAGGTGTAAAGTCTGTTTCTGAGCCTGTAGCCAGTGCCTTCCATCCTTTCTAACAGGTGACAACCACTGAGGCCTGCCATGTCTCTGCCAAGCAGAAGTGCCCCCGTCTCAGTCAGTGACCGTCATCCTCATGGAGAAATCTTTGGGATAAAGTTGAGAGAGTTATATCTAACTCCATAGTTGAGGAATCCACTTCCCCCTGACAGTAGTGACCAGCCACATCTTCAGCACCTTTCTGCTCTTTTCTGTGCTCCTCCCCCATTCTATCTTGTGACCAGAGGACAAGGTTCCACTTGGACTCAGGGAGCATCCTTGCTGAGCCTGAGATTGCTAAGGAGAAGCACCTGCCCTCCTGGCGTCCTCACCAGCAAGTCCCCAAATACCATCCACAGCCACCAGCAGCACACACAACTGAGTCAAATGGGGGCAGCCCCAGACTGCTTGGAAGACCCTGAGCCCTCCCACCTCAAAGGACATCCCAATGCCTTTGAGCATGTAGCCAGACAAATGTGCAGTGCCTGTTCCAGTGAAACCAAGAACCAAAGTGATATAGTCAGAAGCCACATGAGGAGTCAGAAAGGGGGCTCACAACCAGCCAGGCTGGGTCCCAGAAGCACGATATGAGGTCCTGCAGAGGACCTGTGTGTAAGTTCTGTCTCACTACTGTGGGAGAGACATCCTACTGCCCACGCCACATGGATGATCTGCCTACTGCCCATCCACAAGAACAGCCATGCAGCTAAACAGTGGCCACCAGGCCCTCTACTTGCTGGGATTTGTTGGACCATGCTGCCATATCCTCCTACTGCCGGGGTACACAGTGGCCACAGGGATAAACCTACCCACTGTAGCTGGTCATCAATGTGACTTGAACACTCATCAAATAACGAATACAGCAGATACCACCATTTTCCCCAGACACAAGTCAACAATAGTGAGTACTACCACCTCTGGATGTGCCAGGGGGACCCTGGAAACACGTGACCTTTTAAAGATGCTTAGCCAAGCCAGGTGATACTCGTGAAGACCAGGACAAGTAGAGCTAGCTGGGTGGACTCAAACCAGTGGACTCATAACTACAAAGCCAGGCTGACCAAAGAGCAAGGTGACTTCCTGTGACTCCCAAGGCTTCACGCAGGTCCCCTTAATCTGTCTGGAGATGCACCATGGGGTAGTAGAGATGCAGAGAGGTTAAGTGACTTGCCTAAGGCCATTCAGCCCCTCCTCAGCATGCATCAAGGTCTCAAATCTCAGCAGGCGGACCCTGATCCAGGTCCCTGACCTGCAGAGAGGGAGTCAGGCCTGGAAGCTACTTTCAAGACAAACATCGGCTCTGTGTTTGTCTTCTGGTCGCTGCCTGAGATGAGCTTGTGTGCCTTCTGGGTACTTACCTAGGACAATCTGTATCTGCAGACTCCTGCAACTCCCCTCCCAGGGACACCCCACTGATGAAGTAGCTCTTCAACAGCCTGGACATTCAGGACCCAGACACCAGCATTGTTTTTGAATCATATAGAGACAGTTCCAGATTTAGTGAGCTAGAGGGAGCTTTTCTGTACAACTCGGTCTTACGGTCTCACGCATGCAGTCTGACTTTGCTGCATCTCAAGAGAGTGACTGGCACACAGCAAACACAGTTCGCCCTTTACAAAGCAATGCTGTGTTTCTTCTGGTTCTTTGGGACAACGTAGGGGACCCTCAAGGGCTTTTAAGATACACAGAACAGGGTTTTCTTAAACTAAATGACCCCCAAATGTAATGTGGGCTTAGGAAGTAGACTGCGTAGCTGCCTGGCATCCTGTTTCTCTTACAGTAAACCTGTCCTAAACTGCTGTGGCCTGCCACCACAGGAATAAAGTCCAACAATTGAATATGTCATAAAAACAAACAGAAGTACAGGGGCCACTGAACCCAAACTTTTGACTCCAAGCTCATTCATCCTAAAACACAACACTCATGGGCTACTGAGGACCTACAAGGAATAGAAAATCAGTTCCCTGGCTCAAAGGGAGCTCGGCCAGCATCTAAGGTAAAGACAATAGTCAAGGCCCAGGAAGCTGATGGGCAGATGGGATCTGTGACTTTGAAGGGGTGAAAAGTATCCGTGAATGGGCATGTGACAAGGTCACAAGATGATCATTCTAAAGGCACAATGAGGGGCTGGGGAGACAGTTCCGTCAGTAAAGCCCCTGCTGTGTGAGCATGGGGGCTCAGTACAGACCTCCAGACCTGGGCACAGCAGCTCTCATGCTTATGACCCCAGTGGAGGGGAGGCAGAGACTGGTGGGTCCCTGGAGTTCAGTGCATCTAAAAAAGCTCCAGGTTCAGTGAGAGACCGTCTCAAAATACATGGTAGAAAGCAAAGGAGGAAGACACCTGATATGGACCCCCGACAGACACACACAAAACTCAACAAACAAGTCAAAAGCATAATGGGGAGCCAGGCCTGGTGGCTCATGCCTGTAGTCCCAGCACTCAGGAGGCAGAGTTCGAGGCCAGCCTGGTCTACTGAGTTCCAGGACAGCCAGGGCTACACAGGGAAACACTGTCTCAAAAAAAAAAAAAAAAAGAAAGAAAAGAAAAAAAAAGCACAGTTTAAGTGTTGAAATGGTTAGGAATATACTGGATGATGAGAAATGTACAGGAACTGAGTAAGGACAACTAGACAAAGTGTCAGAAGAACAGGGGAGAGCCAGACGTGAAAGACTTTCTTCCCAGAGGGTTCTGGAAAAGGAGGAAAGAGGTCAGAATGGGAGAAGGGATCCAACAAGGATCTCAGAAGGACAGTGACAAAAGCCAGAGGCCTCTGCAGGCTGGGGAGCTCAGATGGAGGGGGGTACAGGTGTGTGCCTAGGGTAAGGTGTTGAAGAATGAATGCTGCTTCTGTCTCTCGTCTGTGAAGTGGGTGATGGCAGTCTCTCCCGTCGCTGTGAGGACCACTCAGATGCTTGGCCAGCCGTGTGGGGAGAGGGCAGTACTTACTGTGTGTGTCTCCAGATGACTGAGCCAGGCCAGCGAGGATACATCAGAGGGAGGCAAAGGTTGGCCTGGTGAAAGGAAGTACTTTCTAAGGGCTGTCTTGAGATCATTGGGTAGGTAGTGAGACGCCCATCACTGGAGGCAAACCAAGCCATACCCAGGTGAAATGAACATCAGAAATGTTTTCAACCCCACTTCTCTGAGTTCTGCCTTCTATGACTATACCCTACAACACACAGTGCAATGCCTCACACCCCGTCTCTGGCCCTTCCTCCCTTCCCCTTCGCTAAGTTCCAGAGGGATGGTTCCTCATGGTGTTAGGCTGGGTTTTGGAGGAGCAGTACCAGAATCTCTCCTCAGGGAAGGCATGGTAAAATGTAAGTTCTGGCCAAGCTCACAGATGGTTTTCACCCAGATTCTAGGGGTGGGTGGGGCTACGTACTAACATTTGACCATCTTTCCATGCTCTACCAGGACAGAGTGGGCTCTACAGGCTAAGACAGCAGGGCAGCCAGCAGAGGGGGTGAGGGACAAGCTCAGATTTCCAAAGACAGACCTTGTAGCGAGCTGACCTCTGACCTCAGGGTCCAGGCATCCACCAACCAAGAGGGGCACTTGCGGCTGATCCAGCTGGCGCCTTACTAAATATAGGGGTGGTGCTCACCACCTGCTTTCCAAGTCCCTAGCCAGGTCAGAGGCACCCAGCTGCTCCTCTTGCTCTGTTATGATGCCTCACACCCCCAAGTCCTAAAGCAGCTACAGCTTCCCCAACTCCCAGCCCCTACTCTCAGCACCTATTCCTCTTTGTAAGACAGACTTTTAAATCTGCATCAGAACACATGGCCTGGATACATATCCTCCCCAAACAGTTGGGCACAAAAAGAACCACCCCCTTCCAGAGAGGAAAAGGGGCAGATACCACAATCCTGTCTTAAGGTGGTCCACTTGGGGTCTCAGGGGTCACTGACCCAAGTTAGCTGGAATCCTTCCCACTTCTGCCAGCAGCCCAGTGTCTGCCCTGGCCGGTTAACTAGGGGAGTCTGTTGCCATGGGAACAGCAGACAGCTGTGACATCACCTCAGGGGTGAGGTCAGGGACAGAGACAGGCCAGCCAGAGGACAAACTTCCAGGTGAGAAAAGCAATTTGTCTCAAGTGGCAGGGGTTGTGAGCCTCTCGAAGGTGCCTGTTTGAAGAGGTGCTGAGAGCAGAGGCACAGCCTCGAAGTGGAGGGCATCCTCCTCCCTGCCCCTGCCTGGCAGCATCATGACCTCCTCAGGCTGTGCTCTCCACCCTGGCTGTCAGAACATTCAAAGGACATATTTGAAGGTCTCAGGGACAGGAGCTTCCCAGCCCTTTCCCTCAGAGACAGCAGCTGGCTGGACTGGGGCAGAGGGTATGGGCCACTTCCCAACAGCTCTGGGAATCTGCCTTAAGCAGAAGGAAGAATCCTAGCTTCTGTCCCCCATCACTCATACGCCTCCTTAGGACTTAAAGCCAGACACGCTTGACGGTGTTTCGAGGGCTTGAGCACCCTCTAAAAATAAGACAACTGGGAGGTTTAGTTTGGAGAGGGTGGTTTTGATAGAGTCAGAGAAACCTTCTTAAAGTTTCTTCTATTGAGGAAAAGTAAGCTGCAGGACAGGTGGAGGTGTGGGACTCTTGGAGAACACAGTATCAGGAGAGCTGAGCCTGGAGCCAAGCACTTTGGTTGGGTGGGATGTGAGGCCACTGTCCCCTGGCTTGGGCCAGCATATGAGTCATCTCCACAGGAACTTAATCCACCAACGCCCCTTGTGGTTCTCTGGTCCCTGCTCTCACGCTCTTGTGATGGTTTAAACTTGACTGAACTGAGGGACACCCATCTACTTAATGAACCATTCCTACTTCAAAGCCGTCTCTCTCTGCTGATTCTGTTTCTCTGGAGAACTCGCATACACAGCCCTGAGGCTGGCCTTTGTGTCTCCCTCCCTTCCTCCTAGTCTTACATCAACCCTTTGCCAAGAGAAAAGTTTCTTGGACTTTTCTGGACAGAGGTTTCTTGAACACACTGGCCCGTTGAAAGGTGGCCTTTTTAGCTCCCACTTCCCATTACTGCCCTCTCTGACTCTGCTCTGGAAGGGAGGTGAGCTGCCACACCTTGGCTCTCCTGATGCCTCCTTCATTGTTCTTAGAGTCCCAAGCTCTGTATTCTTGCAACCAGCAGGCAGAGGTGATGGCTCAGTTTGACAAAAATGCTTGCAGAATGGGCATGAGGACCTAAATTTGATCTCTAGCAACATGTAAAAAGCTTGGGGTGGTTTGGGGCTGGGGTGGAAATACATGCTTGCAATCCCCGTGCTCAGGAGGTCAGACAACAGGAAGATCCCATGGGGGTAATTGGCCAGCCAACCTCACCTAACCAATGAACCCCTGATTCCAGCAAGAGACCTGTCTCCAACAAATAAGGTCAGTAGTTCCTGCAGGCACAGATGGCCATGCATGTGCACACATACACACACATGCACACATATGCACACACACACACAAACACACACACACACACACACACACACACACACACACACACACACACA
>CAJQZJ010004796.1:7152170-7164870 GCA_907164525.1 Lophiomys imhausi
TGTGTGTGTGTGTGTGTGTGTGTGTGTGTGTGTGTGTGTGTGTGTGTATACACTCTGAAAAAAAAAAAAAAAGTCAACAGCAGCAAATACTGAGGCTCCTAAACCCTCCCTGGCCCTGTTGGCGGGGCCTTCCAGGGCACACGCAGCAGGGAAGTGGACTCTAGCAGCCTTCCTCTGTCCCTCTGAGCTCATGGGATCTGCGTAGGGGGCTTCCATTCTGCCCTGCTAAACGCAAAAACTCCCAAATGGCTGCAGAGAAACCTTCCTCGCCCAGCCACCACCCCACCTGTGGAAGTTTCTTCCCGGGGGTCCCAGGCCTTTAGCCACCGCACCCCCGCGTGTCCCCCACTTCCCCGCCCCCAGCGCTGGCATCCCAGGGAGGCCGCCTGCCAACACCCAACCGTTCCCTGGCTCCCTTTTCTGGGGCCGGAGCTGCTGCGGAATTTCGGTGGAATTTTGAGGTCGCCAAGCATCTCCCAGCTCAGAGAGAGAAAGAAAAGAGGGAAACAGGGGGTGGGGGGCACCGGGGAGGGAGAAAGTGCGCTTGGGGCGTTCAGTTGCAGGATGGCTGAGGGAGCCCCAGCCAACTGCGCGGGCAGGGAGGTGGGCCGCGCGAGCCCGGGTACCACCGCTTACCTACGTCGGCATTGCAAAACGCCTGTTGCGGGTGCACCGGGGAGCAGCTGCAGGCGTCGGCCGGGCGCAGCAGCGCGGTCAGCAGCAGGAGGCCGAGCGCCAGCCGAAGGCTGCGGGCCGCGGCGCCCATGGCGCGCTGGGGGCCTGTGTCCCGCTGCTGTGGCGCGGGCTGGGGTGCCGGGCACGCCCCTCCTCACCTGGCCCGCTCCCCCGAGCAAACTTTCTGTCCTCTTTGTCAAGGGAGGAAGCGGCGAGGGGAGGGCGCGGGGCAGTGCACCCGGCGGAGAAGAAAGAGGCTGGGGGGCGGCGAGCGAGCGCAGCCCGGCTCGGCTCCTCCGCTGCCTTCTATGGCTGTGTTTGCTGCGGGCTCGGGCCGCGCCGCCGTTTTATTGCGCTCCGAGGATCCTCTGCTCCTCCTCTCGGTGGCTGACGGCCAGTGCAGGCCGGGCGCTCCCAGCAGCCCTCCTCCCGCGCCGCCCGCGCCGCCCAGCCCTCCCCAGAACCCCGGCTTTTGTTGTGCCCAGCCTGGCACGGCTGGGGGCTTCCCGCACCACCTGGCACGCTGCGCCGCGGGACCACGCGCGCTGCGTACCTGACTGCGCGCTGGGGCCGCACCCTCGCAGCTCCGGGCCCCCAAATGGTCAGCCGTGCAGTGTGTTATGCCTGCTGGGCCTTGCTTGACACTGGGTGGATGGAACTCAGGCCTTGTCCCTGAAGGCCACTAGGCCGCCCCCCACTCCCACGACCTCCGGCCCAACTTTTTCCTTCAGCCTGGCTCCAAGGTCTTTTTCACTTCTCCTTCTACAGGGTAAATACTAAGCACCCTCTGGGGCCGCTGTCACTCCCAGTGGCCCCCTCCCAGGGGGTTGGGTGAAGTGTTCAGAGGCCTTAGAATTTCAAGTGCCCCTGCCTAGTTGTTAAAGAGAGGTTGGGGTGTGGTTATGGTGGACAGAAGAGGATAAAACTGGCCATATTTTAGAACAGCAAAAGGAATGGGCCCAAGGGCTAGGAAGCATTGCATAGCCACCTTTGCTCAGAGTGCCCCCCCTTTGCCCATAGACTTATGCTAAAGCATTTCCGTGTTCTAGGAAGGACCCAGGAGCTAAAAGGTGAGGTGAAAGGGGCTGTGCTGATGGGTGGCCAGTCTCTGCCTGCTGGCCAGAGAACCTGTCTTGCACAGGGGACATCACCCTTGCCCTCAGATGTTGGCCATCAAGATAGACAAAAATTGAGGAAAATGGCACAAGGAAAGAGAAGTGGCAGCCAGGTGTAGTGGCATGCACCTGTCATGCCAACACTTGAGGGACTGAGAAAGGGGGGTTGGCATGAGTCTGAGGTCACCTTGAGCTGTTCTGAGCTCCAGGCCAGCCTAGACTACCTAAGGAGACCCTGTCTCAAACATCAAACTGAATAGGGAGGAAGAAGATGATGAAGAAGAAGAGGAGGAGGTGAAAACAGGAATAAAGGAGGCTGGAGAGATGGCTCAGCACTTCAGAGTGCTTGCTGTTTTTCCAAAGGACTGAAGTTTGATTCCCAGCACCCAGGCTGGGTGGCTCACAACTGCCTGTGACTCCAGCTCCACCAGCATTGGACGCCTCTGGCCTCATGCACACAGACTTACATACAGACACACAGACTCACACACAGACACACAGACTCACACACAGACACACAGACTCACATACAGACTCACAGACACACAGACTCACACACATAATTAAAAAATTTTAAGGTATAACTTCCCACTATAATGTGTGGTGCAGATCTGAGCCAGGGAATATTGAGAAACGTGAAAAGAATGGAAAAGTAGTTTTTGCTTCAGAGACAAGACAATTCAGACAAATGTTAGACAGGGTGGTTATTTTTAGCACCTTGACAAATCCAAAGTCATTTTCCGACTGTTGCTAACCTAAAATAGAGTTGTGTCACTCATAGAATGATACCTGAGGCTGACTTTTAAAAGTAGGATTGAGAGGCCAGGGGGATGGCTCCATCAGTCTAGTGCTTGCTGTATAAACAAAGAATCTGAGTTCAATCCCAGAGCCCAGATAAAAATCTCACATTGGTGGCATGTAATTGTAATACCTGCACAATTGGGGGAGGTAGAAACAAGAGAATTCCTGTGACTCTCAGCAGCTAGCTTAACCTGCTGGGTCCGAGGTCTCTATGAGATCCTATTTCAAAAAGATATGGTTGATGGGGCTGGACAGATGGCTCCGCAGTTAAGAGCACTAGCTGCTCTCCAGGAGGACCCAAGTCAATTCTCAGCATCCACATTAGATGACTCACAACTGCCTGTAAATCCAGTTCCAGAGAATCCAACACCCTCTTCTGATCTCATCTGCCACCCACAAGTACATGACATTCACTTATACACACACACATAGACACACACATGCACACATACCCAAACACACAAATATACACATACACATAGACAGAGTACAGTTGATTCAGAAAGTTATTACATATCAGCTGCCTCTAGCCTCTTTCTTTCATTCTTTTGAATGAAATGCTGTTGAATTTTACAAGTCTAGAACAGTTTATAAGAGAAATGGGTAACTGAGTAGCCTGTCTCTTAGAGTTTCAGGCACTACATAAGCAGTGGTCAAGAGTGGAAATAGCAGCTGGGTGTGGTGGCGCACACCTTTATTCCTAGTACTTGGCAGGCAGAGGCAGGCGGATCTCTGTAAGTTCGAGGCCAGCCTGGTCTGCAAATCCAGTCCAGGACAGCCAGGGCTATTACACAGAGAAATCCTGTCTTGAAAAACAGCAACAACAACAAAATGGAAATACCTCAGATGTCGGGATTGAAGGTGCCATGAAAATGGAGCAGGGCTAATGCTTGAAGAGCAGGAGGAGATAGGGGCCTGGGCTACAACTGGGGGACCATCCGGTGGCTTCTCCCACCTGAAGCCACTGTTTTCATCCCCAGCACCCCTATGTGCAAAGGTGCTGACTTGCTTTTAACATTCTGTTTACAGGGCTGGAGAAAAGGCTCAGCAGATAAGAACACTGGTTGCTCCTGCAGAGGACCTGGGTTCAGTTCTCGGCATGGACTTGGTGACTCATAACCATCTGCAAAGCCTGTTCCAGGGGAGCTGATGCCCTCTTCTGGCCTCTGAAGGCATTACATATGCACATGGTTCTCAGACGTACATGCAGATAAAATCACCTATACACATAAAATTTAAAAATAAACGTGAAGATATTCTTTTTTAAAAAATATTTTATTTATTATGTATACAGTGTTCTGTCTGCATCTATGCCTGCAGGCCAGAAGAGGGCATCAGCTCATATTATGATGGTTGTGAGACACCATGTGGTTGCTGGGAATTGAACTCAGGACCTCTGGAAGAGGAGACAGTGCTCTTAACCACTGAGCCATCTCTCCAGCTCGTGAAAATATTCTTAATTAATTAGTTAGTTAATTTAAGACACGGTCTCTCTACAGAGCCTTGGGTGTCCTAGAACTCACTCTGTAGATCGGATCTGGATCTACAGAGGAAGTCCACCTGCTGCTTCTGCCTTTGCCTCAAGTGCTGGGATTAGAGATGCTCACCACCATACCCAGCTTTGTATTTTTTATTTTTGGCCGTGCTAGGGATAGAACACAGGGCTTTATGCATATTAGGCAAGTGCTCTACAGGTTGAGCCCCACTCCCAGCAAGATGCTGACTTTTGCAGCCACAAATGGGGCCTATGGGTACAATATATGAATATATCCATTTCTGGTGCCAGAGAACATCCCATGTCTATGCTCCCACCTGCAGATGGCTTCTCCACGTAGGATCCTGGGAGGTAAACCCTTCCATCTCTCAGGGTCTAGCTTCCCTCTTGATTTCTTCTCCTTCTTCCATTTATTTGAGCACTGTGCTCATGGGTAGTGGAAATCCCACCATACCCCATTAGCACAGTGCTGAGGCTTGTTAAATGCTCGGCAAACTTATCAAATGAGTTACATCCCTAGCTCTTCATCTCTCCTCTTGACATGGGTGGATGGGCTGAGTCTCCCATCCAACTCTGGCTTGCTAGATAGTCTCTCAGACCCTGATGCTGGACTGTGCTGGTCTTATTGAGGGTCAGTGATTTACTCAAAGAGACTGGGGAAGGAGAGTGGAGGCTGGAGCCAGGTCAGAGGGCTGAGAGAAGATGCAGACAGGGAGGATAGGAGCAAGAGGATGAACATGTTCTGAGTGACGTGGGAGGGTTCTGACAGGAACAGAGAGAAACAGGACAAGACAGGACACTTATTCTGAAGGACGGGCAATCGGAGGAGTCTGTGAGCTGATAATAAGCTGCAGTACATGCCTTCCTTGCTGACTTCCCAAGCTTATCTGCAAACTGATGATAAAAACAAAAAAACAAAAGCCTTCCTAAAATGTTGCGTGAGCAGTGTCTCAACACTGGGCCTGCTGAGACAGGGAGATGAGAGGGCCAAGATCATCTTCAGTCACATAGTGAATTTGAAGGTGCTAATCCCCCTGCAAATAAACAAACAAACAAGCAAACAAAACTGTCCACCTTTCTAAGTGGATGGGGCAACACACATGTGTGATCCCAGAATTCAAGAGATTGAAACAGGAGGGGCACCAACGAGCTGAGGCCGGCCTCAACTACAGGGTGAGACCCTGTCTCTGAAAAAGAAACAACAAGGGCTGGAGAGATGGCTCAGCGGTTGAGAGCACTGGCTGCTCTTCCAGAGGTCATGAGTTCAATTCCCAGCAACCACATGGTGGCTCACAACCATCCACAATGAAATCTGGTGCCCTCTTCTGGCCTGCAGGCATACCTGCAGACAGAACACTGTATGCATAATAAATAAATCTTAAAAAAAAAAAAAAGAAACAACAAAAACCTGGAAACCAGGGGCTGGAGAGATGGTTCAGCAGTTAAGAGCTTTTGTTGCTCTTATGAAGGACTTAGGTTTGGTTCCCAGCACCCAGATGGTGTGACTTACAACATTTGGTACCTTTAGTCCTGGAGCATCAGAGCCCCTCTTCTGACCTTTGCAGGCACCAGGCATGCATATAATGCAGACCGACTCTGGGGAAAGGGCTGCTACTCCAACTCTCCTTTATAGGGATGGAGCAAGAACCGGAGTGGGAGTGGGGTAAGAGCACTTGGTCTGGTCACTCCCCACTATCACCATCAGCCCCAAACTGCCTTCACCATCTGTCTGTTTTTGGGAGGTAAGGAGAAGGGAGCGGGTCTCAGTTCTCTGGTATCCCAGGCTGGTCTCAGACTTGATATGTATGTAGCAGAGGATAGCCTTGAACTTCTGATCCTCTCCTGAGCATCAGGATTCAGGCACATGCCACTACACTCCATTAATGCAGTTCTGGAACATGGTGGATGCTAGGCAAACACCATCAAATGAGTTATACATTTGGAAGTGTAGTGTCTCCTGACAAATGGGAGGCCAGCAAGGGAGGAGGTCTGTGGAAAGATCTTCCAGACCAGTGGGTCACACTTGGAGATATCACACTTGCAAGAAAGAGACTTCAGCCCAGAGCTGGGGCCTGTAGCCATGCAGAGCTATCTGCCTATCCCTCCCACATCTGAGTTCACCCAGCAAACATGCACTGGGTGGACCCAGACCAGGAGGAAGCGCCAAGGGTTCCTCCTTTATGCTTCTCCCAGGTAAACAGAGTCACGGTGCCTTTGGGTGGAACAGGCACCCTGGTACTCCAGGATCAGTCTGCCCAGGAGGGTAAGCTCTCCATCTCGGACCCGCCCTGCCTGCCCCATCTCTCCCAGCACGTGGTGTTCTCTCAGCAACAGCTTGAGCAGAGCGGAAGCCCCGCCCCCCACTCTTTCCGGCAGGTTCCTGGAGAACCAGACGCTCTTCTCAGACACGGGCATCAAAAGTGGCCACACATGCCAAGGAAGTAGACCGTGAGCCAACAACAGGAAGCTCTAGAAGCAGTTGTCGGGGGAGGGGGTCTTTGGCTGGAAGCAGAAGGCTGTGGGGAGGTGGGCACTGGATGCGGATCTGGTTCTCAGGGAGGAGACTGTACCCGTGTGACCTGGGATTCCCATCAGCAAGCACCATGATGATCCTCCCCCCCAACTGGGCATCAGAGTCTTGGCTGCATCAAGCAGGTGGGGTCCGTCCTTCTACTGGGTCTCTTTACTCAGGACATTCCAAAGCTGACAAGGTGGTGAGGTAACACTGCCTGAACCTGCAGATAGGACGCAGCCCTACCGCAGCCTGACAGCCCCGTGGTCGACACACTGAAGGGCATTCCCAGGAAGTTTCATTTCTTTATTCACACTCTTCATTCGGAGCCTGGCTTCTAAATCTTGGCGCGTTGACGGGGTTCCAGGTACACAGCCCAGCAGCATCGTAGTAAATAAGAATTGGCCTCAATATGGTAGAAGCTGAGAACGGCTGGCCTTCACACAAATACTGTCCCACGCACGTGATGTAACTCACACACAATAAATCGACAGATTGACTGACCGATTGATTGATTGAAAGAAAGAAATGGCTACAGATTTTTGGCCCTGAGTAAAGCAAGGAACAGAATGTTGCAGAGCAGGCTTCTGTCTCGTGGAACAAATAACACTCCACTTAAGAACGAATTAGGGACCTTGAGACCCAGGTGGGAGTCCCATTCCACACTATCCACACTGGTCACGGACAGAGGGAATGTGGGAGATACAGTAATTAACTTACAAAGCCAGGCGTGAGAAGATAGTGTCTCCATCATTCCATTGTGTGACACTGAGTGCCTCTAATCAGAACAGATGTACACCAAGGGTATCAGGAGCTGGCGGTGGGTGGGGCTTTCTATCCAGCTCTGAGGGTCAGGTGAGGGTGCCGGCTTGCCCAGAAAAGACACTCCTCCACCCTAGCAACCATAACTGCCTGCGGCACAGCCTATCAGGTACCCACTTTTAAGTGAGTTCAACTCCGCCCACCTCCTTTCAGCTTTCCTCTGGTCCCGTCTGTCCATGCATCTTTAAAGTGAGGGCTTGGAATGTCCCATGATACGGTTGCCTGTCTCTCTACCTTTCTTCCCTTTCCCAGGCATGCACCTCATAAGCCCGTGAGCCCAGCATCCCATGTATGCCGTAGCCAACATGGGGGATATCAGCGGCCGCGCAGGCAGCCTTGCATGAGACACAACTTCACAGCCCCAGCAGCAGTCCTACCCCCATCCATGTTGGTACAGGGACTTCAGACAGGAAGGGAGGGAGGGAGGTGTCCTGCTGGGGAACAGGAAGCCCCAAAGGATTGCTGCCTCTGAACTATGTTGGCAGGGCCAGCATCCCAGAGGAAGGCTGGCGTGACAGTGACAGCTAAGCGGCTGCCTGTGCAGGCTGGTTTCACAGGGACCCTACAGGGCCAGGTCTCTCCTCTCTGTTCCTCGGGGCATCCATTCTAAAAAGGAATGCAAAGCCAGGGATCCCTGCCTTCCTCCCAGAAAAGAGAAGGGTTCAGAGAGCAGGCTCCCGTATCTTTGGGTTCCTAAGAGTCTCTGGGTTCCCTCCCCCCTCCTCTGGATCCGCTCTGCCCCCACTGGGCATTAGGGGACCCTCTAAACCAGTTTAGTGAAGCACTTGGGAATGTGGATGGTGCTAGGAGTGGACGCCCTGGGCTTGTTGCTCTCATTTCCTCATGCCCAGGCTATTTCCTCTTGGCCCCGGGCATGTGGTCATGTGTTTTTGCTCATGAGCGGGTTGTGATGAGAACCCTTCGCCCCTCTAGTCTGCCTTTTCCCAGGAAGCAGCCTCAGCTAGCAGGGATGGGTCAGGGGACCCCAGAGCTTGCTGCCCAGCTCAGCAGCGGTTGCTTGGGGAGGTTTCAAGTTCCCTAGCCTGCTAGTCAGGGATAGGAGGCTCAGGTTACCCAGCCACCATCCTCTGCTTCCTTTGGTGTTGGGGAGTGACAGCCTTTGGCCGTGATGTCATTGTCTAACCCAAACAGAAGGGAGGCTGGGCTCTGTGGCAAGCTGTGGGCCAGTGCTGAGTGCTGCAGTAAATCCCATGGCAAGGGTATGATTAGGTCTGTGTGGAAAACCCACCCTTCCCTTCTCCCAGGTCCCCCCTTCCTTTCTGTGCTTCTCACTGTCCTCCCCCTCCCTTCTTCCCCTTTTCTTGCTTCTCTGGAAATGCTTTAGCGTCCCTGTGACATCACCCTCAGCCTCAGGAGTGCAACAGACTGTCACCTCTAGATTCAGAGCCAGCACTATTCTCTTTGGAGGCAGATGGAGCAGGCTTGGGTGGGTCTCACCCTAGCAAAGAGACGAAGAAGAAAAGGGGGAGTGAGGCTTCATGGAAAAGGAGGGGTGACCATTTCCTCTGTTGTCTGAAGTTTGGGTCCTGGCTGCTCGGCTCTTCCTCAGCTACAAAGGGCTGTTCAGCATCAAAGGCAAGAGGGCGCACTCATGTTTGGGACAGTGGCTGCCTATTCATGCCTGGAGCTTCTCTGGTAGGAATGGCCCCGATGACTGTCCCAAGTGACCCTGCCTGTCTGGTTCTGTTCTGGTGTCCTGTGACCTGGGAACAAAGGTGACAGCTAGCTAGCCCCCTGCCTCCTCAATTCCCTTCTCTGCCTCGCCTGGCTACAAAGCTATGCCACTATGCTCACAGGTAAGCCAGGGAAACCTGGGTAGACCATGTCTCCCAGCACAAGATCCCTGCAGAGGCAGGGGGATGCTGTAAGTGCTCCCTTGTCACCTGGTCATTTATGCCATAGTTCTGAAGCTGTGGGGAGATGGGGAATGCCTGGGACATGACTTCCTAGCTCACTTAGTATCCATGCTCCATTAAGTATCCCTTCCCTGTGGACCCCACACTGGCCTCACACTCTTCCTCACAGAATCCTGGCCATCTGCACATGAGATAGACTGTCTCAGTCCCAAAGAGGTTGGGACTGCATTGTGACAGAGAATGGTCTTATAAGGGATAAAAAGGGACACCATGTTTAGTGGCCCACCACATTGACCCTATTTTAGGCTGCCTGTGGCTTATCTCATAGGCAACTTGTTTTTAGGTCTGTCTTCCATGCTGGTTGAATATTTATCTTGTTTTGTTTTGTTGAGTCAGGGTTCCTGGCTAACTGGGAACTAACTCACTGTGCACCACACCAGGCTGGCCTTGAACTCACAGAGATCTATCTGTCTCCAAAGTACTGTGGAGACACACCAGCATGTGCCACCATGCCCAATACCCAGCCTCTGACTGAATCTTTTAAGGTTATAGTTCATGGGGTCTTCACTCATTTGCTCAAAAGTATTTCTTGGGTACAAGTCATGTGACAAGGCTGTTCAGGAGCTGAGGATATGGATGGGATAAAAGAGGTCGCTCCCCTCTTGCAGCACAAACCGCTGCTCAGCAGGAAATAAAACACATGGACTTAGAAGATGGCTTAGTGGGTAAAGCTTTGGTATGTGGATTTGATCCCATTTGAAAGCAGAGCCTAGTGGCTGTGCCTCCAGTCCCTGCACCACGGAGGCACAGAAGAGTGTATCTCTGGGGTTTTCTGGCTAGCCAGTCCACTCGAATCAATAGCTCCAAGTTCGGTGAGAGACGCTGCCTCAAAAAACAGGGTGGAGAGCGACTGAGGAAGACATCTCAATGTTGACTTCTGGCCTGCACTTGCTTGTGTATGAACGCGCGCGCGCGCGCACACACACACACACACACACACACACACACACACACCACACAGGAAATGGAGTATGATGGGTGTCCATGCAGTGGTGGTGTCTAGACTTCACAGGCATCCCAGTGAGGGGATAAAGCTGCCGCCTGGGAGAAATAATGGTACTAGAGCGACCTGGGGTTAGATCAGAGTCCTCCAGGTAGCAGGGTAGGCACACTCGGAAGGCCAGTAAGCTGGATGTGGAAGGCCAGGGCCCAGGAGCCAGCCTGGCTGTGAGGAGGGTGGAGCCAGCGGTCAGCAGGGTCTGAGATGAGCCTCCTCGGTGGAGGGAGCCGGCAGCAGCTGGTGGTGGTGACTCACTGTTGAGCAGAAAGATTGGAAACACATGTTCTCTCAGAGAGGCGGGTGCATTCATTACTCAGAGCTGAGGGTTCCTGTTGAAACTGGAAGTCAACAGCAGGGGGTGGGGGTGCAGTTGGCAGCAGGCAATGGTGAAGCCCAGCTCACTGTCACCACCAGGGACCATGGCTCACCTGTGACCAGACCATTGGAGGCAGTGAAGCTCCGTTTCTAAGATGATCTCTGCAGAGGGTCACATCAGCCAGTCTGGCCTCCCTGTTTTCCACCCAAAGGAGGTTCTTTTGTAGCAAATACCAGACATCATAGTTCCTTTTTTTTTTTTTTTTTCAAAGATTTATTTATTATGTATACAGTGTTCTGTCTGCAGGTATATCTACAGGCCAGAAGAGGGCACCAGATTTCATTATGGATGGTTGTGAGCCACCATGTGGTTGCCGGGAATTGAACTCATGACCTCTGGAAGAGCAGCCAGTGCTCTTAACCACTGAGCCGCCATCTCTCCAGCCCTTTTTTTTTTAATGTGTGTGTATGTGTGTCTGTGCTCCCCTTTCCGCCTACCTAGCATAGCTGCTTCCGCTGCCTGGCAAAGCTCCTCCCACTACCTGGTGGTGCCTCCCACTTCCCAGCATGGCTCCTCCCCACCTGCTTCCTCCATTTCTGCTTTCCCTAGGAGCTCATGACCTTGTTCCACTGTTCCCCCAAATCCACTAGCACTCTTAGCTCGAATCCTTCCTTGCTGTCATTTTCTCTCCGGGGCCCGCTCCCCACCTGAGTGTAGCTGAGGATCTAATAGGGCCAGCTGACCTCGGGCCCCACGGTTGTGACCACATCTCCACCGGGTGTGCAAGGCCCTGGGATCTGAGGGGCAGGTCTGCATGGGTGGGAGTGGAAAAGTTCCACACTATTGAGAGATAGCAATGCCCCCTCGGGAGGGTCCCAGGTGGGAAGGAAAACAGTTGGCCATGCCAGCCTGCCTAGGAGACCCTAGCCCCTTGGACTTTTCCAGAATGGAAGAAGCTCTCAAAGTCTGGCCCCAGAGGGAACACCATACTTTCTGACCAGACGGCCCTATGCCTGAAGCTTGAGAGAGGTCTGTCCCCGGAAGGTCTTACGAAGTCCCACTCCCCAAGGCCTCTGATCTCCCTGGTGCAGGAGAGAGGACTCTGCAGTTCTGAATCCAGGTCTAGCGGGCAAGGCAGCTGCTCCAGGCTGGAGGGTCATCTGGAGGGTGTGTCCTGGCTGCTGCTCTCACACTGGCTGCCAGAGAAAATACCACTTTTGGGTTCTTTGTGAGCTGAGAAGGAAAACAACAGTGGGAAGGGAAAGGGGACTTGGCTTTTTCCAGAAGTGCAGAGACTTAAGGATACAACTGTGACCCTTGGCCTGGTTGTGGGGGGGGAGGGTGATGACGGACGGGACAGGACCGGACAGGACACGGGGACAGACACAACAGGTCTGCAGCATGAGACAGGCCCAGCTTCCATGACCATCCTCTCTCTTCTGTGGACTTGAATTTCTTTTTCCATAAAGTGGAAATACCATGCCTCCTCCTCTCCTCAGGGCACCAAGAACTCAGTCTGCTGTCCTGAGGAGCTGTGACATATGGCAGCCGCTACTGTCAGCATAGTTTTGGGATGTAGGGGCACAAACAGTGGACTCATCACTGCCCCAAATTTTCCCATCAAAAAATGTCCATCACAGCCTTTAAT
Organism: Lophiomys imhausi; assembly: GCA_907164525.1. Taxonomy (NCBI): domain Eukaryota; kingdom Metazoa; phylum Chordata; class Mammalia; order Rodentia; family Muridae; genus Lophiomys; species Lophiomys imhausi. The sequence goes on from CAJQZJ010004796.1 coordinate 7,164,492, forward strand.
CCCAGCCTCGGGGAGGCAGAGGCAAGTGTATCTCTGTGAGTTTGAGGCCAGCCAAGACTATATAATGATACTTTGTCTCAAAAAAAAAAAAAAAAAAAGTTAGTATGAAAGCTGAGTTAGATATAGAACTTTAAACTCATGGAGATGGTTAGATAGTAGAATGTTAAAGTCAGGTGCCAAATACATATGGACTGGACATTGGGAATGTATGCTAAGCCATATAACTCTTATAATCGTGGCCTATTTATTTCTGTTGTTTTGTATTGTATTTATAGTTATAAGAAAAAGAACCATTATTTGGACTGAAAGGGAGAGCTGTTGGGGGGAAAAATAAATACCTTAAACTAAAAAAAAAAAAAAAAAGAAGGGAAGAGGATGG
>CAJQZJ010004796.1:7174870-7223578 GCA_907164525.1 Lophiomys imhausi
CGAGACAAGGTTTCTCTGTGTAGCCCTGGCTGTCCTGGACTCACTTTATAGACCAGGCTGGCCTCGAACTCACAAAGATCCGCCTGCCTCTGCCTCCCAAGTGCTGGGATTAAAGGCGTGCGCCACCACCGCCCGGCTACTTTAAGCTTCTTAATAGGCTTTAGTTTGGAATTCTGGAACCAGAAATATTTCATTGTATAAAACCAATGGGGTTTCCCCATGGGTTGAGCGAGGTGGGTAATAGGCAGGGAAGGATGAGGAAGGGAGTGACTAGTCACTCCACGTGACAGGACCGTGGGTCTCCTTTTTTCCCCATGACTGCCGGCCACCAGTTGTTGAGGGGAGCAGAAGACAGGGAACAGGGTTGGGATGGTGTGAGTACAACAGGTTAGGATAACCTGGGACCAGCTTCAGAGAGCCAGATCTTCATAAGAAGGTGAACGGGGGTGGGGGGTGGGAGGGGGAAGACTGGGAAAAAAAAAAGGTGAAGTACCTAATTGTCTTATGGTCATCGGGAGTTGGGGGTGGGGAGGATGTTAGCAGGGGACCGTTTCAAAGGTTACACTCCAGATATAGTTTGGGGCATTCCAGGAATTCCAAGTGCTGCTGAATGGGCTCTAATCAGGAACAGTCAAACCTGTAACTTCCTACATGATGTACCTCAGGTAGAGAGTGTGGGGTTCTGGGAACCCCAGGGAGAGAAGAGGAAGCCTTGCTGACAAAGGTAGTCTGCCATTTTGCACCCAGCTCAGGGGCTTTCCAGTAATGTCAGACTTCTTTGACCTTACCAGCAGGATTTCCCGACAACTAGTTACTGTTAATAGTGTGAATCTAAAACTGTCCCCCGAAAGTCCCTGTATTGAAGGCTTACTCTCTAGATGTTGGGTTCTTATGAGATTGCATCCTGAGGGTGCCAATCCATGGATGAGTTTGTAACAAATGGACCATGAGGAGGTTTTGAGATCAAGTGGGGTCAAGTGAAGGTGGACTGAAGCCCTTGAATGTGAGCTAAATCAATCTTCTCTCCGCTAAGTTGATTTGCGCAGGACATTTTGTCGCATCGTTGGAGGGACAGCTGATGTGTTCACATCCACCAGAATGGGTGAAGTTAAAATATGTTGACAACAAGAAGTGCTGGTGAGGACATGGGTGATGGTACTCATGGGAAGAGAATGCATATCAGCAACCTTGAGGGAGTGCTTGGGAAGCTCTCCATGAGCTGTTTTAGCTCTGTTTCTGTTACTGTGAGAAAATACCCTGAGAAGAAGACATTCAGGGGAGAAAGGACTTATTTTAGTCCTTGGTTTCACATTATAGTTCATCATGGGGGCATCTGGGCAGGAACATGCAGCCGGTCACATCAGAGAGAAATGAATTTATGCAGGCTCACATGCTCACTTGTTCATTCTCAGATCAATTTCTTCACTCCTGTATACGGGAAAGGACCCCTAACTAAGGAATGGTGCTGCCCACAGTGGGCTGGGTCTTCCCACAAGAACTGACTCACAGACAAGTACAGGAGCCAACCCACTGCAGGCAATCCATCGAGATTCTCTTTCCTCATGATTCTAAGTTGTGTAAAGTTGACCAAGGTGGATGACCTCTTGATCTTGAGAAATGAGAAATAGGGGTAACCTCTGGCCTTCACAAATGGACACACACACACACACATTCTTGCTGGTCATAAAGGAGGTGGGGAGATACCCACTGCCCAGGACCCAAAGGTGACACTCTCACAGGATGTCCTCATAGCATCTAAGCCTGCTCCTGGGCCCCATGGGTCACCCAGCACCCCTCTTCTGCCTGACTCCCCATCCTGGCTGTCTTCTGCAGTGAGTGGCTGAGTACCTACTGATGTATCTAGAGTCACCCCACTTTTTCATCTCTACAGATGCTGGGATGTCTCTTTGTCCCTCTGCCCTGGCACAGGCTCGGGGGCTTCTGGAGGAGCAGCTGGTCACACCTCTTCTCTCTGCACATGTCCTCCTCTATCTCCCACTGTTGTTCTTTAGCCTCTGAGGCCAAGCCTGGCAGCCCCTTCTCAGAGATGCCCCGATTCTCAGTCAGATCAGCCCTGTGCTCACCAACTCAATACTCCATGGTTGCATCCCACTGTTCCTCTGTGGTGGCCTTGGACCAGGGCTGGGATGTTTTCTTGTTACTGTCAGTCTCCCCGACTGGCTCTCAGTCTCATTCCCTGTCCCCCAGACCCCAGCTCACCTGTCCTCCAAACACTGGAGGAAGCCAGCAACATCTCCTGTATGAATGAACCAGCATTATAAGACACACGTGACTTTAATGATTTCAGATTAGTGACGGTAACAGACTGAGCTGCTACAGGAGGCATAGGACACCCCACAGGACCTCACAGAACCTGCTTGTGCCTGCAATGGGAGCCCAGGGGACTCTAAGCACTGGAGTGAATGCTGGCAGAAGCCTTCTAGTAAAATTAAAGCTCATAGAGACAGTGGAAGCTGGGGAAATCTGGTGGCAGGCTGCTGGAGGTGGCTACAAAGAGGAGGAAGGCCAAGGAGGGGACGAGTGAGTGTCTGAGTCCCCATCACTGAGATGTACCACCTAGTCCAGGTCAGTGGAGTTAGTCAGGTAGAAGGGGCGGATGATCACGCGGAAGCTGCTGAAAGCCCCTGAGGCACAGGGAAAGAAGGAGGGAGTCTTGGAACTACTGGTGTCCAGGGGACTGGGGATAGGGCCCTTAGAGCCTTCAAAACTGGTGACATCCACCACACTGGACCCTCCACAGACCATCAGTGCTTTGTTCTCAAAGCCAATAGTCGGGTCGGAGTAGTCAGACTTGGTGAGGCCCAGCACGGGGAGCTCATCAGAGGTGCATGAGAAGCCATAGTTCCAGCAACTCTGGATTGTAGGAAGGTAGGTGGTTGACCAGGAGATCAGCTTGTCCTTGAAGAGGAAGCTGGGGTGCTGTGGGGTCTGGAAGTATTGGTAGCGGTTGTACCGGCCTTCCAAGCCATAGCCATATCCGTAGAACTGATTGTGCCCATACACTTGCATGCCCTGCGCCCTCCAAGAACTGGGCATCACCACGGTGCTCCAGGTGGAGGAGGTGTAAAGTCGGGGCTTGTAGATGTCCTCAGTGAGGTTCAAGCCTATGTACTTGGCCAGCACTGGAAAAGGCACGGTGTGGAACTCCAGGGCCTCCATGGTCTTCCTCTGAAACAGTGCCTGGTGACTCTGGTACAAGGAGAGGTTGAACTGCAGCTCGAACAGCTCCTGAGGCAGCATCATGGGGAAGCGCACCTGATCCACCAGCCGCTCCACCTCCGTCTGGGAGGCTCCGCTCTCTGTGCTCCACTGATCCACTGCCTTCAGCAAATCCAGCTCGCTAGACACAGCCAGCTCACTGTTGGGGAGGAGAGCCTGGAGCAAGGTGAAGGGAACACTTGGCCAGGCCTCAGTCTGTGTCAGAGGCTCAAAGTTCCAGGCCAGGAATTGTACACACAGATCTTCCAGCACAGAATCACCGGTGGCCTGCGCATATGCATAGAGGTCCAGGGGTGTGTGGAAAGTGGGGTCCTGGGGGAGAAGTGTGGCAAAAAGCCGTCCACAGTAGTCTCGCAGCTCTGTGGCCTCATAGGCGGAGGCTAGCTTGTGCAAGCATTTGACAGAAGACACGGTGACCTCGATTCTTCGGGAATAAAAGTACCTGAGAGTGGGAGGGAAGTGAGGCACCTGAGGCCATCCCTGATACACAGCAGGTGTGCCTGGCCTCCTCTCCCACCTAGTGACCTGTCATGCCTCCACCACCGGCCTGCACCCACTCCCAGCTGCTGCCACTGGGGGCATCGGTCATCCTCAATCTCACATCAACTAACAACACCTTTGGGATGTCAGGCCATGGGGTGAACAATTGTTGGCAATGACACCCACGGCCTCTTTCTTCCTCATCTGTGAACCCCTCGCCTGAGGGGCTCCTGCCATCTCCTGGTCTCTCTGCTGTCACTGTGAGCCTTGGTCAGCAGAGGTCTGGGTGGGTCCCCTGCTGGGTTCCTGTGGTTACCTCTCTCCACAGCATCTGCTCCCTGTCAGGTGACAATGGCTCCTTGGTCACCTTATTTCTGCTTCCGTGTGACTATGAGCCACATGAGGGTCTGAGCCTACGATGCCCAGAGTGACGCCCTCCCTCTTTGTTCACAAGTGTTCAAACAGATCTGAGGGTCCCTGCCACTGACTTAATGACACCCCAGAGGTTGGGATAGCAACTCTCTTATAGAGAGAACCTCTTGTGTCTGTATGGAAGCTTCACCTGTCAATAAAAAGCTGATTGGCCTACAGCTTAGGCAGGAAATGGGGAGGGAGGAGTTCTGGGAGGAAGAATGGATTCTGGGATAGAGCCAGCTACAGGAGGATTTGTCCAGGAACTCTGGAGGAGGGCAGAGCATTAAAGCTGAGCAGAGGTAACCAAGACACATGGCAGAATTTAGATTAGAATAAATGAGATAATAAGTTATGAGCTAGTTGGGGAACATGTAGCTTTGGTCTAGGTGTTTGTAATTGTAATAAAGCCTCAGAGTTGTTATTTCAGGGAACGGGGTGGGTGGGAAAACACCACACAATACTCTCTCTTCTGGACTGACCCACCCTACACAACTGGCAATAGACCCTTCATGAAGTCACCTCATAGGAAGGGCATGGGATAATAGGATGATGCTGCCACCAACTTCCTAATGCTGTTGAAGGAGGGGGGACCAGGAAGAAGGACTGGTACCAGTTTCTAATCCTAATCCCACACCATCGTGGTCCTTTGGACTGCTGGCAGCTCTAAGTGCCAAGAGAGGCTGGGATGAGTCACTCATCTCAAGGGTCCTTGTGAGTGCCTCTCTGTCCTCATGCCTCCCCCATGCCTCACTCACCCAGGACCCAGTTTTAAGTTCCAGACATCAGACGGGGTACCCCAGCCCTGCCCATCCTTTTCAAGTAAAAAACACATATCCGGAGAGGAAAAAGGCCTAAAGCTAGCAGGGACAAGTGGCTTGAGGGACAGCTCTGGAGGAGCCTAGGGGACTGTGGTGTTTCCTGTGGCTGAGCCCAGGGTGCATGCATGTGTGCATGACTGCAGAGGGAAGCCGAAGGTGTGTGTGTGTGTGTGTGTGTGTGTGTGTGTGTGTGTGTGTGTGTGAGAGAGAGAGAGAGAGAGAGAGAGAGAGAGAGAGAGAGAGAGAACACAAGAGCCCAGATCTCAGGCCACAGCTGGGGTGGGGAGGTGCAGGAAGACAGGGATGGCACCTGCTCCATCCTCCACTGTGTCTTAGACATAGGATCCACCAGCAGGACAGAGGATCCCTGCCAGGTGTGCACAGTAGGCTGGAAGGAAACGGTTTTAATTGCCAGTATTGTTCTCATAAATGTCATGTTCCATTACATAAAGCTTCGTGTCACAAGAACGAAAGAGAATACTTTCTAATAAACATTCTGTTTTTAAACCACTGCTTTCAAAATGCAAGCCTTAGAAGTTCTCCTGGGTGGGGAATCGAAAATTTCTTATAACAGCACGTGGTGATTTGAAGAGAATATTTAGAGTTGCATAGTGAAAAATGCGTGTGTTTGCAGACCCTGAATGTAGGTCAGAGTGCAAGTGTGCACGCCAGTTCCGTGTGCATGGGATACTTGTACATAAGAGCAGCGTGGTGCTTTGATCAAGAATGGCCCTCGGAGGTTGGAGTGATGCCTCAGTGGTTAAGAGCACTGGATGTTCTTCCCGAGGATCCGGGTTCAATTCCCAGCACTTGACAACTGGCAGCTAACAACTGTGTGCAACTCCAGTTCCAGAGGGTCCACCACCCTCAGAGACACACATGCAGGTAGAACACCAACGCACATGAAATAAAAAAATAATTAAAAACAAAAAAAGAATGGTCCTCATAGACTCATACATTTCAGTGCTTAGTCACCAGGCAGTGGAACTGCTTGAAAGGACTAGAAGGAACTGTGTCACTAGGGTGGGCTTTGAGGTTTCAAAAGCCCCAGTCCCCCCCGCCCCCTGCCCACTCTGCCTGTGGAGCAGGATGTATGGCTCTCAGCTACCGCTCCGGCACCTGCCTGCGCGCTGCCATGATGATAATGGACTAAACCTCTAAGCTTAAGCAAGCCCCCAATTAAATGCTTTCATTTGAAGAGTTGCCTTGGTCATGGTGTCTCTTCACAAAAACTGAACAGTGACCAAGACAAGTCGACACACAGGCACACGTAAAGGTAAGGTTCAGACGCATGAGCGTGTGTGCAGGAAGCATTGGGGTACATAAGCGTGAGTGTGTGTGTTCAGACGCATGAGTGTTCAATGGTTCCATGCAAATCCAGGGAGCATTTAGATGTGAATGTGTGTTCACAAATGCAGCAAGCAAGCACTCAGATGTGCGTGTGCCCATGTGACTTTTAGATAGATGTAAGAGTCTGTGACCATTTGTCTGTAAGTATAGATGCGTGCAGCATGAAGAAGTGTGCATAGGACTGTGTGATACATGTGCTGCCTGAGCACATGTGCAGGCTGGAGTGTGTGGGACAGACCTGCTACCTTGCTGCCCCGCCCTAACACAGCAGATGCTCTAGGGGTAAGGAGGAGCGTGCAGCCCAAGCAGGACCAGAGTCGAGGACCTGGCTTACCTGATGAAGTCTCTGACGACAGGCATGCACTCGGCATCCACTCTCATGATGACGCTGCTGCCCACCACTTGCCACAGGGCCTGTGCTTCGGGATTGGTCTTCAGGATCAGCGTGTGGGCACAGAGGCTAAGGTCCCTATGCCCCTGCCCTGTCACCTGGATGAACAGGTCACAGCCCTGCTGGCTGTCAAAGATCTGGCCCAGGGCATCCGGGAGTTCCCCAGAGAGGTCAAGGATGTGGACACCTGTGGTCTCTGGGAGGGACAGAGGGAGTTGCTGTGAGAGGGTTTGGATTTTGAGGACCACTTTCTGTGACTTCAAGCTCCATTTGGTCTTCAGGAGTCAGGTTCTTCATCTGAACCAGTCATCCTGGTACCTGGCTCTGCTCAGAGGGCTTGTGGGAAGATGTAGGATGGGATAGGCCTGGAGGAAGGGTGCAGCTGCCCTCTGAACCCCACAAAACAGCAGCAGGTCCTGCTGGCCTCCATGGCCATGTGTGACCCTATGCCCTGAATACCTAGAGGCTGGATCCCTGTACCCCACACTCAGGCACTTCCTCTAGAGAGACAATGATCCTGAGTCTCTGCCCATCCTTTACAAACTCACAGAAGTAGCGGGAGAGACTCTCCTAAGCCAGTGAACAGCCTGATAAGTTAGGGTCCTATGGCAACCCCACATTTAAAGTTGGGGGTTCCCACTCACAAAAGGAGAAGTCCTTAAGGAGTTATGGCATGCCTCTAGGCACCTCCACTTTTCCCTGCCTCCCAAAGCCTGATCCAGAACCACATGCCACATCGTTTGTTGTCCTATGAGGCTTTGGCTGGGTTTTTCCATTTAGAGTGGGTGGGCTGGCTCCCGTGTCTCCTCTCACACTATAGCCTCAGTACCTCCCAACTCCCACCTTCCATCTCCACTTCACACTGTTCCCCAGCCAGAGGCCTCTTGCCCTCCCAGGGGCCTGCACAGCTCAGTCACACACATGAGGCTTCCCCAGGCTGACCCCTCCACCCCAGATCAACTTGTATCCAGGCTTGTCTGACCAGGTGGAATTCAATACCCTCATGCCTCAGTTCCCCAACTCTGGGGTAGGACGGGGGGGGGGTGCCCCAGGAAGCCCCTGGGCCAGCCCAGGAGGAAGCCACAGATGGCAGCCAGGAAGGAAGGCTCCCACCGAGTCTTAGACGCTGGAGATGAAGAGCTGGGATGCAGTCAGGTTTGGCAGGTAGGGTTTTGGGCACCAGTGTCCCTGACCAGTCATTGAGAATCACTTCAACTCAATGTCTTCACATACAGCCTGAGCACAGGGGTGCTAGGCCATGTGTCAGAGTAATGACCACAAGACACTGGCCCTTAGAGACCCACCGTCCAGCACACATACTATCTGTATATGGGATGCACTCCCCTGCCCACCCCACTGCCTTGCTAGAGAAGCTTCTCCAGCATGGGTAACATGAGGGGCTGTCTTGGAGGAAGCGGGCTCTTCACAGGTCCCAGTCACCACAGAGTGCCACTCTCATCTTCTGCTCATCTTTCGTTTACACAGGGGCATGGGCACGGCCACTGCTTCCTCCAAGTGCTGGGAGGGCAAGGGCAGCTTACCGTTGGAGCAGACCACACCTGCGTCCTTCTCATGCCCACAGCGGCTCTTCAGCCAGCCCAAGGAGCTGCAATTGGCCAGTGAGGGCTCTGTCCCTGTACACTCCACCTCGTCCAGCATGATGGGTCCCTTTCCTGTGGACACAAAGGAAGCCAGGGGCCACACTGGAGGAGGAACTGGACCCTGGGTGGGGAGCAGGTCCTGCAAAAGGGTTGCTTGCTGACATAGTAGGGATGTTTGAGGGGCATTAGTCAGCAACTTCAGCTTTGCGGGGATGGGACAGCAGGCACACCTTGTCCGAAGGCAGCACTGCCCAGTGCCTGAGTGGCATTCTCATAGCCCAGAGCCCGGCAGACAACGTTGGCATCCAAAAGGTTCCAGAGGTTGTCACACACTGTCCCCCACTGGCCTCTGTAGAAGATCTCCACACGGCCCTCATTGGCTGAGGCCCCATTAACCAGACGCATGTCCCCATCTTCTGTACCTGTCAGGAAAGTGGAGGTCAGCTGGGAGAGGGCTAGCCTGTTTTGGTGCCCACCCATCATGAACTCAATGCTCTGTGCTGTCCTGTTGGGTGAAGGTCACCCCAATTGGGGTGGAGTGGCCCACTCTGGGGCTGCTCTTGAACCTCTGCAAATGCCTCTCTCTATGTGAAAGGTCACCTACTGAGGAATGAAGACCCCACAGAGGCCATGGCCTTTCTATCTCCCAGCTCTGGGCCTTTTGCTCTGAGAGGGAACCTTGGCTCTCGGCCTGCAGAGTGAACTGGGAAGGAAGGGGCTCCTTGCTGGCTTGCTGGCCTGAGGGGGAAAGTGGCCCTTGAGTCCCGGACACAGACAGAGAGTAGATGTACCTCGGCCTATAATGGGTGACATCCTGACAACCCAACGTAAACTGACATTGTCTCAAGTGGAAATGCATCTCCTCCTCGGGGCATCTGGGCTGTGCTTGCTCAGCAACAGGACTGCAGAGCTGTTTGTTCCCTCCGGGGCTGAGCAAGCTGTGGTGTGGTGTCCCATTGTAAGAGAGGAGTGAGCCACACAGCACTAGCCCCAACTCACACATGTGGTGTCTGCCTAAAGTGGACAATCCTGGACCAGAGACAGTTTGCCCTCGGCACAGGCAGTCAAGAGACTCTGCTTCCCACTCTCTGGGACTCTCATCTCTGCCCATGCTCAGGGGGTCAGCAAGTAGCTGGGTGCTTGAATTTGGGGGTCACCCATGCCAAAGAGGGACACTCAGCTGAGGCTGCAGGATGGTAAGGCTCTCAGACCCACAATGCAGATTGTGAACTGCCCCCCCTCCGCAAGGACTGAGCACTCCCTCCTTGACTTGCTGATGAGATGGGAAAATTCCCTGGCATTTTCTCCATCACCAGTATTTCATTTCCCATATATCACCACCATTTGTGATGACTAGGGGTCCACATGGAAGAGGATCCTGGGACATGGCACCTTACAAGATGGCACCTGGGTTTCCTGCAGGGAGGAGGATGATCCACAGAGCCAGGTGCAGCAGCTTTGAAGACTTCTGTTTTGGACATTTCCCAGTGGGCAGGACTCACCTTGAGTCCCTGGAACCAGCAACCACACAGAGAGGAGCCACAGGAGAGCCATTGCCTGGCCTTGAAGCCCAACCCTGCAGAAGAAGGGACAACAGAATAAGACTGGCAACAGCTCTCTGTGGTAGGAGTTTATTAAAACCAATTGTGAGAATGTTTTTGTTTAATCCCAGCTGGGCTGTGTAAGACAGTTAATATAAAGTATTAACGGTCTCGTGAGCTAGCAGGGGCGTGGCTTAACCAGCTGAGCAAGTTTAACTCTGAGGACTTGGGAGAGAGGAATAAAAAGTAAGTCAGAGCCCTGAGGAGAAGGGGGCTACAAAGGAGGGAAAAAAAGCCAGAGCCCCAAGGAGGAGGGGGCTCCACAGAGAAGAGAAAGGGCTACAAGATAGAGAGCGGTTGCTGCTTTCCTGGTTGCTGGTGCTTCCCCCAAACTGCTGCTTGCTCTTACTGCTGCTGTCTCCTGGTTTGCTGGTCTCCTGGTTCCCTGGTTTGCTGGACTTCTTTTTTTTTTTTTTTTTTTTTTTTTGGTTTTTTCGAGACAGGGTTTCTCTGTGTAGCCCTGGCTGTCCTGGACTCACTTTTTGTAGACCAGGCTGGCCTCGAACTCACAAAGATCCACCTGCCTCTGCCTCCCGAGTGCTGGGATTAAAGGCGTGCGCCACCACCGCCCGGCCTGGTTTGCTGGACTTCTAATGAGACTAGTATTATCCCCAAAGAATCCAAAGACCCTAATCAGCAGGAAGTAGCTCAAAGAGAACTACGTCCCTTCTCCCTCTAACCTTTCTCTCTCAGGGTTGGGAGGTTGAAGGGAACGAGGGGTGGAAGGGAGGTAGAGGTATTAAGCACAAAAAATTAAGTCCAGTAAAATCAAGCAGAATGTATGTATTAATTAAAAAGCTTTGTCTACAGCTCTCCATGGGAGACTAGCAATTCCAGTCCACCCAATCCTGTTTGTGGAGGACAGGACAAACAGGGTGTCCCTCTTCTGTAGGGCTCAGATGGCCATGTGATGACCCTCATGCAGGCCAGTCTCTCTCTTTCTCTCTCCCTTCCTCCCACCCCTCTCATGCTCTGTAGGACCACCTTCAGGTCAGTAAGACTTCCCAGATGAAGCAGATGGGTTGAGGGCTGCTGGCAATAATGACCCAGGAAACAGACAAGAGGCTGTCCCTTGGGGATGGACAGGGTGTAAGCCTATTAACAGTTGTCCTTATCCTCAGGCAAAAGTCTCCAGTAGAGTGTGCCCCAGAGGCACAAGATATGCCAGTGGAGGAGGAGCTGTGGATGACGTTGGATCAGGGGACTCTGCAGGAGGGGAGTTACAGGGACAGTGCAGAAGGGTCTGGGACTCCACGGTGTGAAGTGGGGATAAGTGAGAGGTGGGTCAGGGTCAACCCCCAAGATGTTGACAACCCTAAGCCCCTGGGCAGAGAACTCAGTACTTAGGCTCCTGCCCTTCTGTAGGATATACCCAACCCAGGCACTGTCCCCCAGGGCTTATAAGGAAGGGGATGATCCACAGAGCAAGGTAGAGCAGCCCTGATGACACCCACTCTACCCCAGCAGTCAGCAAACTCTGGGACTGGGTAGTGGACGGTGCTATTGGACCACTGTCTCCTGGGCAGAAGCTGGTGCCCTCCAGTTCTTTGTTACTCAGACCAGGGGCCCAGAGACCAGCAGCAGAGATATCCCAGGGCCAGTAAAATAACAGGATTATACCCCACTCCCATCCTCTCCCACCCACCCACCCTCACTCCTGTCCCAGACACTTCTTCACAGATGTGCATGAACAGGACCTCAGGGCCCACTTGTAACCATCTTGGCAGAGGTGAAGATGTAAGAGAGACTAGTGCCCCTCCCTTTGGCTATCAGACTACTGAATTGGTGGGCCCCAAGGAATTGGAATTTCCCTGGGAGTCTCATACCGAAAGGGGAAGGCTGTCTCCAGGAAACAGATTTACAGCCCAGGCAAAGGCCAGCCCAGTTAGTTATGAACACTTCTAGCCCTCTGTTTAAACCTAAACCTCAGGTTAAAACCACCCAATGGACTCGGGAGAGGCCACTGGATCTCTGCTCATCTTCTCAGTGTAGCCACATTAAGTAAATCTCCTTTCTCTGCTTTCCACTGTTATCTTTAACTGGACTGTGGAGGATGGGTGGCTGAATCTGGGCATCAGAGGAGCTTTCTGGGCATAAGCTCTTAGCATTGAGTTCTGTAACAGTGATGGGTGGTGAGCTTGACCCTTCCTGCTGTGCACCCTCCCGACCCAACTCAGCAGGTCCCCACCAGTCTCCAGAAGACCCCAGAGCGATAAACAACTTGGCAAGTTCCCACATCCCAAGTGAAAAAGGTGAAGCTGGAGAGCCAGCTGATTCCAGATCACACAGTTAGTGATCCCCAGGTTAGGGTCTATCCACCTTCTACCACACAGACCTTGGCGGAGGCTGAGGGAGCCAGGGAGCCCCACACTCACCTGTGGAGACATTAACTCAGTTTTATCCCAAGGATGGGTTCTGGGAAACCTGAGTCCCAAGGCAAACTGCGCTGAGTGCTCACCCTCTCTGCTTGCCATAAGCTGAGGCCAGTAGGTTTGCCCATGCTGGGTAATTGGGAGGGAACAGAGGGCTTTGGGAATACTGCAGGGTATGTGGATGTTGCTGTTCTCTGGATGGCAGGGACCGTTTCTGCCTGACTCCTTTGTGTGGGAGGTTGTGACAAGCATGCCTATGCTGGCTCATTCAGTACCACTGTGCAGGTGGGTGTAGTCCTGGGCAAGAGTCCACAGACCCAGGAGGGGCCAAGGGCTGAATTCTAACCCACTTGTCCCTTCAGCTGCTTGTTCTGTAAACATCCTGCCCTGCAGGTCTAGGAGGAGCACAATGGCTCCTGTGCTCTGGGGCCTGCCAGCCATCACACTGAGTGGGAACTCACCTGGGAGCAGGAGACAGGAAGTCACCCTTTGGAGCAGCTGCTGAAGGTGGTCCTGGAGCCACCCTGCTGGCTACAACTGGAAGCTTCCTGTAGACTGGTTGGTTGAGAAAGGCCTCACCATGTGGTTTTCTTCAGCTCCGACCCAGGAAATGCTTCATAAACCTAGTCTGGTTTCAGTTTCCAGAAAACACATGACAAAGGCTGCTTCTGGGGTTGGCTGCAGACAAGGCTAACAGCCTTCTGCTTGCTCGCTGCTCTGCTGGGTGGATGGCAGGCACCCAAGTGCCTAATGACCCAGCTGATAAAACAGCAGTGTTGAGGCACCTAGGCTACCGCTATGGTTGAACAGATACATGTCCAGGCTTGCCAGGCACCCTGGGGGGAACATGGTGGGGGGCGGGGGAGGGGGGAGATGGTGGAAAGATGATGTGACTGGGCCTCCCAGCAGAGGCTCAGTTCACAGACTGTGTCTTCGAGCACCCATGTGGGCTGCACAATCCTTTCCTGGACCTGGGGAGGCTGGCTGTGCTCATGCACAGAACTACTGTGCTCAGAGCGACGGTATGTGGACCATGCCTGAGGGACAGGTATAGAGACAAAAAGGCCAAAAGTAGAAAGCAGGGATGGGAGCTGGGAGTGGCTTAGTGATTAAGACTGTGGCCTACTCTTTCTGGGGAGCTGAGTTCAATTCCCAGCACCCATGTTGGTTGGCTTATAACGGCCTGTAACTCAGGGGGATCTGACAATTCTGGCCCCTGCAGGCCCCCACACTCAAGCGTGTGCATGCAAACACGCACACAATACACATAATCTTAAATGGTTTCTACAATACCTAGTTTAAAGGGAAAAAAAAGCAGAGCTAATTGGACATGGTGGCACACACCTTTAATTGGGAGGCAGAGGCAGGTGGGTCTTTGTGAGTTAGGAGCTAGCCCAGTTTACATAGTGAGTTCTAGGTCAGCCAGGTCTTCACAGAGAAACCCTGCCTGGAAAAACAACAGAAATGGCTCAGTAGATTAAGGTACTTGCAACCAATCCTGATGACGTGAGTTTGACCCTGGAACTCCAGGAGAAAGGAGAAAACTGTGTAGGAGAAAACTGACCCCAGCGAGTTGTCCTCTGACCCCTGCAAGTGTACCGCATGGGTATGCACGTGGATGCTCACAGTAAATAAATGTAAAAATGGGTATGCATGCATGTGGACACTCACAGTAAATAAATGTAAAGGATCAAATCAAAATCAAAGAGCAGTAGGGGGATGGATCAGTGGTTAAGAACACTTGTTGCTCTTGCAAAGGACCCAGGTTCACTTTGAAACATCCATGTGGTGGCTCACAACCACCCATAACCCCAGTTCTAAAGGATATAGTGCCTCTCCTGATCTCCATGGAGTACCAGGCACACATGTGGTGCACATACATAGATGCAGATAAAACACCCATACCTATAAAATATATTAAAATTTAAAAAGGCAAAATTCCCTAGACTTATGATAACTTTATACAGTGAGGGCTTAATTTTTTTTTTTTTTAAGATTTATTATGTATACAGTTCTGTCTGCAGGTATATCTGCAGGTCAGAAGAGGGCACCAGATTTCATTGTGGATGATTGTGAGCCACCATGTGGTTGCTGGGAATTGAACTCAAGACCTCTGGAAGAGCAGTTAGTACTCTTAACCGCTGAGCCATCTCTCCAGGAGGGCTCAACTCTTAACAATTCCCTGTACCTTACCATAGTCTCTGGCATTGTAAGATTTACTATCTCAAAACACTGAAATGTTTCTATTCAAAAGACACTGAACTCTATTCAAAAGATCTGACACAAATGGCCTAGGAGACAAAGCCAGGTGATTCCTAATTTGTATAAAGTCATCCCATTCCTTCTCAGATACATGGTTCTTTTAGGATTCACCTGCTATGTTTCCGTCCTCAGAGTCTACTCTTTCCCTGAGATTCATTTATTTCATACGTGTGAGCATCTTGCCTGCGTGTAAATGCACCAGTTGTTGTACACTTGGGAGCTGTGCATATGGGAGCCAGAAGAGGGTGTCAGATCTACTGGAGCTACAGTTACAGATGGCTGGGAGCCACCAGGTAGGTGCTGGGAACTACATCTGGGTTCTGTGCAAGAACAAGTAAGTAACCCTTGTTCCTGTAAATCCTTTTATCCCTGTGCCTCGAAAAGTTCGATATTTTGTCCCAGGTATGATGATAGACAGAGAGGCCCTGAGAGCTAGGAGAACCAAACCCAGGCAGGAGCTGGTGAGCAAATATCCTGGGCTCCCATACACACCTGACTTTGTACTGTCACCCATACTCAGTAATACAATCTCCCGATGGCCCCAGTGACCCTCTAGGGTTCAGAGCAGCAAGGGTTCTGCCCGGCTAACACCCATTCACCTTCCTCTGCAAAAAACAAAAACAAAACAAAACAAAACCCATGTCTTGGTTTCTACTTGAGTTCTCAGTCAGTGTGGCTCAACTTGGGCTGGCCAGGAGAATTAACCTGTGACAAACACCAATGTCCACATCAGTTGTGGGAGAGGGGAACTGGTGTTCTGAAAGCCCCAGGGAATTCTGGGGTATAACCCCTTTGGGTTTAACCAAAAACTTTGAACCCCAAAGCCTAGAGGTCAGACACTCAAGGGCTGGTTCCCTTGAGACATGCAGTTTCCAGTGGCTATGGGGTCACGTAGTCTTGGGAGACCCATGCAAAGAGTTACAGGCAGAGACAGGCCTGACTCTGCAGAGATCTCCAAGCTTGCTGAACTGGGGTCTAGCTAACTTGTGGCTCTGTCACCTTCAGATGAGAACATGAAAGGGAGGATAGGGGTGCCCACTGGAGAAGATGAGGTGGGAGGACAGTCAGCACCTGGACTGCTTGTGGCTTCAGGAATCAAGTCTCTTTGGTGCATCCATCCTCAGACAGACCCATTAGCCAGCTGGGCCCAGATCCCTATGCTTCCCATGGAGGGATTGCCAGGTCACAGAGACAGGGCCATGCAGGACCATTGTTTGTAGCAGGTAGGTCCAGTTCTGTCGTTCTCAACCTCCTAATGCTGTGACCCTTTAATACAGTTCCTCATGTCATGGTGACCCCCAACCATAAAAATTATTTTGTTGCTACTTCATAACTGTAATTTTGCTACTGTTACGAATCATAATGTAAATATCTGATATGCAACCCCAAAGGGGTCATGACCTACAGGTTGAGAACTGCTGCTCTGTGGCTGCTTTAAAGCCAACTGATGGTGGTTAACAGGCCCAGACATTGTGACACAGGGACTTCCCAAGAGGTCAGACCTCAGGAACATGCAGATCTCTCTAACCACTCCATGATGCATCTGGAGACTCAGCGTAAACAGAAGGGAAGAGTAAACTGAGGGGACAAAGGCCAAGTAACCCTGTTTCTACTTCTGTTACCCAGGGCAAGGTATGGCAGTCTGGCTGTCCTGGTCCCCCAAATTGTGCTTATCTTTACCTCAGGGGTCTGAAGGCCCCAAATGCCCTGAAGAGGTCAGGGCCACAGTAACCTCTTGCAGACCTCAAGTTCCATCCCAAAACTGTGCACAGTGACAGACCCTCAGTGCCAAGACAGCTGCGAATTGCTAAGATCCTGGTAGAATAGAAGCATCAAAAAGAAGTGTCTAGCCAGGTGGTGGTGGCGCACGCCGTTAATCCCAGCACTTGGGAGGCAGAGGCAGGGGGATCTCTGTGAGTTGAGGCCAGCCTGGTCTAAACAGCAAGCGTGGGCTACACAGAGAAACCTGACTTGAAAAATCAAAAACATACATGCATACATACATACATACATACATACATACATACATGAATGATGGGGTGATCTGCTTGCCTTCAGTTGTTAATAGGTTGTACCCTGCCACCCTTACTACAATTTGGCAGTCATGTACCCCCCCAAAATGACATTTGTAACTCTTGCCTCCCCAAAACTTCTCTGATTGGTTGAATAAAATGCCTGAAGCCTAGACTGGGTAGAAGAGAAGTAGGCTGGAGAAAGGTAGTGGGGGTAGGAGGTGGGAAGGTTGGTGATTTTAAAAAATTTATTTATTTTATGTATATGAGTGTTCTAGTTGCATGTACACCTGCAGCCAGAAGAGGGCATCAGATCACATTGTGGATGGTTGTGAGCCACCATGTGGTTGCTGGGAATTAAACTCAGGACCTCTGGAAGAGCACTAGCCACTGTGCTCTTAAACACTGAGCCATCTCTCCAGCCCTAGATTGGCGCCATTTTTGAAGGATCACAGAGAGGATCATGGGAAGAAGGAAGGAGGAGAAGCAAATGGTTAGATGAGAGAAGACCATGCCACACAGCCTGGAATATCAGCATAGCATGGAGAAAAATAACCCAAGGGGATGTATATATATTGGGGTTTTATTTGGGGAACAGCTTTAAGTTAGCTTAGATGGGCACAGATTACACAAACCAGGCTAAGGCTTGTTAAAATCCATTAGGTGTCTCTGTGTGATCATTTATAATGGCAGGCTAAGGATTAACAGTGCCAACTAATCAACTATAATATAAATACTGGTAATAATAATTCAATATCTACTCTACACATACAGACACACGTAAATCTCCAATTCCGGGCAGACATGGGGCCTCCTGTTGTCTCACTTCTTTTGCTCTGGGTCTGTGGCTTCCCACACCCAGTCTTGGACAGCAGGACCCACTTCTCCATTCCCAGAACACACCTGCACTTTGCTTTGCAACACTGGATAGAAAATGGTCTCTTAGGATAATGGGTTGAAGTATGACCAAACAGCCTTTGTTTAAGGGAGCTGCTTATGACAAAGGTGATATAGTGGTAACTTCTTGCCCTTCTGGGGTGCTCTTGGTTTCAGCCTGGAGACTTCTGTGCATCCTTGGGGGCACACTGTCCACATGCTCTGGTGTCATTTGTCAGCAAACTTTCAGGTGCCCTCCCTCAAGTGAGCCACATGATCTGTGCTCACACTGGTCCTGTTGCAGCCCTGGACAGTGGTTTGGGGATGACCTGCCTTCTGCAGAGAAAATGGACAACAGGGAGGACAGAGAGACAGACACCTGTGTCCTTCCCCTTGCTCACCAGACAACTGAGGTGATGGATCACAGGAAACTGGTATTTTCCCAGGGGTTGTCACAGCTGAGAAGAGAAGAACTGAGGCCTGGTGCCATGCTTCCATGCAATCTGATTGCTAGAGTACCTGCATGAACAGCCCAGGAGCCGGGACTAGACACAGTGATGGGTCAGTGACAGGCAGGGCCACATCTTCACCAGGCCTGTGTAGCTATGCATAACTTTTGCCCTCTATTCAAACCTGAACTGTGTGTCAGGGACCCAAAGGTGGGCTTGGGAGAGTCATTGTACCTCTGTGTGTTTATATGTGTGTCTCTGCGTGCATGTGTGCACATGTGCTACAGGGAGGCACATGAAGGTCAGAGACCAGCTTTGGGCAGTCAGTTCCCTCCTTCCACCAGGGGTTCTGAGGATGACTCAGTCTGCCAGGTTTGTGTGGCCTGTGGAGGTTGGAATGCCAAGCCTGGCCTGATGTGACTGCTGTGGCCCAGGATCCAGCACTTCAGGCTCTGCCCTGATTCCAGTAGAAGCCAGAGTGGGAAGAGACAGAGTGGGACAGAGCCTGAAGTGCTGGAGCTCATCTCTAATTGCTGTTCCCATCAGACCCAAGCCCGGGGAAGCTGGACAGGGCTTCATTTTCCAGGCCTCAGCTGGAGAGGGGAGGTCCCCCTCTCATGACCCCAAGGCTTGCAACCCAACCTGTTTAGACGTTTGGGGCAGAGCCTTTGGCAACAGTCAATACAGACAAGAGGACCACATTCCCCTGACACTTTATTGTTTATAAAACAAATGGAGGGAGGGAAGACACAATCATTATGCTCATGTTAGGGAAGGTAGGGTGTGTTGAAGGCTCCTTAGCGAGGTCCCCAGGCCTCTCTAGGCCTCCCTCACTTCATGTTTCGCTTCAGCATCACACAACCTAACACAGTTGACACATATCAAGGAGGTATGGTCAAGCTCCCACCAAAACAAGTACACAAAGATCTCACCACCACAAGTCAGCAACAGCCTGTTGGACAGCAAGTACTCAGGGGTCCTATCCTAAGGGTGTTGCAGGTGCAGGTGGCTGCTACCTACAGAACAACCTGAGCCTGACTCTGCTGCCCTGCTCTCTTGAACATGGACAGAGTGTGACAGCAGAAAGCAGTGAGACTTCCCTGGGGAGAAGGCTGCCAAACACCCACCAAGAGCCATAGAGAAACCTAGGGGACAATCGGGTTGGTCTCTAGTCAGGTGTGGGCCTGTTGGGACCAGAGCCCTCCCTCAGCCACTGCTGAGAGGGGAAAGCATGGCAGCTTTTGGAAGTTGCTAGAAGGCAGAAGCCAAGGATCCAGAGACCCTTTCTGTAAAAGCTAATGTTGTCACTGCAGCCGTGAGGATGATCCATCTTCACTGTGTGATAAAGTCTGGTGACCCTGTTCTACAGAGAAATTGCTTTAATAAAAATAAGTTAACAATTCAGACTTTAAAAGGCTGTACAGCCCCAGAGTCCTCTTGAGGGAGGAACAAAGCTATGAGCAGCTCACGAGTGGCCCTGTGCTAGAGTGGCATCAGCAGTGTGGGTAGGTGTGCCTCTCACTGGGTAGGGCGGGGCCCCATCCTGCCATACAAACATTTACTTTCCAAGGGTCTGCAGAGTATAGAATGCCAGGGTCACAGGAGGAAGAAGGGTGCTTCTGAGTGCCCATTTGGCAGGTCCACCTCAAACTGCCTTGTGTTCCCAGGGTGAGGCTAGGGCCAATCACACGATTGCTTCAGAAACATGTCCTGGCTGGCTGGAAAACTCATGGAAAGGCAAGAGAGGCCAAGGGAAAGGAATGTCTGGATTTTGAAGGCCAGGGGCTCTGAAGGTACCTGCAGCAGTGACCAAGCCCTACCACCAGGTGGCAGTGCAGAGTGAGGCATGGGTTGGCTGGGACCTGCTGTTCTGGCTTGCTCCCAGCTACTGACCATCACAGCCAAGGCTGTGTCACATGGCCTAGGGCTCAGCTCCCTAGTCTGGAAATCTTTAGCTAGGCACATAGCTCTCATTTTAAAAAGAAAAAAACAAACGAGTGAAAGTGCATTCCTCTGGTTTATGAAATTGAGTCTTGGTACAGCTCAGGCATCTGTCCTCGCCTTGCTGCCCACGGGAGCTCGCTCATCTAGATGAACTCTATTCCTTCATACTTCACACTGCCGATCTTGGTCTCTGGAAGCAGGAAGCGGCCGTCCAGCGTGAAGGCCATGATATAGGTGGCAATCCTGCCATTGTCCTCTTCTGACTTGAGAGCCACGATGATCTGGTCGTCAGTGTTAGGGATGAACTTGAAGGAGGAGAAGCCGTGAGTGGGGACCAGCTCCCCCACGCGCCTCACGGAGATGTCCCTGAAGTCCTGGGCTGCGCTCAGCAGGAGATTGCTGCCCTTGCGCTCGTCGTCCCTCTCGCTGTAGCGCTCGTGGCTAGCCCGGCGTGGCAGGAAGAACCAGCGCTGCAGTGTGTCGCTCCAGCAGGCAGATTCATGAATGAGGTAGCCTAAGGTGGCAGCACAGACCAGACAGTCACCATGTGTCCCGGTGACTGACACAGCCCTTCCTCTCAAGGTTCTTGCCACCCCAGGTGCTGCACTTTGGGGCCTCACTTGACCTCCCCTCTAATCTCCAGCTCTTGGGAAAGCAATCTGAGCTGCACTCCATTACCCAGGACAACCATGCGGCAGACGCAGCCTAGCCAGAGCACGCTACACTGGGTCTGCAGTGCACCCTCACACCGGCTGCCCTGTGTCCCCACAGAGCCTCCAGCCTTCACTAGTTGTCTTTGCTCTTGTTCCCCTGGTGCTAATCACAGGGCACACAGAAGGTCAAAGAGTCAAAGGGTGAACCCAACAGGCAGATCAGTCATGAAGCTGAGGGAAGCACCATTTCACTCACTCCAGCTTAGGAGAGTTGTCTGGGTCTTGGCTCTCTGCTGCCCTTGCCCCACACCTGACTTAGCCTCCTTCAGACAAAGGTCACACTACTCAGAGCCCAGGGGATGGCAGCTCAGGCCTACCCATCTCCTCCTCTGCTTATGAGGCTCCAAGCTAGGAACACTTGTTGTAGATGAGGGGCCATCTGTTGTGGCTAGTGAGGGACAGAGTAGAAATGGCTCATTGAATACAGGGAGTGACTATCATCAAGACAAAGTAGGCTGTGACAGCACTATACTTGGAAGCTTGCAGAGAGAAGCCCCTTACCTGGTGGCTGGATCCCAGCGGCAGCTCTCAAAGCATTGTAGCTGGACACCCAGTTCTCATGGTCCACGCTGCCCTTGTGGCCTACCACCTTCACCCACTCAGGGTTCTCGTTCATCACTTCCCCTGTAGTGGTTGTCCACTCCTTGCCCAGGCCACCCACATACAGGTGCTCGTCCTTCACAGCAAGCCACTCAGCCTTGAAGCCTTGGGCAAAAAGAGGGGGGAGCCTGAGACACTGGTCCCACTCTGCACGGCCAGCCTGGCTCCTGCCTGTGCTGCACCCAGAGTGGCACCCACTGGGGCATCAGGACTTACCACCCTGGAGCTTCACTGGAGGCTGGGACAAGCAGCCCAGAAAGGAGCCTGGCAGGGCCCTGTGCTGAGGCCTGGAGTTTACATTCTCTTTTCTTAACTCTTTCTTTCCCAGGAGCCCCATCACCTGTGAAACAACTCTAGAACTACAATAGACCATTCCCAGACCTCCTGTGCTACTTCTCCACACACCCTTCAGCTTCCACGGGCCAGCAAACTCCAACCCACTTCCTGTGTGCCACAGCAGGCTGAGCTTCCAAGTACAACGTGTGTGGCAGTTATCTGCTACCGAGGGCCACAGCTGACACCTAACCACTAGGCTACCCATTTCCTGCCTCTCACCTGGCAGGGTTTTAGGCCACCATCATGTGAGTCTGTTCTTCCTTCAGCTGAGGAAGAAAGCAGGTGATAGGGTTTTTAGGACCAGGCACTGGTCGTTTCCATCCTTGTCTTTTTATTTCAGAGCATTTACTCCGAAGCTGCCTTCAACTGACTTTACACAACAAGCCTCTTGTTGCACTGGCGGTGAAGCCTGCTTTTTCCACATTCTCCTGCCTGACACCCTCAAACATGCTATCTCCAACATCCCTGCAAGCTCCTTAGCCCCTAGAAGCCAGGCCCACACCCATCTCCCCACTGAAAGAGGATGGCAGCTTCCCACACACTGGTCTGGAGGGACCGCTTGGTCCCCGTTAGCCCCAGTGACCTCATGGGTCTTCTGAGCTGCCTCTGTGAGAAGCTGCCCCATCTGCCAGTCTTTTGACCCTTCTCAGTGAAGAGTCACAGCTCAGACCTAAGCACCCTAGGACCCTGCATTCTTCCCATTCAAAGGGAAGAACCACCCCACACGACAGAAGTTTACAACCCTGACGGTTATGGGCAGGATATGGGTGAGCAACATAGTCACGGTACAGGGATGGAGACAGCCGCTCCCAAGAGCCCCAGCCTTGGACAAATATGAGACTTTATCACCTACACTTGGCTGGGCAGACTGTGCAGCCCTCCTATTCCCAGGAGTCACTGCTCAACACACAAACCCTTGTACTGCACTCAGAGCAGGGCTGGGTAGCAGCGGTTGACCTGTGGTCCCAGTAAACTGAAATTAGGGCCTGGGGTCACAGCAAGCCACTGAGTACCCAGCTCTGAATGTGAGCCACCTGGTGGGAATAATACTGTGTGATCCTAAGACAACTCCGAAGACGTGACAAGGACCACAGTCCCAGAACGGTTGTAAGACAGGCAATGGGTGTAGCCTTGGCTCACTCTGAAAAGGGCTTCCCACTCAGCAACGCTCCCAATGATCAGCTCAAATGTCTAGAGACAGCTTCCTGTAAGCCCAGCAGGGGTGTGCTAAGGGCAGAGGTGGGTGGGTGTTGGGCCTTTAACAGTCATTTAGGTTAGTTTCCGTGGTTGATCTTGAGTGTCAGCTTGACAGGACTCACGCTCACCATAGAAACACATTTGTGGACATGCAGCTGAGGGAGTCTCCAGACTGGCTTAGCTAAGGCAGCAACACCCACCCTAATGCAGGTCACCATCCCATGGGGAGGCCTGGACAGAATGAGAAGGAGACAGTGAGCGGAGCGCCAGCACTCATCTCTCTGCTTCCCGTGGCTGCGACTTGAGCAGCCCCCTGGTACCCTGTCACTGTGACTCCCCACCGTGATGGCGTGCCCTCAAACTGTGAGCCACCACGGTAAGAACCTTCAGGTTTTTAGTCAGTTTTGTCACAGCAGTGAGAAACTAATACGGCAGCTGACAGAAGCTCAGCCCCAGAGAAGGGCTCCACTCACCCTTCTCCACGGTTCCATCGCCATCGGAAAGGATCACCCAGGGCACTGCTTTGGTGCCTTCGATCTGGTAGATGACCCCTGTGCGGTCGTCCACAGAGTAGAGTTTCCCATTGAAGACAATCAGGTCAGAGAGCTCCATGCCTCGCCCCTTTTCTGCCAGGTGGGTCTCCAGGACCCCATGGTCTTTATCCCACTCCACATTCACCTTGTCCCCACTGTCCGACAGGGTCAGGTAACCTTTCTTAAGGTAACTAAACCAAGTGTTTTCCTCCTGGGCCCTGGACCCTGTGTCCAAGTCAGCAATGACTGCAATTCGGTACCGAATCCCACCTGGAGTCCTCTGGGAGGGTGACAGGGGGTAGGTGTCATTGTAGTGGGTGACATGCTCCTGGCTGAGCCTCCTGCTGTGTGCATTGCGGTTGGAGGACCTGCCCGGTACTGGGGCCTGATGGTGGGAGTACAGCAGCCAGAGGAGGGCAGCACCCACGAAGGACGTCAGGATCACCCTCCAGCGGGGGCGGAAGCGAGGGTCCGTGGCCTTGGTCATTGATGCCAGCACAGGAAGGCCCCCTATGCTGATCCGGAGGGAGTGCATAGGCTCATTCCATTCCCGGTGGTCAAAGGGCTGGATGGGCATCAGACTGCACGCTGGGCAGGACCTGAGTCAGGGAGAGAAGAGCAGTGAGTGAGCTATGGAGGATACGACTTCTCCAGTCCTGAGTCATAGGCTGAAGTCAGCCTCATTCAGGAAAGACAGCGCTTGAAGGCAGCAGTGTCTTGGCGAACCATTGACCCCAGCAGGGAAGTCAGCTATTTTCCCTGTCTCCCAGAGACAGGGTTTCTCTGTGTAGCCCTGGTTGTCCTGGACAACCTATAGACCAGGCCAGCCTTGAACTCACAGAGATCTGCCTGCCTCTGCCTTCCGAGTGCTTGGATTAAAGGCATGAGCCACCATGCCTGGCCATTTCAGACAGTTCAAACTGCCATGTGGGTGCTGGGATTTGAACCCGGGTTCTTTGGAAGAACAGCCAGTGTTCTTAACCACTGAGCCATCTTTCCAGCCTATAGTCAGCTATTATTCAGTAAGATGGCAAGTGTTTTCAAAGTAATACAAGCAGAGGGGAAGCGTTAGTGAAGGCTAGTGCCTGTAGGCTGGGAGACACTGTAACAGAAGTGCAGACCTCATTGACCTCTTGAAGTCCCTCCATCTCCCACCCTACCAGGACTATCAGCATGCACTGCACTGCTGCCTGAACTCAGCACCTGGGCCTGAGCAGCCTGGGGCCACTGAGCCTTTACTTTCTGGGCAGGTTCTGTAATGTTTCAATACAAAGACAACACCAGGCACTGCAAACACTGCTGTTGATTTTGGTGCTGTCTCTTGGCACTTTTTTATTAACACAGGCAGGTACAGGGAGTGAGTCTTGCATGCTCCTCAACTTACAACTTGGGGTACAGTTATGGTTCCAGGCCTAAGCTGTGCTCCACACTATGGCACAGCTACAGGTCCAGAGCACTGGAGGAAGCTGGAAATTTCACCTCCCCACCATTGCTTGCCCTGCCTGCCCTGCCTGATCCTAGCAGACACAACAAACAGCTCAGTGCCACAAAGCCCCCAAGCCAATGCTGGCTGTAGTAGAGAGGGCTGCTCTCAGCCCCTCAGCCCTTTATCTGGATGTAGCATGGCATTTCCCTTATGGGTTGTAAGCATACCAGCCACGGCCTCAACAAATCCAAGAACAGCACCACTTCAGGGGACTCAGTGGGCACATGCTGCCAGGCAGCACCTGGGAAGGGCTTGGGGGTTCTAGCAGCTTTGGTTTGTGAGGTGCCCATGTGGTCCAACTATAAGGTTCTGAAGTCCAAATGCTGCAGAGGCACTCTCTGACCATGGTGTAGGATGCTCACAGGGTATTGGTTCCTGGATGTGCTCAGATTTTAGTGCCCAGGATCAGGCCCAAGGAGAACAGTGGGTGCAGGGCCTGCTTCACACAGCAAGGGCAGGAGAAGGCTCCATGCCCTTATGGGGTTACTGTGCCATGACCACTTTGCAAGGTAGCCGTCTTTTAGCAATGGCTGAAGAACTGGTCCCTGCTCCATGATGGTGGAGCCTCCTTAGGCTCACTCAGGCTCTGCCTCACACTCTTCTCCATCACTGTGACTTCAGAGGCTAGATCCAGGGCATCACCATCATATCCTCATCCCAGACATGGTCCTGAGCCTGCCAAGTGTCAAATACTACCACACTCCAATTCCAACTTACACCTTAGACACTATTTCAGAATGTAAAGTTTCCCAACCTCAAGCCAATTAACCCAATCCTCCTCAGCCTATGGCTGAGGCTGCCACAACTACTGTCAAAATTCCCACAAAAACCCAAAGGGTGCAGTTTTGGTGTGAATGTTATACTTCAAACTGTCACACAGTGCCAAGAAGTGGCCTCAGTCCTTTCCTTTGCCTTCCCTAACGGCTCCCCATCAGCAGGTCTGTCCCTTCCAAAACCTGCCTGCCTCACTATCCTCCTGCCCTATTACCTCTCACCCAAACCATGTCTCCCCGACTCCTCTACAGCCACTCTCCTCTTGAAA
The DNA here is from genome assembly GCA_907164525.1 of Lophiomys imhausi. Lineage (NCBI taxonomy): Eukaryota > Metazoa > Chordata > Mammalia > Rodentia > Muridae > Lophiomys > Lophiomys imhausi. The sequence continues at coordinate 7,200,588 of CAJQZJ010004796.1, forward strand.
GCCCTTTGCCACCCAGCAGCCACCACTACTGGCTCCATGGTCCTCCCTGGCATCCCTCTTGGTCCTAACCATGAGGGTCCAAATTTCTAGGGCAAGTCTCAGAACATGCCCTTGCCCAGCACACCTGCCCTGCTCTGCATAGCTGCTTCACTCTCAACATCAGGGATCCTGGTAGACTCCCCAGTGTCTGCTCTCCTTCAAGTCAGGGCTTCCTGCTCCATCCCTGGCACCCAAGAGAAAACGAGCACACATCTGCTGAAGGGTTGAGAGATCAACACCACAGTGAGGTCCCTTCGGTCATTCTGAAAGTGTACACTCTAGATCAAGGTCCTGATGAGCAAGCCACTCACTGCAGGCCCAACAGGCACATTAGGACATGTCGTTGTCCTCAGTGTCTAGAACCTTCAAAGTTGTTCCTGTTTAACAAAGTGCACTCCTGTGAGCCATGACACCTTCACTGTTCTGCCCAGGTCACCAGCCCAGCTGCTTCAAGAGACTCTTGTAGCAGCAGAAGCAAGGTGCAGTCCACATCCCCACACCACTGCTCAGGGAGAGGGGCTACCCTAACAGGCTGACACTGGTTCCTCAGCCCCTCCCTTGGTTTGCAGACATGCATCCTGTTCACTTGGCTGGCTCATGTGCTCCTGGACTGCCCTCTCAGGGACAGCAAGCACTCAACTTGCTACACAAACAGAGGATCTGCGAGTCCGTCCATATAGGAGTAGTCTCCCCAACCCTGCCCCGGTGCCCCACTTTCCACCTCAAGAACATCACACTTGTTGCACCTCCCTCACTCTTGCGGCCCAGGTCCAGGTCTGCATGCCTGAGCTATCTGGGCCTCTCCAGACTGTCCCTCCTAGAGTCAGGGAGACGTCTCTGCTGGCCCAGGGGCTGGCAGGTTCCATGTCCTTTATTCTCATTATCTTTGTAGCCTAGACGGGTCCCCTGACTGCAGACCAATGGACATCAAGCAGGCTTCTTGGCAGAACTCTCTATGCTGGGGAAGGGCTGCCCAACCCTGGACTATCCCAGGAGCAGCTGCATTCTTCTCTCCCCACATAGCCAGGCAGCCACCAGTTCAGCTTGTTCCCAGATCCACAGCCTTGGCCTGGTCCTGTTTCACCAGGACTTCAGGACTAATGGCTCCAGACCTTAGGGGTGGAAACTGTCGCTCTGCCTCTTACCAGGCAGACTTCACACACAGGCTTCCTATATGGGTCTCAGCAGCCTTCTCAGACCTGCCAACAATTATGTCAGATGTGGAGGGAGGGGTCTGCCTGTTGGCCCTTCTTACTTATGAGCTCTCCTTGCTGGTCACAGCCTGAAGAGGGCTTTGTTTCAGCCCAGCCTCCCACAAACTGTAACTTCAGAGGAGAAGCTCTGCCTGTCCAGAGTCCATGTGCCCAGAACACGACACATGTGTTTCCTCCACCTGGGATGCGCATCTCCTGACCACACAGGGCCATCTAGAACCTCTGAAAGTGCCATAACAAGTCATTTTTTTCACTGTGCTGCCCCCTCTGGCCATGTATCCTCGCCCAGCAAGTCATCCCTTCTGTGGGAGGCTGCTGCTGTCCCCTGTCCAGGAGCCTTCCATTCCAAGGCAGACTTCATGGGAGTGATTAAGGGCCTTGGTGAGGAGGTTGTCCAGGTGGACCCAAATGCAATCATAGGTGTTTCTTCTTTTTCGAGACAGGATCTGGCCTTGAACTCAAGACAATCTTCCTGCCTCAACCTCCTGAATGCTGGGTTTTCACAAGAGTTTTTCCATAAAAGTCAGGGGTGGGGGTTAGAGGAGAAGGCCACATGACCACAGAGGCAAAGGTTAGGGTGTTCATATGGCCCCAAGCCAAGGAATGCCTGAGAAGCTGGGAGGACAAAGAATGAGTTCTCTCCTAGAGCCTTTAGAAAGAGCTCTGAGAAATCCTAATTTTGGCCCTCTGGCAATGACAATGGATCTAAGTATTGTGGGTCAATGACTCTCTAGATCTGTGTGTGAGAATGCAGGCCACCTCAGGCACCTATATATGGCATTCTCTATAGCACCCTAGGAACAAGGACCTCTCTGCCCTCAGCAGTGGCCTAAGGACCACCTGTATCCAGGCCAAACCATACCTCACAGGAAGGGATTGACCAAGAAGACTCTCCAAGAGCAAAGGGAAGATCCGGAACCCCTGGGAGTCAGACATCTTTGGTTAAAGGAGGGAAGTTACTATTTCCATGATAACAGGCTTCTGAAACTTCTGCCTGCCTTCCAGAAATCTCTGTGAACATCCCCATCAGATACCATTCCCCTGGTCCTCCCTTTTCTTCGCTAGAAAGAGAGCCCCAAGTCAGCTGCCTTCTCACTGGTGTCCTTGAGCCCCAGCTCCTGAGTGCCTAAGACTGATGTGTCTTGTGGCTATAGCTGCTGCCAACACAAGACAGGAGCCAGTACCAAGGGACAAGATGGACAAGAGTCCCAGAAAAGGGCAGGTTCAGGTTTGCCTCTTTCCAGCCCCCATAGGAACCTGGAGGTCATTACAGGGTTTGCATGGTTGTGACAGGAATTTTGTCCACCTGGCCTAAGGCATAACATGTTCGGTCCTGAGAACCGTAAAGTCAGTTTCTTCCAGGCCAGCTGAAGGCACTGGTCCACGGCCTGCAGACACCCCCCACACACACTCAGAGGCGCCCTGTCACCATTCTTCTTTCTGAGCCAACCCTGCTCCAGTGTAACCCAAAGTTCCTAGCATCCAAAAGGTACCAGGTCCCCTTTCCTCCCTGCCCCTCTTATGCAGTGGGTGTTGAAGAGTTAATTCTCCTCAGGCACAAAACAATGCCATACCTCACTTCCTCATTAGACACACAGATCTGTCCACTCCAAAGGACACTTCTAGATGACCAAAGGAAGAAGTAGCAAGTCACAAAGGAGTTTCCTCTGTGTGCCCAGGGGCTGCCAGGGCTGTTGGCCAAACTGTTAGGAAGAGCGTGGGCAGAAGGCACCTACCTCCATGGGCTTCCTTGGGTCTGCACAGCAGCCTGCGGAACCACAGCCAAGGAGGCCCGTCTAGCTCCCTCTAGCTCCCTTCACCAGTGCCCTCTGTGATAGGTGGTGGCTCATACAGGTTCAGGGCAGTTGCCAGAACTGACTCCTCCCCCTCCAGGATCTAGGAGGGCAGTTCTCATTCCTGCAGAACCCCCCCCCCCCACACACACCACTACACACACCAGAGACAGGCCTCACACGTCTGCTCTGTTCAATTGGAAGCTCACTTCCTTACAACATGGTCCTGCACAAAGCCCCTGAAAAGCACACTCAGGGCCTCTGATGCAGGGTTTTAGGAGACACACGCCTGTGTGAAGCCACAGGTGAGGCCCTGATGTGGACGCTGGCCCCTGTTCTTGTGCTTTGCCGAGCTCAGCACTCTTCCTAAGAACTCCATTCCCAACTTAGACCAGGAGGGCAGGCCAGGGAAATGAGGAAGTGAGCAAATGTGTGCTCTAGGGACTATAGGAGGCCACTCCTCTTCACACTCAGATCCTTCTCAAAGGTCAAGTGTGGCTCCAGGATCTCTGACATCTGCTCCTCACTCCCAGTGTCACACATACAAAGGCAGTAACAATACTCTTCCGAGTCAACCTCTGTCCTACTGGTGGCAGTTTATTTTTGGCCTGTTTTAAAGTCAGGTACTCAGGAAGTATGCTAGTTTCACTGGGCTGTAACTATTCACTGCAGACATGGCGGCTGACCCTCACACACTATTATTTCCCAGCCTTACAGAAGTCTGGCTTGGCCTCACTGGGCTATGCCCAAAGGCTGAGCTCTTGTGGGGAGATCCACTTGCTGGCCTTTGCCAGCACCCCAAGGCTGACCTCTCCCCCTGTCTGTGGTCCCTTCCTCCCTGTTTAGAGCCCTCTTGCTCTTCTGCCCCCACCTTACAGCTTTCAGGGCCCTGAGATCACACTTCCCCTTGGGAAGACCTCCCTGCTTTTTTTTTTTTTTTTTTTTTTTTTTTGGTTTTTCGAGACAGGGTTTCTCTATTTAACAGCTCTGGCTGTCCTGGACTCGCTTTGTAGACCAGGCTGGCCTCGAACTCGCAAAGATCCGCCTGCCTCTGCCTCCCAAGTGCTGGGATTAAAGGCGTGCGCCACCACCGCCCGGCAGACCTCCCTGCTTTTAATTGAGACACTTTCAGCCTTAATTCCCTTCTCTATGCAATGCAGCAAACACTCAGAGGTAGGTGCTGAGGCAGACATAGCTGTCCTGAGGCTCATCACAGTTCACAGCAGGCCTCTGCCGAGGGGGGGGGCAGAGAAGCCTCAGAACCCCCCCCATATGCTTCCGTGGCATCACAGCACTGCTGCATCTGCTCAGTCTGTATGCCCAGTGCCCTGGGAGGTCATGCCTGAAAACACATGGGTTTGATAATCCCGGTCCAATGCAGACCAGCGCTCAACTCCAGAGTGCAGCTGTGCCCTGTGGTACAACCTGCACTGCCCTGCAGCTTCCCTCATGACTGGCTCCTGGGACAACGACAACCTTCAGAGCCACTCTGATAGGTCCCACCTCCTGCTCACAATGGCTCCCTCTCAATGCACTAGAGCTGGCTTGAGCTTCTAGCTCATTTCCTGTAGATTCAAGAGAAATGTCCACCAGCAGGAACCTTAAGGCCTTCGATGCAGACTTCTCTAGGTGCAGGGTTACTACTTTTTTTTGTTCAATCCATCTCATGCTGATGAAAAGGAAAGTCAATATAAACTTCTTTGAAGTCATTGTACAGTGTTTTAATTCCTTCGATGTTGGCATTTAAAACACTCTTTCCAGAGATTCTCAACACTCACTGGCTTCTAATAGGTATCTTCCTGCCACTCTACAGAGACAGGAAGGAGTGTGGACCACTGCTCCACAGTCCTCAAAGAGCAAATGCTAATCCACTGGGACACCTACCTGTATAGCACTGTGAAGTCAGCCACACTGTGAAGGATGTTCTGAGGCTCAGGTGACAGGGTCACACCTATCTGTGGGAGCTGTGGGAGCACACATGTCACACTCACGTGGAGGGTGAAAACGGGACACCTGCCTCCACCGCTCTCTAGACCCTTCCTCCTGTCCCTCTGCTCAGCAAGCACAGTAGATGGTGTGCGCTGATGGACAGGCTGGTGGAAATGGTCTCAAGTGCTGACAGCTTATAGCAATGCCTCCATAGAGCTGCTGCAGGCTGTGAAAGGAAGGGTGCAACCAAAAGGAAAGACACTTAGCTGTGTGAGGTATTGAGAGCTAAAGAGACATGAATGCACTACATGATCCATTCAGTTGCAAGAAGCACTTTTGAGAATACGTCAAATGGAACAAAGAAAGCAAGGAAACACCCAGACAAGTGAAGATGCTCTGGGCTCTGTGACACAAATCCCTTGTCTTATCCACGAGGAACTAGGCTGTGCTCACAGGTCCCACAGGGACTGACTGCTAGGCTGAGGTCTGGGGAGGAGCTGGAAGGAGGGTCCGAGTCCCAGTGCAGAAGAACGGCTCTCAGCGAAGCTCCACAGAGGGCCAGGGAGACGCTACCAACGCAGCTCCTGCACAGCACGCTCCCTTGTCCGAGTCTTAGGTGCTTGTAAGCTCTGACCAGCCAGGTCCCACTGACACCATGAGACCAGACTCCCATGTCCTATGTCCTGAGATGGAAGTGAGAAATGAAGGTGGTTACTGAGGTAGGTGCTCCTCAGTAACTGACTGCAGGAAGAGTGCCTGGGGTTGCTGGAGGTGGATGAGTGTCGTGGTGCTAGCGGCACGAAGGACTGTGAGGTGGAAGAAGCTAAGACACCAAGTAACAAGGATGCACAAGGGGATACCAGTCTTGGAGGCTGGGAGAATCTGGCCGAGACCGGGGCTGTAGGTGGGGAAGGAAAAGGGGGTGTGTGCAGAAGGGACGGAAGTGTAGATAGTGGCAGAGTGAAAAAATGATAGTCAGTGCACTGTGCTGCCCAGGGGACGGTCCAGTCCTGGAGGAAAGAACAGCCAGGACGGGAGCAAGAAAGTGGGCGGTTACTGGTGGGGATGGGGTAGGCAGGTGGGTCTGTTACAGGTGTGATCGAGTGACAGACTGGAGAGGCCCTGCTCCGGCCAGGTAGGAAGGGAAGGGACTGTCGCTAAGGGCAATTGAAGCATGCTAGTCAGATGAGGAAGAAGCCTCACACTACTCCTCACGGGTATAGCATTGCACACTCATCAGAGAGGGGAGGTCCCCCCACACTAGCCAGTGGGGGACGATATCTGTCTGGCACCAGTCACAGGCTAGCTACGGAGGGAACTTGAGGCCCCTGGGGCCAGGCCGGACGGGTGCGAGTGGAGACAGGCCCCAGAACACGGCGAGGGAGAGCACCCGGCCGCGGGCGCGCCGTCACTCACCCACGGAGAGCCTGGCTCCGGAGCCCGCGGGCTTCCGCCTACCTGTGTAGGGCCGGACAGGGCGGGCGGCCACTTCCGGCCCGCCGCGCGCTCCCGGCAGCCTCTGCTCTGCGCCTGCGCCCCACTCTGGCCGCGCGCTCCCGGCAGCCTCTGCTCTGCACCTGCGTCCCACTCGGCTCCGATCGGCCTAGAGCCACGTCTTCCCAGCAGCCTTTGCTCTATGTCTCTCTCTCTCTCTCTCTCTCTCTCTCTCTCTCTCTCTCTCTCTCTCTCTCCCCCCCGCCCCATATCCCGAGTCTCTGTTCTGCGCATGGGCGCCCAAAGTGGGGCTTCTGGGAGTCGTAGTTTTTCTCTTGGGCCCATAGTTGAGGCGCGGAAATCTGCAGCTTGAGGTAGCTGTGATTTCCCAGCAGAAGCTACAGGGTTCCTTCCTAGCCTTCGTCTCAAGAATTTCAGAAGTTCGGACCCCTCTCTGCCGCCCTAGTTTTCAGCCTGTCTTCTGAGCTCTTCTAGCCGACTATAGCGTTTTGCTGTCCAGTTTCCACAGCCAGGACCAGCTTCCTGGATGGGGATAGCGGTGTGTCCAGGCCGCTGACTGCAGTCAACAGCCTTTACCAATGGAGGACCCCGATTCCTCTTTTCTCGGTCCCCTGCCTAGCCCTGAGCTCTTGTGCTGTGTGAACAGGCATCCTGGTAGCCATTCAGTTGCATACTATGGTAGGTAGCATAGCAGGACTTTTAAGAAAGGGCCTCATCAGCCAGAGGGCGTCAGCCCTGCCTCCTGCACTTCAGCCTCATCTTCGGGTCCCCCAAAAGCCTTCTGGAAAGTAACCGTTGCACGAGAGGGACGAATTCAAAAATATGCAAACCGCACACAGTGAAAAACAGCCTTTTCTTCTACCCTTTCCTGTCCAGATGCCATGGTTATTGCTAACTTCTTGGGATTCCTCCGAGAGATGTGTTGTGGGACACACACTAACTAACGGTAGAGCATATGCTAATACATGTAAGAATGAAAATGGCCTGGGGTCCCTTCTCTGTGCTTAGGTGGGAGGCAGATCTTTTAAAAATTCACTTATGTTTCCTGTCAAACCAAACCAAGTCCCAATCTCACCTTTTATCTGTTACAGCTTTTCCTCTCAGTACTCTGAGTAGTTTTTAAAGCACGCCAGGTACCCCTTCCCATTCCCAGCTCCTCTCCTTACACCCCCAAAGGTAGGCATGGTCTAGAATACTGTGTTCATCATGCTCTCGCCTTCCTTTGCAGTCTCAGCACCTAGGGTGGCCTGACTGGCGAGGGAGCCCCAGGATTCAATGCTTCTGCTTCCCTTGCACTGGTATCGCATCACCACACCTGTCTTTTTTTTTTTTTTTAAGATTTATTTATTTTTGCAGACAGCATTCTGTCTGCATGTATGCCTCCAGGCCAGAAGAGGGAACCTGATCTGATTATAGATGGTTGTGAGCCACCATGTGGTTGCTGGGAATTGAACTCAGGACCTTTGGAAGAGCAGCCAGTGCTCTTAACCTCTGAGCCATCTCTCCAGCCCCCTGTCTTTTTTTTTTTAATAGCATGGTTTCTGGGGATTGAATTCATATCTCTGTGCTTGCACGGCTAGCACTCTGCCGCTCTGCCGGCTGATTTATCCTCTGAGCCCTGCCATGACTTAGAGCACGAACAACTCTTCTGTGGCTACAGTGACATCTCTTCAAGAAGGAACCCATCCTTTCCCTATTGCTGTTGTGCAATACTACTTTTATCCAGATATTTCCATAGATACACAGGTCTGTTTGGGGGCTATTAGTTTCCACTAACAGACTTTTCTTATCTGCTTCAACTGTTCTTCGTCGTCGTCTCTTTGTAAGCCTTCACATGTCGTACAACACAGTCCTGCAGCTACCCAGAAGCTGACCTTTAGGAATGTTGAATAGAATTGTTCTGAACCTGAAGTATTAGGAGACCACTGAGGTTTTTATTATATACAGTCTTCTACACAAGACCAGAGGGAAGCCATTTTATTCCACCCTAAAATGTTCTTTTGGAATACCTATAATCTTATATCTCAACAATGCGTGAGGGAGTAGCCTTCATTATTAGAGCACAGCTATAAAATGTTTCTAGGAAAACTGGCCCAAAGGATGCCTTCATGCAGGAGTGAGGACATATCCCCCAGAGCAGCTAGCCTATGGAATGGTCCTCCTCGAGGTTGGTGGTGGCTCCACACTCAAGCACAACCAGGTGTGGTTTGATTTTCATTCTTGGCATTACCAGAGACTTCCTCATAGCTTCCATAGGATCACAAAGATAATACTGACTTTCTTCACCCTCCACGGGGTAGCCTACACTCCAGTAACAAAATGCAGGCAGCAAGAGAATAGCATGAAAATTCTCTGAATCTCCATTTAAGACATGAGAACCTTCAGAGATAAAGATCCTAAAACCCAGGGAACTCAGGAAAGACTCTGTTCTTTGAAACATGTAGCCCAGGCTCTCCTCAAACTAGCTATATATCTGAGGATGACCCAGAACTTCTGATACTGCAACCTCTGCCTCCCAAGTCTCTGGGATTATAGGTGTGCACCATCGCACTTGGTTTTACAGATGTGTATCATTGCACCTGGGATTAGAGTTGTGCACCATCGCACCTGGGATTACAGGTTGTACCATCGCATCTGGTCTATGTGGTGCTGAGGATGGAACCCAGGGCTCAGGCATGCTCAGCAAACACTCTACCAGTTGAGCTCCAGTTCAAGCCTAGGTATACTATTTCAACTGATGGAGAAATAACTTTGTATATAAAAGTGGTTGGACAAAAGGGATGTGATCTAATGGGGCTAGACCGGGTGGGAGGACCTAGCAGGAATGCTTGCTCAGTGTCTCCTTGGTCTTTCACTGCAGCACTACTTCCGCCCAGGTGTGGGACAAGACTCCTTCTGGGATGAAGTTCGTGTGATCTATCACCAACAAGATATGTCAGAAAACTTTTAAAAATATATAAACATTCTCTCTTAAGAAAGACATGTTTATTTTATTTTGTGTATGATTGTTTTGCTTATGTGTGTGCTCACTGTGTGTTTGCTCAGTGCTGGTGGGAGTCAGAAGAGGGAGTAGGATCCCACAGAACTGGAGCTACAGATGATTGTGAGTCTCCATGTGGGTGCTGGGAATCAAACCAGGGTCCTCTGAAAGCTTAGCAAATGCTCTTAATTCCTGAGTCATCTTTCCAGTCCTACAAAGAGATGTTAAAAATGTTTTATGTATTTCTTGACAATTTCTTGCATCTATATAATGTTTGTTGATCATACCCACTTCCAGCCCTCTCTCCTACTTAGTGCTGCCTGCTGGGAGGCTGACTGATCTTCCTGGCATGATCCTGTGGGTGTCTATAACTGTTGGATGTTAAAACGTGCAACAGCTGTGTCACATGCAGAAGACAGCATTTTAAAGCCCTCCTCCATCCTCCAGCCCTTACATTTTCCCACCTCCCCTTCTGTGCTGTTCCCTGAGCTTTGTGGGGAGTGGTATTGGGATAGATGCCCCATCTAGGGCTGAATACTCAATGGCCACTTATTCTCCATACTTCATAAGTAAGAGAACTTCTTTGATGGCCAACTTCTACACAGAGAGGTAGGGAAGCTTATGTGGTGTTTCTGGGTCTCATGACTGGATTTATAGGGGAGGGGCTCTACCTTCTATGGGGAAAGAGGAATAGAGACAAGAGGGCTGAAGAAGGTTGAGAGGTTTTGTTTCTGAGAATCTCTCCACTGCACCTCATTCAGTTCAAAGGACTCTACACCGTGTCTTGAGGTATCAGGCTCTGTGCCCTAGCATTTCTGCCACATTCTGAACAGCTTGGTCCTGGACTAGGGTTAGTAAGGAAATGAAGAAAGGACAGACACATACACATGTGTACAGAAAGCTAGTGTCTGCTGAGCCATGTGCATTCTGATGGAGTGGAACCAATAACCACACCAACCCCCAGGTGCTGTTATGTACACCACAGGGACAGGAGCTAGCTAGCCTCTGCAGGAGGCTCTGTGGGCCAGCAGTCTTGGGCTGTAAACACCCAGCAGGAGGAAGCAGCAGTTGCTAGTTTCTATGCACACTGGTCAGTCACTTGTGCTCGGACCCCAGGATGGGCCTGGGCATTGGGGTCCTTGACATAGCTATACTAATGTCAGCAGTTCACATCCACATCCATTCAGGCCTTTGCTCACTCGGAGATTCCTCCACCCCTTACACGGCTCCTTTCAGAACATTTTTGTTCCTGTGGCTCTATGAAAAAGTGGCACATCCTTCACTCCCACCATTCCTTCTTCAGTCTCTCACTGCTCCTCTTAGAGACTTGCTTAGGACTATGCCTTCCACCAGGGGGCGATCTCACTTTATTTATCAAGTAAAATATTGGATCAGGTTCACTCTGGGCCTCCTTCTGTGTTCACTGATGAGAGAGGAAGCCAGTAGAGATGGAGAAACTGAGGCATGGGGAGGTTAAATGATTGAATGAAAGTCAAGAGGTATATGGATGGCCATGGTATGAGTGCGCTGACCTTACAGTAGGACAGCCCTTACAGTTGTTTTCTTCCAGCTGTGAGGTCCCCGTACAAGCCATTAACCTGGCCTGTCCATGCAGTTGCCAATCCTGAGCTCCACCTGCCTCCCAGAATACAGGCGGCAGTGGGCAGGAGCCATGAATGTGGGCCAGTGGCCGGGACTGTGTCTGGATGCCAGGTTTTTCCTTTCCCATTTCAGCAACTTCTGTGGATCTCTGAGAGGTTCCCCCACCCCCATCTTGGCATCAAACACCACCAATGGGAGCCTGCCTGTCGCACTACCCTTCGGAATGGAATTCAAAAGTTTGCAAAACCAGCCTTTGCCTGTGGGATAGCTGAGCAGATGGGTCCAGAATAGCTGGGTTGGCAGGATGTTAGGGTCCCAGTGGGAGAAGTCATGGAGTTGTTAATGACATGCTGTGTTTGTCGGGAACCCAAAGTCACCTTACTGCAGCTGAGGACTGGGAGCTCTTTCCAACAACCAGAAAACAGCATCAAGGATGATATGGCCAGGGATGAGGAAAGAATTGCCAAACAGGGGTTAGGGAGATGGCTAGGCAGTGGGGCAAGAGCACATGCTGGACAAGCGTGGGGACTTAAAGGTAATCGTGGAGAGTGACCAACATCCTCCTCTGGCCTTTGACCATCCAGACATGGACACACACGCACATACACACGCTCATAGACACAACAAAAAACACCAACATACACACTCGCATACATATATACACAAAAATAAACAAATAAATGCAGTACTACAATGTATCAGGGCAAAGAGCACGCCCTCCATGCTAGGCTGCACGGAATGCTCCACTGACTCTCATGTTCTTCTCCCAGGAGCCGCCCTGGTCTGAGGAGAGAGCCTCTCAGGAATATGGAGGAAGCCTTTGATGCTTGGCCCTGACAACCTTGTGTAGGTGCAGCAGCTAAGGAATTCAGGGCGGATGTGGATGTAGCTTATGGCTCACTTGGGAACTTGACAGGAAGACCCTGGAGGGGTGCTTGGTCTGACGTCTGTCCCATGTACTCAGGCTGATGACCTCTGACCCAGGCTCTGCTGACCCGGTCTTGGGCTTCATTTATTATGTTGTTGATGTGCTTCACCATGACCCTTGCCTTAGCCTTGGAGGGAAGGCTTTGGCCATGTGGAAAACACTCAGGTTCTGATTGCTTAGTGTGCTTGTGGCGGGGATGGAGGGAAATCTGTAAAGTGCTCTCTGTATTGCTAAATTTCCTGTCTTTCTTACAGTTTCAAAGCAGAAATGAAGTTGATGACAAAGAACTTTAGGAGCCTGGCAAGCTGTCCAGCTCAGGGACACATGCCTGTTTGTGGGATCATGTGTTGACACCCCTTTAGACACGCTCCATCTCTGTTCCCATCCCTTAGAATTTCCCATGCCTTGGAGCCTTCTGACACTCAGGAATCATGGGAAGCTCTAGGCTCCCTCTGCTGTGTTTGGTATGCTGCTCCTCTCCCAGTTTCTACCTCAGAGATAATGAACAGGACCCTCTTAAATCTCTTGGGAGATGTGGGGGCCCAGCCTAAGAGTTTGGAAGGAGAGAAGTTGTACTTACAGTACTGGTAGTTATCATGGATAGTCTAGCATTTTCTGTCCACTTTAACCTTTTATTAATCATGTGAAGAACTTTAGGTTCGTGGTTGCTGATCCAAAATTCCCAAAATACACCAGGCATGGTGATACACATATCTAATCCCAGCAATTGGGAGGCTGAGGCAGAAGGATTGCTGTTAGTTGAAAGCCAGCCTGGGTTACTGAGTGAGGATCTGCTGGAAAGAGGAATGGGAAGATGGCCTAGCTCTTAAAGTGCTTTCCTTGAAAGCACCAGGACCAGAGTTCCATCCTAGAATTCATGTTTAAAAAAAAAAGTGTGGCAACAAGTATATAATCCAGGTGCTAGGAAGGTGTTCACAGCCAGAGAGTTAGGACTTGCTGGCCAGCCAGCCTTGCTCATTTGATGGGTCCCAGAATAGTGAGACTCTGTGGACCAAGACCAAAGGTTTCCCTCTGATCTCCACACCCATGCTAACACCCATGTGCATGCACCGGAACACACATATACATGTACACACACACACACACACACACACACACACACACACACACACACACTAAGAAGTTCTGTTTGCTTGTTCGTTTGTTTACTTATTGAGACAGTATTTCACTTTGTATTTCTGGCTGGCCTGGAACTTGCTATATGGACCAGGCTGGCCTCAAACTCACAGGGTCCCACCTACCTCTGCCTCTCAAGGACTGGAATTAAAGGTGTGCACCACCATACTGGCTAATACATGTATTTAAAAAACCAAAACAAGAGCCGGGCGTGGTGGTGCACGCCTTTAATCCCAGCACTTGGGAGGCAGAGGCAGGCGGATCTCTGTGAGTTCGAGGCCAGCCTGGTCTACAAAGCAAGTCCAGGACAGCCAGGGCTGTTACACAGAGAAACCCTGTCTCGAAAAACCAAAAAAAAAAAAAAACCAAAACAAACAAACAAACAAACAAACAAAAACACCCCAAACAAACAAGCAAACTACCCAACCTCCCACCCCAAACCTCCCAAATACAAAAAAGGATCTGAAATCTTGGTTTCTCCTAAGTTTGACATAAACTTGATAGTACAATGTGACTTGAGGTGTCTGACAACTTGCACAGCCTTCATGTATTGCCCTGAAGGACAGTCAAGTACTCAGGGTTGCTGCAAGCCCACCAGGTTAGCTGCTTTCTGGGGTATCTCCATCTTACTCTGCGTACTCCTGGCCCGGTTGACGAGGCACAGAACCTATCTTTGCTTTGTCTATAAGGACCCAACCCTGCGAGTTTAGCTACTGTTCCCAGCTGGTTTGAGGGAAAGACAGGGGGCCAGGTTGGACAGAGTTGCCAATCATCTAGTATAGTATGTATCTAAAACTCGCTACTGCCTTTGACTTCCAGGTCAGCATCTCAGAATTACATTAGAGAGTGTTGCCTTTCAGATCTCCATCACTAAATCCATCTTGGATGTGTGCGGTGGGGGCAACTCTACTGTCTCCACATCTTTCCCTCTCCAGAGCCACATGCCCAGCCACTCCTGGGCTGAGCCAGGCAATAACTGAACTGAGGCTTCTGGGTGGAATCATGACAAACTGCGGTGCCACATGATCCTTCACAAGACTTCCGAGACTCACTGTCATCCCTGTAGCAGCTTAGTAGGGGTTAAGTGGCCTTTCTGCTTCTGCTGGCTGATCTCCCTGGCATCTCTACTGCAAAGGATGTGGGGGATAGGGACAGAGTGGGTCCTGTGCTGGGTGGGAAGCTTCATGTCACTTACAGGAATGAGGAGAATCTTATCTTTGTGTTTTCCGATATGGATAAGCAAGAATGTGACTTGGCTCGGCCTTAGATACATGCCAAGGAACAGAAACTACCCTCAGGGATGCTAGGCCAGGGCAGGTCATATGTCTGCTTGGAACACATCTACTTATTCTTAGCAAGTGTCCTTAAGTGCTCCCCCCAACCAGGGCCCAGAGGGCCCAGTAATGTCTCTCCTTCTTATGGGATTGGCACTTGGATTTGGAATTTCTGGAGAAGCCTGTGGGAATTCACAGGCCCTGCCATCAAATCTGCCCTCTTTTCTTTCCATCCCTGCCCATTCTGCGATCTGCTCTCTGCTGATCTATGCCCAACCTTGGGAGGGAGGAGATGATGTGGGGTAGGGGGACAACACTGGGCTTGCACCCTCCTCCCTTCCCCCTTTGATTCTGTTGGCTCTTCTTCATGCTGACAAAGTGTAGCAAAGTGCAGCCTGTTTGTTTTGCCTGGAATATCCCAAACCAGCATCCTTAATTTTACATCTCCTGCCTAGAGATATGAGGGGGAAGGGAGAGATGAGGGAAGGAGAGAGAGACATACACATACAGAGGGAGGGGACAGGAAGAGGGAAAGAGTATTCTCAGGGCCTGATGTCACCAGGGTAATTCCATTCTCAGTCCAGATCCTCTCTCTTTTAGAGGTGTGATAAGATTCGGGAGCAAGCCTTCTGACTCAGTGCTTGGGGATGGAGAATAGGAGGGACTGCCTGAGAAGCCTCAGGCTTGATCCCCATGGGAGGAGGAGACTCACAAGGGCGTGTGTGTGTGTGTGTGTGTGTGTGTGTGTGTGTGTGTGTGATTGAGAAGTGTCCAGAACTGCCTAGCAGAGGTGACACAGGCATCTGTCCCAGCTCTGCATTCCAGGGCTTCACTGGAGGACCTGAACTCTCTGGAAGCTCACCTTTGCCTCACAGGGCTCTCCAGACCCTGAACAGAGCAATCGAGCTATCCCTTTCCCATACACACTTGCATGAACACACAACCTGCCATTTCGCTACAAAGGGATCATTGATATCAAACCTACCTTTTGGTCCCCATGACAAGTACATGTCATGCTGGGAAGTGTGTCTCAGATGGGGCCACTGTTGGGATTCCCCACGTGCCTACATCAACTACCCTGCCACTGTCAACTTGAGATTCTCAGCCTTCCTGCAGTTCTTTGTCCTGAGTGGAAGATCCTTGTCCTGGGCTCACGGCCACCTCTACATCTGGAAAGATCTCTAGATAAACAGAAATGCCCATCCCCATCCCCTCCAAGTCTGCGCTAGCTCCCCGGGGTGTCCCAGCCAGCCAGCCAGCCAGCCAGCCGGGCACACACACAGTTAATCCTCTACGGCTGCTGTTTGGATAAAAAGCACTAGGAGCGTTCTAGGCTCCTCGGCCTCTCACATCTGGCTGGGCTTTGCTCTTTGTATTTGTCCCGCTTTCTTCCTCTCTTCCTTTACTTTTGAGAGAAACTGCGTTTCCGCTTCTGTCCAAAGAGACCTTGGAGGCAGCTGAGGAGATAAAGGTGTTGGGACCGCTGTGGCTTGCACCTCCTCCTCTTCCTCCCCCTTAAGTTGTTTCCCCCGGGGGACTTTTTTCTCCCTCTGGCTCTCTCTGCTTTGACACGTCTGTGCTTCCCTCTGACCTGGCCTAGAAAAGGCTCAGCCCCTGTGAGATGCTCTAAGAGACAGCGCCCTAGAGCCCCGAGAGGCGGGGAGGATTCTGTTGGCACAGTCCGCTCAGCTGGAAGGAGGTAGGTGCCTGGCCATCGGACAGAGGAGCAAGGACCCAGTGCCTCTGAGCTCTGTCTTTGTGGCTTCATCTGGGTGCCAGAGCAGGGCTGAACAGACACCTTCCCTGGGTGACGTGGAGCTTATGGCAGAGGGGAAGACAGAGCAGAAGTTCGGGGGACAGCATTGTGTTGTTCTTGCTAACTCCCCCTGCACAGACTGGCTCTGCAGAAGCAGTCACTGGGGCTCCCTACAGCATGCAGGGGGCGGGCTCTTTGACAGATAGGATGTTGACAGGACAGACTGCACCTTCTCTCACTGTTTTGTGGGGTGTCTCTCTCTCTCACTCTCTCTCCCCCTCCCCGTGCTTTTTAGAGAGTGTGGAAGGGGAAAGTATTTCTATTCCTATCCCATGCCTGCCATATCACCTGGGCCAGCTGGGATCCAGGTCTGTCCCATCTGTCAGTGGTCAACTGGAGCCCCAACACTGAACAGGAAGTGTGGACTTTGGCCCCCTCTTCTAACAGCCTTGCTGTTCCTGGAGGGCATCCAGCCTGGGCAGGAAAAAACAAATATTCCTTCTCCACAGACCTTCCTGGGAAGTAAAAACTGCCTATGATGCTTGGCCTGCAGTCTCTAAGATGCCCCAGGACCTTTGTGCAGCCCATGTCCACCTACCACTCGCACATCTGGGCCTCTCCACAGGTGGAGATGTCATCCTTACTGGTTAACCTGAGTCCCACCCTGTCTATCGGGGCTCACCCAGGCTGCTCCCTGCCCTGGAGAGTTGGCTGTCTCTTGGGAGCCTCCTCCCATAACTACCTGCTCTGCCCCTCTCTGTCAGAAGGGTGGGAGGGAGCTGTCCCTCTGATTCCTTGCTGCCCCTCTTCCCTATTTCTTGGAATGGAGACCACAAGGAACATGCTTCCCCAGATTTGACAACAGGGTTCGGAATGTGGTAGCGGAGGTAGGGATGGGGAGTATATATGGGTTAGTACCTCGTGTGTACTGGAAACAACAACCAAACACCCAGTTTGATTTTCACTGAGTTTGTTGGCTCAAGACTGTGAGGCAGGAAGGCTGTGGGAGTCTGAGGCCATCCAGAGCCAGATAGTGGGGCTGATGAGTTCTCGGTCAGCCTAGGCCATAGAGTGAGGTGCCCTTTCAAAGTAACCAAAAGAGAAGAAAACAAAAACAAACTCAAAAAAACCAAAACCTGGGAAATGTCTCTGGGATCCCCCAGGGAGTGAGTGACGTCCTTAGGAACTACTTTTTATAGTGTGCCAGCTGGGCACTGACTGCACGGGTGTGGTGTGGGAGGAGAGCTGCAGGTCTCTATCAGGCCCCTGCAGGGGCGCTCATTGGAGAGGTGGGAAATCTGTGGAGGGATGTGGAGGGCTGAGAACAAGGGGATCTGTCCCTGCCCACTGTGCCTTATAGCTCTGCCCAAGGAAGGCCCCGCAACAGATGCAGGAAGCATCCCAGCTAATAGGTGTCCTCACCTCCAAGACTCATCTTGGATTCTCTGTCCAGGCAGGGGACATTTTGCTTTACAACTGGCCTAGACACTCACACATGCGTACTTCTCCTTCCTTCTCTCACCTCCCCCCCCCCCCCGCTCCCGGTGAAGTCTAAAGAGGTACCCTGAGGTTCATGGAGAGCTGGCTGGCCCAGGAGGTCTGGGTAGTCACCACCGGCAGGCCTGACCTGGAACTTGAGGGCGATTTACTGCTCATTCCTGACTGTAACCTCCCTGTTCAGAGCAACCAGCTCAGCATTAATTTTTTCTGAACACACTCCTTTCTGTTATCCTTCCTGGTGCCTGTGCCCCCCCCCACCCCATAATTAGCATGACTCATAAACCAAATATTCTGGCATTGAACTTCACCCATCAAAACAAAGATGAAAAGAATTTTGTAGAAACTATGGGTCATGCCTCAGGGCACCCTTACCCACTTGTTTCTTATTCTCAGGGGTCAGGCACTTTTGTGGGTCACAGTTCCTAGAGTTGGGGGTGGCTGAGGCTCTAAGGTTTTGGTGAGGGTGAGGTGACCATGTGAGACCAGAAGGACAGGGAGATGTCTACTGCAGGCTGTGGCTTCTGAATGACCACCACCCTCTCTGGAGAGAAAGGACTGTTTGGGCACAGCCTGGGCTCTGGCCTTGGAGGACCCAGAGATACTGGACCGTGAGTGGTGGCTTCCGAGACTGTTATTTTCTACAGTTTCATTCACTGAGATTCTGCCTTGCACTCATGTCAAGGGGCCCCCAGTAGCTGTCTGGACAGGACCCCGCCACCTCCCTGACTCATTCATGAGGTGCAAGAGACATTCTGGCTTCTCCGGAGAGCAGTTTGTTGAAAGCCTGAGAACTCTACCCGTGTCCAATGGTGCTCTGACTCTCAGGGCCCTGACCTGGTCCTTGTCCTGGCAGGGCCTCTGGTGGCAACTGTAGTCTTGGAGGCCTTCAGGAGCGACTCCTCCCCCCTTCTTCCCCAAGCAGGAAGGGACATGCCGAATCTCTGCAGGCCTGTTTGGTTTGGGGAGGAACAGTCTGTCTGTACGTAGGTTGAGGTCTCTGAGCCCACAAGGGTGCTGTGTCTCAGAGCCCTGCTTAAGTGGCAATGGTGTGATGCTCATCTCTGCCAGCAGTGGCTCTTCGTGTACCCATCGCAAGTCCCCCTTCTTGCCCTCACTGGGTAGAGGCAAGGGTTTTGATGCCCCAATCACTACTGTCCACTGGGCATTCCCAGCCTGTTTTGGAGGCCTTTGCAGACCTACAGTTCCCTCCTTCGGCATCTGCCCAGATACACCACTGGGAGTCCGTGCGCTGGCTAGGCCTCTGTGTCTCACATCTTCCTGGCTCCTGTAGAAATTTCCCTTGAAATGAGACAGCTGAGCAGGAGACAGCAGCCAGGCAGTGAGCCGAAGAGCAGGCATCAATGATGGGAGAAAAGCCAGGCAAGGAGGATGGTGCAGAGAAGCCAAGCTCCTGGTGCCCAGGGCTGGGCCAGACATGCTTTTGGCTGTTGCGGCCACATGTGGTGGAGATTCTCACATCCTGGGGCTACAGCTCCTCCCCACTGTGGGGCATGTGGTTACCATCTGCCTGTTGCCCTGGGTACCAAGGAAGGAGAAGACCCCCCCCCAGGGAGCTGCCAACCGTGGGTGGGCCTAAGGCAGATGCAGGCCAGAAGCTAGGCTGGGTCTGCCATTCCCTCCCTTACATTACTGAGGCTGGCTCTTCATATCCAGGGTTGTTGCTGGGGTTGTTAGGGTAAGAACCTGAGCTCCTGAAGGCCTTAACGAGCCAAGTTCGGCCACTGTCCTCAATAGACCATTTACAGAAACAGTCATGAAAGTAGACAGGTTTATTCAGTGTGGCCACATTAGGAAATAAAGAGGTCCCGTGACCTCCACATCTGTCTCTGGGGTCCTAACGTGAGGTTTAGATTTAAATAGAGGGCAAGAGGCACACAGAGCTAAGCTGTCCTGGTCAATGCCTGGTGGCCAAGGCACAGCCCTACCCATCGCTGGCGCATTATTGCTTCCTTCTCCAAGTATACGATATCTGGAGGAAAACTCCCAAATTTCACATGGTCCATTGTCACAACAGTCTAATAGCCACAGGGAGGGACCCAAGTGTCTCTTTAGAGTCTCTTCCTTTTTACCAGGATACTGAGCTGGGTTCTGATAGCCGAGTTCTGTTGGAAGATGGGAGGATCTGGAAAGTTTGGGGTGCCATGAGGCTCCTGAGTCTTGTGGCATACAAAGCCCCTCCCTCCCTGGGCCTGGAGTCCCATAAAGACCCATCTGTGAGAAGGAGGTATACAGACCACAGCACCTTCATGGTAGTTGAACAGCCGCAGCCCAGGGGGAGGGGGCTGCTGTGTGGGTGGAGGCTGTTGGAGAGGTGACTAGGATAGAGTGAGTCCTGGAGGCTACTGTGTGTGTGTGTGTGTGTGTGTGTGTGTGTGTGTGTGTGTGTGTGTAGGTTAGAGCCCTGGATGCTGTTGTGGGTTGACTAGGTCAGAGCACAAGCCTCCTCTATCCTGTGGTCTCCTTCAGTCTTCACGCTTCTAGTAGTGGATCTTCTGCTGCTGTCTACTCAGAACTGACTCCCGACTCCCCAAGGGATGGGAAGAGGGCATTCAGTCTTCCCTCAGCAATGATTCTTCACACGGTTCCTTCTGGCTAGCCACTGGGATGTGGCTTCAGGGCCCTTGTAATCCAGAGTCCACATTGACTTTTATTGTTATTGTTGTTGCTATTGACAGGGTCTCCTTGTGTTTGTGGGGCTGGCCTGGAACTCACTACGTACCCCCAGGCTAGCCTTGAATACCAAATAATCTTTCTGGCTTTAATATTGCCTGACGACTCAGGTTGGCTCCTCCATGGGGCACTGACAGGCAGAGGATTCCCCACATCCACACCCATGTGCCTCCCCTTCTTCAGAGCTTATGAACACGAACATACGGTTCTCTCTTGTTCTGTTAAAAAACGAGATCCTAAGCCGGGCGTTGGTGGCGCACGCCTTTAATCCCAGCACTTGGGAGGCAGAGGTAGGTGGATCTCTGTGAGTTCGAGGCCAGCCTGGTCTACAAAGCGAGTCTAGGGCAGCCAGAGCTGTTATACAGAGAAACCCTGTCTCAAAAAACCAAAAAAAAAAAAAAAAAAAAAAATGAGATCCTAAGAAAGATTTGAGGGGATGAGGCACGTCCTACTTGAATGTGTGAGGGGGCTGTTCTTGGTTGCTTGATGCCCAAATACAAATTAAACTCTAGGGGCCAGCATTTGGTGTCAGCCTGCTGGCACCACAGAGATTTCTGGACATTGAACCAAGGAGGCCAGTGCCCATACTGTGGCTGGTATGCTATAGGGGCTCAGCAGTCCTCCGCTGAGTAAATGATGGCCAACTGGCATCCCACGGGTGACTGCTGGTGTTCCAGCTGTCGCTAAGCAAGCTAATCAGGTGGGCACCCCAAACCCAAGCCTGGTTGTGTGGGAGCTGCCAATGCCCAAGGGAAGGTCAGCATCTTCTTGCTCATCTCACAAGCATTCGTAAACACCCACTAAGGAGTAAAAGGATGCGCTGACGTGTATCCCGATGGCTCCCCGTGAGCCATAAATACATCACAGCCCCCACTCCCCCAGCCTGTCAACTTTCCTATGCACAGTCAACTTTCCTGGAATAAACAAAAGGCTCTCTTGGTCTCCAGGGTGGGGCTTATTTTGTCTTTTCTAAGTGGAAAATAATGTGTACTTACTGTGAAGAAAATGATGGGATTGTCTTAGCGGAAAAGCAAGAAGCCCAGGGAAGCCTGGATAAGCAAGGGTCAGCAGTGCCGTTTCCAGCCCCCATGGTGGCTTTTGGGAGCAGGTGGGTGGGTGGGCTTCAGGGTCACTGGGGTGGGGGTCTGGGAACACCACACTTTTAACCTGCATTTTCTCTCCTCATGGTTCTAGAAACATCTGAGTCAATGAATAATTTACCTTGGTGCTGAATTGCAGTCTTAGAAAGCAGGAGGCTTTTTGAGCACAGAGAAGGGAAGCATTTGGGAAAGGCTAGCTCCAGACTCCAACTAGATTCCGAAATCAGGTCACACTGAATCGCACTTGGGTCTCGCTCATGGACCTTGCTTCATCTGAACACTCAGAAGATATGTGATGGTTTTGCAGTTGGGATTGACTGCAGTAAAAATGTCACAAGGTGGGCGTGGAGATATGGTGCTTTGGTTAAGTGGTGGCTGATCTTGAGGAGGATCCAAACTCTGTTCCAAGCACTCACATTGGGTGGCTCACAACCAAGGGGTTCAGTGCCCTCTTCGGCTTCCATGAGCACCCCTACACATGCAGCATGAACGTGCATGCCCACACCCCCCAACATGAATAAATAATCTCCTAGGAGTTCATAGTTCTTGGGGACTAGATGCTGGGGGGAGGGTGGAGCAGCAGCAAGTAGGGGTCTAAGAAGTGTGTTAGGTGAGGCTGCTTCTGAAGATGTGGCTGGGGGTGGGGAGTGGCAGTGAGAGGGTCATCTGTCTAAAGACCTAGAATGGCTGCAGGTAGCTGAGTTGGGGGGAGTAGGGGGAGGTCTATGTTGACGCTCAGGATTTAAACACTTCCTTTCTTGTCACCAGATATCTTGAAGTCAAGAGTGATGATCCAATTTGTATTTTAAAGCCGCCTCTGGGAGATTGGCCGGTAGGCAGGGAGACCCTGGACCACCTGGGACAGATTTGCTGCAGGACACAAGGGGCAGGGATCTTTGGAAACTTGATGATGGGCTTATACGTGGAAGGGTCACAAAAAGCACCGGTCTTAGCAACTCCCACACATTCACCCCCAGGGCACAGTGCTGTCTTTCACCTAGCTGCTAGCCCAAGGGGAAGAAGTTGGGATTATGAGAACAAGAGGAGGGGATGAATTCCTTGGGGGGGTGGGAGGGTCTCATGGCAAGGCAGATCAGGGTCACCAAGTAGCAGACACAGATACAGAACCTCACTGGCTAGAGAGATAGTCAGGAAAAATCCAGGCAGCCGGGCTGCCCAGTCTGGCGGGAATCTTGAATGCACCTGCCGTGTGACCCTAAAGTTTTATTGTGTTTAGTCTTAGCTAATCAAGTCAGCCTTCTGTGGCTGCTGTATTGCAGGGCATGGACCTGGAACCTGGCAGCACTACTGGGTGAGAATTGGGGTTGATGTCAGTTGAAGGCATGACAGGCAGGAAGGGAGCTGAGGAAGCAGCCTTGGGAAGCAACTGTCTTGTGGGGAGATCAAGAAGGGTAGAACCATGGGTGTAGTGGTATAAGTGTATAAACTCAGCAATAGGAAGTCCAATGCAGGACGATGATGAATTCAAGGCCAGCTTGGGCTACATAGCAGTTCAAGGCTAGCCTGGGGAATATCATAAGCCTATCTTCCTTCCTTCCTTCCTTCCTTCCTTCCTTCCTTCCTTCCTTCCTT
>CAJQZJ010004796.1:7237239-7248549 GCA_907164525.1 Lophiomys imhausi
CAGACAGACAGACAGCAGACAGACAGACAGACAGCAGACAGACAGACAGCAGACAGACAGTAGACAGCAGACAACAGCAGACAGACAGACAGACAGACAGCAGACAGACAGACAGACAGCAGGCAGCAGCAGCAGCTGAGGAAAAGCGTTTGTCGGGGATGAGGAAACCTGCACATGCATTAAGCACACAGAGAAAAAGACGACAATCTGCAAAGCAGAGGGAGCTTGGACAGCACAACAATCCAGTCTCTTCTCAAGGGCTTGGTTGGTTTGTTGGTTGATTTGTTTAGTTTTTGAAAAGTTTTCCATTTTCTCACTTGGGATTGGTCAGTCTGAAGAAAGGCAGAATGGTTGATTGGCCTGTACTGTTGTGTGACATGTCTTGATCTGGCCTTGAATTTGTTGAGCCAGTCCATCAACAGTCGTCTGATGGTGGTAGACCAAGCCTGCAAAGCCTGTGTTTTAAGCTGCCAGGCTTTTGTCTCAAGTCAGGAAGGCGAGGAAGAAGCCATCTTGGAAACTCATCAGCTTTCTTGCGGCTCCTCAGGGTGCCTGCCTTGGAGTCTGCCTAACTCCTAGTCTTTCAATAGGAACATACTGGTGAGGATGGACCGGGCAAGCCAGATGTCAGCTTCCCCTGAAAGGGTATAGAAAACTTCAGGATGTCCGTCACTTGCCTTCATGTCTGTGACCCTCAGTGGTATACAAACCCGAGGCTATGGAAGATATTTGCAGGGACTTCAAACATGTCGTCTGAGAGGCATGCACAGGCTCCATGCTGCTTTGAGTTTCTTCTTTATCCTGCACTTTGGGTCACTTTAATACTCAAGGTTCCAGGCAGAGTTTGGGGCCAAGAAACTCTGTTCCTCTGTTTCTCCTTTGTTTTTGTTCAGCAAACCTTAAGTAGCAGCTGTCAATCAGGGCATCTCCTGGGTCCTGGAGAAGCAAATGGAGGGCAGACCTCAGCTTCTAGACACTCTAAGGCCATAGGGGGACAGACACACACAATACAATATAGACTCTGAGGTAAGGCTGCACCCACAGTGCTGAGCCAGGGTCCTCCTGGGTGTGGGAGGACAAGGCAGGATGCTGTGGGCAGAGGCAGGGGGGTGATGATGCAGGGTGATGTGGTGGTTTGGGGTGGTGGGAGCTGAGGCCTGGGAGTGGAGGATGGGAAGTGTTAAGCCTGAGGTAGCTGAGTGTGAGGGACAGTCTCATCCAGGCTTCGTTCTGTTGGGAATAGGGAGTCCTACAGGAGAGGTTTGTACTCAAGGGTGTTCCAGGAGGGACAGTGGAGGGAAGCACCAGAGAGTGTATTGCTGCTGGAGAGACAAACTCCAAGACCGCTGTCCACATGGTGCGTTACCCAGGGTAGTCCTGGGGGTATTTTGGGATGACTCACCAGGACTTGCTGGATATGGAGGGGAGCTCAGGGAATCAGAAGGCTCCACTCTGGGCCACTAGGTTGTGCTGGAAAAATCATTTGGAAACAGCAAGTTTCACAGGCCAAGGGAAGACTTCAATTCTGGACACATGACACCTGTGGGACCTGTTGAATGGGTGGGATGGAGACGTCCTACAAGAGGTCTGATGCTTAGGAGAGAGGTTTGGGTGTCTTTCTCCAGGAACTGGGTTGTCATTGGTTGAACTCAGGGCTTGTGTGGATCCATGTTCCAGACGGTCTGGAGATGGAGAACGTAGATCAGGGTTAGAGGAGGCTGTCTGGCTTATTTAGATCCCTCTGTGTCAAACGGAGCCTCTGTGAAGAGAGCAAAGTGCAGTGTTGCACATGGCCATGGGGTGGCAGCGTAGGGCTATTACTGTCCGCCAGTAGCTGCGGTCCACATTCACAGCCAGACAGACCTTCCCCACTGGAAGACCTGATCCTGAAGATGTGATTTCTCCCCCTAAGCCCTGAAGTTATTGTCATTTGTGTGTTAGAATACACACATGGAGCATGTGGGGGCGCTGTCTGCAGTTTGAGTGGGGTCTCAGAATCCTCCCCCATGCCTATGCTAGTCAGAGTCTCAGTATCCAGGGGAAGGGGAGCAAGGCGAGGCAAGCTCTGGTCCACAGCAGCAGAAGGGAGCTCCTAGCACAAACAGTTCATACTTTCTGTAATGGTTTATTCCCTCAGGGATGAAGAGACACATGAGAAGTACGGCCCTGGCCAGGGTGAGGACCCCCCCACTTCCCAGTGCTACCGATGCTGTGACCCTGTATACCAGACAATCCCACCACCCCAGATCAACATCACCATCCTGAAAGGTGAGAAGGCTGCAGAGGTGGCTTGGGGGCCCGTTTCCCTGAGGCTGCTTTATATGGATGGAGAAAGGAGTTGTTGCTGGGTGGGGCTGGGCAGGAATTATTAGGATAGAGCAGAGGCAGGCTGTTACCAGAAGGAAGACATTTTGATTTTTGAGCTGTGACATTTTCCATGAGCAGAAGGGCACCCTTAGAGGATGCTAGGGAGTTGGCTCAGTGGATAAGGCACTTTCTGAGAAAGCAAGAGGACCTGGGTTCACATCCCTGGCACCCATGTAAAAACTAGGTAGAGCCTCACGTGCCTGCAACCCCCGTAACCAGCATGGGCAGGGTCAGATGGACTCTAGAGTCAGGATTTTCTGCAGCAGTGAGATTCAGTAAGAGACCTTACATCAAAAGACAAGATGGAGCCGGGCGGTGGTGGCGCACGCCTTTAATCCCAGCACTTGGGAGGCAGAGGCAGGCGGATCTTTGTGAGTTCGAGGCCAGCCTGGTCTACAAAGCGAGTCCAGGACAGCCAGAGATATTCAGAGAAACCCTGTCTCGAAAAACCAAAAAAAAAAAAAAAAAAAAAAAAAAGACAAGATGGAGAGAGAGCAGAGGACACCCAGCATCCTCTCTGGCCTCTTCAAGTGCTGTGAGGTGTGCACATACATCACACATCATACATACATAAAGACAGCACTCAGGAATTCTGCCCCATCCCTGTCCCCATCCCTGTTTGCACAGGACTCGCAGACCTCTAAGTTCTTTGTTTTGACGGACGCCCAAGCCAGTTCTCTGAACTGCTGTGCCCTCCCTCTATATTATTCACACGACCCCAGGGAATGCTCAACCTGGATCCTGCACTGAGTCCTGACATCTGCTGTCCATTTACTTGGAGTAAGCCCAGGCCTGGCCACGGAGCCTGTTGCTGGTGGACAAACCATGTGTTACTTTATCTTCGCCAGGACTTTCCAGAAAGAAAGGGGAAAAGTGTGCTTTCTGGAGGAAAATAGACCAACCCTTGACAGTGAAAATGTTAACCCTAATGATATGAGAAGCCAAATGGCCCCTTGCCCAGGAGCCTCCTGTTAAGGGTCACCAATGAGGATGCCCAGGACAGGGCTGGGATTTGGAGTCTGCTGCACAGAAGCCAGCTGCAGGCTGGCTTCCTTTGGAGACTCATATCTTCTTGTTCTCTCTTAGGTGAGAAAGGTGACCGAGGGGCTCGAGGCCTCCAGGGGAAATATGGTAAACCGGGTTCTACAGGTGCCAGGGGCCATATTGGCCCCAAAGGGCAGAAGGGGTCCATAGGAGCTCCCGGGGACAGCTGCAAGAGCCACTACGCGGCCTTCTCTGTGGGCCGGAAGAAGCCTTTGCACAGTAATGACTACTTCCAGCCTGTGGTCTTTGACACGCAGTTTGTAAACCTTTACAAACACTTCAACATGTTCACTGGCAAGTTCTACTGCTACGTCCCGGGCATCTACTTCTTCAGCCTCAACGTGCACACTTGGAACCAGAAGGAGACATACCTGCACATCATGAAGAATGAGGAGGAGGTGGTCATCCTGTATGCACAGGTGAGCGACCGAAGCATCATGCAGAGTCAGAGCCTGATGCTGGAGCTGCGCGAACAGGATGAGGTGTGGGTGCGCCTCTTCAAGGGCGAGCGTGAGAATGCCATTTTCAGTGACGAGTTCGACACCTACATCACCTTTAGTGGCTACCTGGTCAAGCCATCCTCGGAGCCCTAGCAGCCACCCCTTGTGGTACTTCCATGGACTGCTGACCTCCTTTGCCTGTCACCCCTGCCTACCCTGACATTCCAAGGACACTGGAGTCCTGCCCCAGGCTGACCCCACCATCTCTTCCCCAGTCCTGGCTTCCTTCGCCTTGGCTTCCTCAGTTTTGTTTTTTTTGACAAGATGCCCTTGGCTACTGGGAAGCCCAAAGGACCATGTGGTCCCAGATCTGGCTGCTTCTCTAAGTAGAGAGCTGCCCGCAGATGAAATCATTGGGTGGGGTGCCTGTGAGGACTTTGGGGGACCTCCAGCTCCTTGTGTGTATACAGCCTTAGACGACCCTATGCTGTGTTGCCTGTGGTCACAGGGTATTACAGACCACAGCTCCCGTGTATCCCCAAAGCCATGAGTTTCTTAGGAACAAAGCAAAGCACAGAAGAGAAAGGGAAATGTGTTAGTTTTGGTTTTCCAGCCAACTGGTGAGAGAGAGAGAGAGAGAGAGAGAGAGCACTCTTGTTTGTTTGGAGAAAGTAGGGTAGAGACCCGCACAGGAATGGGTCTAGAGGAAGCAAGAATGGCAACAGAGGAGCTGCAGTTTGTGGGTTTGGAAACCACATGTGACTTGACTCTAGGCCACACATGAGCTTTCTTGGGGACAGCAGGACTGACCTCTGAGCTCTGTTGACTTGCTACAGCCTTGCCTGGGGGCCTGTCAGTCTTTCTGAGCCACAATAGTGAAAGGTTTGGGGGAGGACATCAAGTGTCAGCTCCCCAGAGAGACAGCCAGGCCCTCTGTGGATGACTGGGCTGGTGGCGGCTTCCTGCTTACTCCAGCTCATAGGCTGCTTGACAGTGGCTGAGGACCTCAGGGACTCCTGAGCCTGCAGGTTTCTCTATAAGGAACCAAGCTCCTACTATAGTACCTCTCTGCTTCGCTCCACTGCCCCAGGCCACTCTGGAATTCAGGGTGGGTTCTCTTATCTGTTGTGGTATCAGTTCCCTGTTCCTTCTTCCAGATGGATCAACCATGGAAGGCACCGGGCCTTCAATTTGGGTTCCATCAAACTGCCCCTCACCATCCCCAGTGTCCTACGTTCTCCTCAGTTCTGTGTCCTATCTGGGTATTTGATGTGTCAACCTGCAGGAGCTGGTGAGTCTGACAGGACCACCCAGGCCTGACACAGCTCTAGCCAGCCTGTGGCGATGTGAGGGATGGCTTCCTTTGAGTCCCAGAGCTGGGGGGCAGCTGTGAAAAGCTAGAGAGTACATCCTACCTATGCCTGGGAAACAGGAAATTCACATCCTAGCACCAGGCTCAGACTCAGGGATGGCCACCTCAGGGCTGATTCTCTGACCTCAGAGATCCTGCTGCCTTTTCCCATCTAACCCCATGTTGATCCCCAGGGCCTGGGTCACTGGATATCTGCTTTGTGCCAACTAGGCCTTGCTTGCTGCTGCTGGGTGGCCCTTGGTTAGGACCTCTGTCTTCCTCTCCCAGGGCCTGACTACTGGCTACTCCTTCTCCAAGCCATTTTCCATGGGTGTGACTAGGGCAGAGGGCTGCTTCCATCTGTGCCTGCCCTTTCCAGAAAACATTAAACTTGCCATGACGATCTACAGCAAGCTGGCTTCTTTGTCTGCTCATTGAAGAGAGCCTTCCTTCCATCTTCCCCATCTAGTACCCACCTTCTGCCTATTAAAGGCCGATGGAGTCCTCAACTTTGTACTCAGGGACCTGCCGGGGCCCAAATTATTGTGTCACTACCAAGGAGATATGAATGTCCTTGAGTATGTCACATCCAGAACTGTTCAGTGCGTGAACAGGTCTGGAATCTCATGTGCAGCAATGGAAGGTAGGGGTTTGTTCTTCTGTGCTAGAGTGTGGGGTTCTGGGAGCAGGTAGCCCCCTGGCCTGGCCTGCAGCCTGCACAACTGTGTAAATGTCCCTGGGGCTGTGTCACAAAGGCCCAAAAGCAAGGTGGCTGCAAACTGACAAATCTCTTCTCATATTTCCCGAAGTCAGAGTTCAAAAGCCTGGTGTGAGCAAGGCGGTGCTCATAGCAAGGTTTGGGGAGGGCACTTCTTGCCAACTGTACTGCCAGGTGTTTTTTGCTTGGAGGGAGGGTCATATCACTTCAGTCTTCCTGTCATGACCTCCTTCCCGCAGCTTATCTGCCTTTCAAAAAACTCTTGGGGTTGCATTCAGGGTCTCCCTTAAATCCAGGACTCCCTCCCTCCAGATCTGACAAAGCACACCTGCTAAAGGGGTCTGTGAATGGGCCCACTGACAGATGCCAGAGGCCAGGGTGTGTGTGTCTCTTTGGGGTCACAGTGAAGCTTACTGTGACACCCCCCCCCACCCTGCCAGGTTTGGAGGCTGTTAACAGCCTCTCTGGGCCCCTGTGGTGAAGGGTAGGCACTTCTTCTTTTTACTGCTAGCCAACAAGGTCAGTAGCCAGCCCTCCTTCCCACCTACCAGCAGCCTGATTGGAAGCTGGAACCAGCAGCTTGGCAAACATCTGGCTTTCTGCCTTTGCCTGGTGCTGGGAGCCCATGTGGCCACACTCAGCCTTGGGATGGGGCCAAAATAGAGCAGGCAGACACAGGGCCCTGATCAAAAAGCGGTGGTGGCGCACGCCTTTAATCCCAGCACTTGGGAGGCAGAGGCAGGCGGATCTTTGTGAGTTCGAGGCCAGCCTGGTCTACAAAGCGAGTCCAGGACAGCTAGAGATATTCAGAGAAACCCTGTCTCGAAAAACCAAAAAAAAAAAAAAAAAAGCAAGCTCCCTTCTCTACAAAATGGAGGCTGTTGGGTACAGAGGGGCCTTACAGTGGCCTGGGAGTGGGGCCTGATGCAAGGATTGCCTCAGCCCCACTCAAGGGCTACTGGCTGCCTACTTTCCTGTCCTGTGGCCTGTGTACACTCAACTCACAGCTGGCCTGGTCACCATGGGGAAGAAGGCAGCATTTGCTCTCATGCCCATCTGAGGCCCCCCCAACACCCCTTTTTGAGACGGGTCTCATGTAGGCCAGGCTGATCTTGAACTCACTACATGAATAAGCGTGGCCTTGAAGTCCTGATCCTCCTGACTCCACTTCCGGAATGCTGGGATTACAGGTGTGCCCCGACATGCCTGACCTTTATAAATGTTAGCACATGCTAATTACATAGAATAAAGTTTCCTTATGACATTTGCATACATGTGCACAGTGTGTTTCCATCATATCCAGTCCCCACAATCCTCTCCCATTCCCTTCTTACTCCACTAGTTCCTTCTTCCCAGCTAGTACCCCTTCTATGTGTGTGTATGTGTCTATGTGTTTGTGTGTGTGTGTGTGTTTGTGTGTGTATGGTTTGTGTGCTTGTGTGTGTGTGTATGTTTGTGTGTGTGTGTGTGTGTTTGTGTGTCTTCCAGTGAGTTTCATTAGGGCTGTTTACAGGAGCACTGGCACCTTACTAGTGAAGAAACACCTATTCCCCCAGGCACTGTGTATAACTCCTCAGAGAGGGGTGTGGCTGCGAGAGACATCCCAGTGCCATGACTGGGTGCCAAAGGGCCTGGTTGTGTTCAGGCGGTCAATCACAGCTGCTGTGAGCTCAGGAGTGTAGGAGCCCTGTCATGCCCAGACGTTAGTGGTTTTTTTTTTTTTTTTTTTTTTTGGTTTTTCGAGACAGAGTTTCTCTGAATATCTGTGGCTGTCCTGGACTCGCTTTGTAGACCAGGCTGGCCTCGAACTCACAAAGATCCGCCTGCCTCTGCCTCCCAAGTGCTGGGATTAAAGGCATGCGCCACCACCGCCCGGCAGTGGTTTTGTTTTTGCGTGTTTGTTTGTTTGTTTGTTTGTTTGTTTATAGGCCATATCTCATACTGTGGCTCAGGTTGGTCTCAAACCTCCAGTGTGTGGCAGTCCTCTGGCTTCAGCCTCCTGAATGTTGAGATTTTACAGGCATGTCCATTGCCTTCTCTAATGCTCCTAATAAGATTTATTATATGTGTTTTGCCTACATGCACATAAGTCCACCACATGTGTGAGTATCATTGAAGGCCAGGAGAGAGTGTCGGAACCCCCAGAACTGGTTGTGAGCTGGCAGCATCTGGATGCTGGGAACTGAACCCTGACAGCCTTCCCTCTAGCCTCAGAATTTTTTTCTTTTTTGGAAACAGGGTTTCTCTTTACAATTTTGGCTGTCCTGGAACTCACTTTGTAGACCAGGCTGGCCTCAAACTTAGAGATCCAACTGCATCTGCCTCCCAAGTGCTGAGATTAAAGGCGTGCACCACCATGCCCAATTCAGAATAGGTAAATCTTCTTTTTTTTTTTTTTTTTTTTTTAAAGATTTATTTATTTATTATGTATACAGTGTTCTGCCTGAAGGCCAGAAGAGGGCACCAGATTTCATTGTGGATGGTTGTGAGCCACCATGTGGTTGCTGGGAATTGAACTCATGACCTCTGGAAGAGCAGTCAGTGCTCTTAACCGCTGAGCCATCTCTCCAGCCCAGGTAAATCTTCTAAAGTTGATCCAACATCTCCAGAGGCTGGGTGGAGAGAATGGGAGAGACAGCCAGTCAGTGTGTTCTGATATATTTGTGGGTTGTTGTTTTTTTTTCTTTTCCTTTTTTTTAATGATGAAAACATTCTAAAATTGACAATCACAGTTACACAACACTGTGATTACTAGGAACCTTTGAACTGCACACTTTGTGCTTCTGGGTTGTATAACAGAGTGGTCACATTCACACTCCCTGACACACATTAACTTACTCTCACGCATACTGCACACACAATTTCACACACAGTCTGGTGGCCCCACTCTCTCAGTCAAGGGCTGGAGAGTCCTGGTTCCTTTGAGTTATGGTCCTCAGTATCCATCCATCATTCCAGGCTTGGCTAAGGTGGAGTCAGAGTCAAGAGCCAGTAAGGTACGATGGGAGTGTGAAAGTTAGCCCTTCCAAGAACATTGCTGACCAAACAGTTTTCAGCATCTAGTGTGTGAGATCACTCAAGTTTGAGGGGCTGATGCAGAGGCCAGGGGAACATTCCAGAGGAACATGTAATGGAGGGCCATGCCTTTCTCTCTCAAATCCCTGCCTTGCTGAGTAGGAATCAGGGGATCAGAAAGGCAGGCTGACCTCAAGAGGCCCCAGTGTCCAGCCCCTCCCAGCATAGGATGGAGTCTGGCCCATTTCTCCTGCAGAAGACAGCCAGTACAGACAAGGAGGCTGCACTTAAGAGAATCCCACAAATGGCACCCAAGGCCCCATGTGCTCCAGGGACCCTGGCACATTTTCCACCTTGCTAGAGCAAATGTCCTGACTACTCAATGGAAATGCCTCAAGTCATCATCCAAACAGCTGGGAGATCTGCTTGCTGAAGACAGGCACATAAATGCTTGCATGCTCATCAGGAAAGGGGGAGGACACAGAGCTGTCATCAAGAAATTTAAAATGATACACTTGGTACAGTCCGAGACATCAAAGAGTATTGAGACTTGTGGCAAAGAACGCAATGATGACAAGGAACTAAATGGACAAATGTTAGAAAAACTAAATGGATGAAACCAAGAACTCTGTGTATGAATTTAATTACATACTGTACAAAGCTGAAGAGAAAAATCAGCAAATGAGAAGGTGAGTCAGAAGAAAATGCCCAGGAACAAGCATGGAAAAGGTGAAAGTGGAAAGAGAAGACAGAGGAGAGAACTCAGGAAAAATGAGCCCAGTGCATGAGGACTAGGTGTAAAAGGCTGAGGTAAAAGAGGTTAAGAGAGACAGAGTCAGGACCACAAAGCAGACAGAAGGGATGTACTAACAGAAGTATGTCTTGTGTAGCAGCGAGACAGGTGGACATCTGTTGTTTAAAAAAGAAATATCCGAGTCATACGATTTTACCAGTGAAGACTCAGGAGCCAGATGCTGAGATGAAACCCTGCTAGCTCAGAGAGGCAGGGAAAGCACCCAGCTGATCTTCCTAATCCACCAACGTCCCAGCCAAAAACCCTAAGCTAAAAAGCCCAAGGAGGAAGAAGCCTAGAAGGAGAAAACTCCAAAGGAAGAAAGAACCCAAAGGAAGAACTGTAAGGAGTCTCACTCCCAACTCCTTCTCCACGCTGTCTTAAAGACCCCTCAGCTCAATGTCCCTCCTTTCTGTTTAATCCCTGTCAGCTGGTTTCTTGCTCCGCCTCTTGACCTAGGGTGAACTTTATTTAATCCTGTGTACAGAAGAAAGCTCTTGGATTAAAGGTGGGTGCTTAGATCTGAGCCACACCATAAGTACTGGTTTACAGTAAACAGAAAGTTCTTGGATTGAATGCTGTGCTAAGGGCAGATCCTCACCACAAGGGCTTATTTACATTAAACAGAAAGCTCTAGGATTAAAAGCTGAGCCATCCCATAATTAAAAACAGATTTTCTTTTTCAATTCACAAACTTGGGGTTCACAATGTGATCAAATACTCTGCGGCAGACCCAGCTCCCCAAAGCCCGAGGTAGCCCTTCACGAGAGGGCTGGTTGATCCTGACAGTTGACTTGATTGGATCAAGACCCTCCCAGAAGATCATCAGAGCACTCTCGGTGTTTGGGAGGACTGGTGGATTACCAGGGCTCTGACAGAGCAGTCCACTGATGGAGTCACAATCCGAATAGACCATTGGCAGGTGTGGGGACGAAGGGGAGACCTGGTCAGAGGAAGAGACCTGGTCACAGGGCTTGTGGCCTTGGGGACTTATCTTGTCAAGGCCCCTTCCTGTTGTGTCCTCCAGGATGTGACCATCTCTGCTTTGAAACCAGGAACACAGATAAATCTTTCCTCGTTTACATCTTTCAGCCAGGCTGCTGCAGCAACTGTCTAACACGGGTGTTAAGCTAGACATGGATGAGGCATGACTAGCTTAGAGTGCACCTGGCCTTCCTCAACACTTAACTTGTCCAGCATCAGTCAAAAAACAGGCAGGGCATCACTGACTGGCACACTACCCTCAGCTGACTATCGTCAGATTTGATTTGCCCGATAGGGTAGAGATGACTGCAGGGCTACTGAGCCAGCAGAACAGCAGTTATGACGAAGATAGACTGAGTCATGTCAAGCAGCAGAAAGGACCTGTCTGACAGTCCTGGCTAAACTAAGCAGGTCGCAAAACAAAGCCACGAGTCAGGAATATGGGAAAGGGAAGGGTGTGTGTGTGTGTATGTGTGTGTGTGTGTGTGTGTGTGTCTGTGTATGTGTGTGTGTGTCTGTGTGTGTGTGTGAGTGTGTGTGTGTGTATGTGTGTGTGTGTGGAGGTATGTGTGGGTGTGTGGGTGTGTGCGTGTGTGTG
>CAJQZJ010004796.1:7250704-7263466 GCA_907164525.1 Lophiomys imhausi
CTATCTATCTATCTATCTATCTATCTATCTATCTATCTATCTATCTACCTGTCTATCTATCTATCTATCTATCTGTCTGTCTGTCTGTCTGTCTGTCTGTCTGTCTGTCTTATGTATGTATGTATGTATGTATGTATGTGTCTGTCTGTCTGTCTATCTATCTATCTATCTATCTATCTATCTATCTATCTATCTATCTATCTATCTACCTGTCTGTCTATCTATCTATCTATCTAACTATCTATCTATCTATCTACCTGTCTGTCTATCTATCTATCTATCTATCTATCTATCTATCATCTATCTATCTATCTATCTATCTACCTGTCTGTCTGTCTGTCTGTCTATCTATCTATCTATCTATCTATCTATCTATCTATCTATCTATCTATCGATCATTTATCTGTTTTTAAAGGAAGGAAGGCATTGCTGCTGCTTGTTGGCTGCCAGCTGACTGAACTACAGAGAACTTCAACTTCAGTGAGAAACCCTGTCTGAGTAATGTGGATGTTCCACAAAAGTGGATTCCTGCTGTCTCCTCCCTCTGAATGACAGACACTTTTGTAGACTTGAATGTTACACCACACACACACACACACACACACACAGATTTTTTTTTTCTTTTGAAAAGACATCATTAGGGCTGGCAAGATGCCAAGCCTGACAATCTGAGTTTGATCCCTGAAACCTACTGGGCAGGAGGTTTGAACAGATCCTGCAAGTTGTCCTCTGACATCCACTTGTGCGCTGTGGCACACCCTCCCACAGAACACATATATACCCCCACACATATTCACCGCACACTCATACATTAAAAGGAACAGACAGTAGAATGGTGATAAGACAGGTGAGGTTACTGTTCCATGTGTGGGGTTTCCGTTGCATGAGGTGGAAGGAGCTGTGGAGGCCAAGCCTGGCGAGGGGCACCGCTTCTGAGGCATGTAGAGCATTTGCTGCCTCCACAACCATCTGGGGTTCACACCTAAGCTGTTTGCAGCCCTGTCCGGCCCCGTCACCTCTGGCCCAGTTGAGACTTCCCTTCCTGAGTGGTTGACTGTGATGAGTCCTGTTCTTTCTTACCTTCCTCTCTCTAAACTCCACAGCTGATGATCACCGGAAACCCGAGGCCAGCACCAGGGGACGTTACCAAGTTCCCATCTGTGTGTGTTTGCTGTAAGCTAGCGCTGCACAGTTCCAGAGAAGGTGTGAGGACACCACAGAGACCGAGTGACAGCACACCCCCCTTCCCTTCTTCTCTCCTCTCTGTCTCCCCTTCCCTCCTCTCCCTTCTACATCTCCCCTCCTTCCCAATTCTGTCTCCCCCTTACACTGACTTCCTGTCTCCAACATCTAGTTCCCTTCCTTTCTCCTCCCTCTCTGCCCCTCCCATCTGCTAGTGGAGCAGCAACATCTTTGGTCTTCCCACCAACCTCACCCACATCCTTCTCTCAGGGACCCACTAAGTGGTACACTGTCCTGTTATTGCATGCTTATCATGTGGTCTCCGGATCTCACCTGACCACACAGCTGAATCACCTGTCCACCCAGTCAGAGCTCCTTGTGAGAGTGGTCATCTTGGTAAGAATGAACTGAATGCAGAATTAATCCTGCAATCTATAAAACAACATTTAAAAAAATTGACCACACATATTCTGGGGGTTTGGAGCACAGAAAGGACACAGATATGGAAAGAGTCATGGACTCTCATAAAATAATAAACAGGAAAATCATAAAAAATATCATTGCAGATTCTATCAATATGGAATACAAATGAGTAATAGCATTCCTTCCTGCCAGTGAGCTTGAGAAACAGACACCCCTTAAAACTCAGGACTCCTGAGATTAGTGTAGGTGAAGAAACATCTGGATAGCTTTAGAAATATCGAGTGCAAATTTAAAATCTTCCACAGAAGAAAGTTCTCAGCAAGACTATCTTTTAAAAAATAAGATTTATTTATTTTTACTTTATGTGTGTGTGTTTTGCCTGTGAGCATGTGCGCCATGTGCATGCAGTACCTGTGGATCCAGAAGACGGTGCCAGATCTAGAACTGGAGCTACAGTGGTTGTGAGCCGCAGTGTCGGTGCTGGAAATCAAACCTGGTCCTCTGCAAGAGCAACAAGCGCTTTTAACTGCCGAACCACCTCTCTGGCCCCAGCTCAGACTGTTACATGAGTTGGCTTTACCAAGAGGTCATAGAAAAGTGATATGAGCTATTTCAGAAAAGGGAAAGGGGGATCTTGCCCATATTTTAATGACACAATCCTAGCTATCCTGATTCCAAAGCCCGATGAGAAGTTTTCAAGAAAGGAAAATGGCAGGCCAATCTCTGAGTGAATGCAGGACACACAGAGGAAAAGCCTATACCCTCAGTAAACTGAGCTTATTCTGTGAAGGAAGAACCATGCTTGCTGACCCTTCTGCAAGGCTCAGCTGATTAGAACTTCAGTGATTGTGCAGGGGTTGGAATGTTGCAGGTCCAGGGCCTAATTACTATTTATCTTATTTTTTTTAAGTTTATTTATTACTTCAAGTTAAATCTCCATCACAGTCCCCTCTCTCCACCCCTCCTGGTCCCACCCTCCCACCCTCTCCCCCTTCTCCCACCTATCCTACTCCTCTGGAATGGGGTGCCCCTACATATCAGTACCCCTCAGTTCAGCAGTCATATAAGGGCTAAGAGCTTCCTCTTGCACTGGAGGCCTACATGGCAGCTCCCCTAGGGCAAAGTGTCCCACTAACAAGTAACAAAGTCTATGTTCCTGTTCCATTTGGTCTATTGGTTGTAGGAAAGTTATCCTGTACTATATATACCATTTATCTTAATAGCATTTCTTGCCCATCTCTGTGTCTGACCTAACAGCCCGTGCCTGACAGCTACATAAGGGCTTGCCCACTGAGCTACTTCCCAGCCACACTAGCACACATATGTCTGAGGTTGGTCTGGAGGATGAACACAGATCATTAAGGAAAGAAGAGTCTATGATGAGGCAAGGGTTGGAAAGGGAAAAAAATGAAGCTGCTATTTATTGGTAGCCACCCATGGGGAGGCATGCAGCTTTTGGGTGAAGTATCAGAACTGAGAGTTAATGAATGCATGGACCTAAAAATCACTGCATCAGGGCTGGCAAGAGGGCTCATTGGGTAAAGGTGCTTGTTGCAAAGCCTGATGACCTGAGTTCAGTCCCTGGGTCCCTAATGGTGGAAGGAGAGAACTGCTACTTGTCCTCTGACCTTTGCAAAAGCACTGTGGCACTTGAGGGCTGACACAGACACAAACACATTGCAAGTTGATAAATGGAATCTTTAAAAAAGGAACAACAACAACAACAGCTCCAGTAGCAGGCTGGAGGTTTTAATTGGTAATGGATTAGTTTTGATTGGTAGGTAACAAATC
The DNA here is from genome assembly GCA_907164525.1 of Lophiomys imhausi. NCBI lineage: Eukaryota > Metazoa > Chordata > Mammalia > Rodentia > Muridae > Lophiomys > Lophiomys imhausi. Next base: position 7,254,101 of record CAJQZJ010004796.1, read on the forward strand.
ACCTCCAAAACTCAATAGCTTGAAGGAGAAATGGCAGCTTGTTACTGTTCACGACCCTCAGGAGGATGGGAAGTTGCTGGCCAGGCTCCTTACAGCTTCCCTCAGCTGGCAGGTTTGTGTCTGGGCAGTCCAAGATGGCCTTAGGCTGGGATGTGAGCTGCAAGGGCTGAGATGTCCCAGGGTGCCTGTGTACAGCCTCTCTGTCCACTTAGTCTTTTGTCCCAGAAGTCACTTCTTCATAGCATGACCCCCCACAGCCCTGAAAGCGGGAGGTGCAGAAGCTTTGAGGTTTCTTGAGACCCAGACTCAAAAGCCACACCATGGCCACTTCAGTCACATTCTTCTGGCCAAAGCAAATCACAGGGCCAGCCCCAGAGAAGGGCTGGGGAGCAAACTTCACCTTTTGCGGATGGGGAGCCATGGCCCGTCCATTACAGGTGTGGTCTACAGTGTAATGGAGGCAAATGTGCTAGGTGAGACCTCTGTGCTGTAAACCAGGGTAAAATCAAAATGTAAAGGCAGTATGTTGGCTTTTACCCTCTGAGAATCAGACATCAAGATAGGAGTGGTGTACATGAGAGGAACAAGGTTGGGAGTGGGGAGACGAAGAAGGACTTAGGGAGGAAGGGAGGTTGGCAGAGGACATTCAAACAATGTGGGTTGGAATTTGGGAGAGGGAAAGGAAAGAGACAGGCTGGGACAGCTCCCAAGGGTTTGGTCAGGCTCATCCAGGTCCTTGGGTTCAAGGTGCACTCACCAGGGTGGATCCCAAAAGGAAGCAACAGGTACCCTTGGTCAACTGTTCTCTGAAAGCAAGGATATAAGCAGTTGGGTGTCCCCACCCTTCCATGGAAATTAGTATGCTCACAGTCTGTGAAATCCAATTGTGCAGAGATAGCAAGCCTTCCCGACCTGGGGTTTCGATTACATAAATCCATCTCTAACACAGTTCTAGTAGAAGCCAGCAGCCTGATTTTAACTGTTAAGTGAATCTTGGGGATTCTCAAATTAGAAGGCCTTTCTAAATACCGCAGTTTACTTTGAAGCTACAACACAAACACTTCTGGGTTTACTCAAGGATAAAGGAACAGAGGGGACGGAAAACAGCACCAGACACAGACTGGAACACTGTGGACATTTACCTAATCAAAGAGAGGGTTGCAGGAAAATGATAGCTTTTAAAGAAATGAAACTCACCCTCCCTCCTTATGCTGGGGTGGGATGTAGCTCAGTGGTGAAGCGTTAGCATATGAGAGGCTTTGAGTTCCAACAAGGCAGGAAAAAAAAGATGAGTAGGTAAACATAAAACAGTGGTAACAGTAACAAAGAGAGAGAGAGAGAGACTGTAACTCCAGAGAAGTCGAAAGGCAACACCAAAATCTTTAGGGGCTGACAAGATGGCCCAGTAGTTAAAGGTGTTTGCCGCTAAGAGAGGCAACCTGAGTTGAGTCTTCAAAATCTACATAGTGGAAGGATAAAAAGACCATTTTGGAATAACCAAAGTAGGGCGGTCTACATGGTCAAGACTTTGGGGTAGGAAGTGCAAGTAGAAAAAGACACGTAAGTATGGTTTGTACCAGAAATGGATGATGTGTCCTATTGTGAAATTAAGGACTTAATTTCTTATATTTATTTATTTAATGAATGTGTGCCACAACATGTATGGAGGTCAGAAAGGAAGTTGGGGAGTTGGTTCTCTTCTAGCACCATGTGATTTTTGGGGATCACACTCAGGTTGCCAGGCTTGGCAGTAGTGAGCATGGTTACCTGATGAGCCATCTCACCAGTCCCAGTTAAGAAACTGAAAAGAAGCCGGGCGGTGGTGGCGCACGCCTTTAATCCCAGCACTTGGGAGGCAGAGGCAGGCGGATCTTTGTGAGTTCGAGGCCAGCCTGGTCTACAAAGCGAGTCCAGGACAGCCAGGGCTACACAGAGAAACCCTGTCTCGAAAAACCAAAAAAAAAAAAAAAGAAACTGAAAAGATTGCAAATATGTATGGACTGGACATTGGGAATGTATGCTAAGCCTTATAATTCTCATAATTGTGGTCTAATTATTTTTGTTGCTTTGTGTTGTATTTGTTGTTATAAGAGAAAGAGCCATTTGTTGGACTGAAAGGGGGAGCTGTTGGGGGGGAAAAAGATAAGCCTTAAACTTAAAAGAAAAGAAAGTGGATGGGGGGGTTGAGGGAGAAGAGGGTGGGACCAGAGGACGGAGTAGGGATGGGATTTAGATTGAGATATAACTTGAAGAAATAAATAATAATAATAATAATAAAAATAATAGGGCAAAAAAAACTGAGAAAAGTCACTGTGTGCTTATGTGTCTGAGTGTATGTGTGAGCACCATTTGCATTCAGGAGCCCATGAGAGGGGCTGAATCCCCTGGAACAGTCAATGGAGGTCAGAAGAGATGTGGAGATATGGGGCACATACGGTTGTGAGCCACCATGTGGATCTTGGGAGCAGAACCAATGTCCCCTGGAAGAGCAGGCAGTGCTTCTACCTGCTGAGCCATCTCTCCAGTCCCAACAGTCAAAGACTTTTTGATAGGCTAAGGAGGAACTAGAAGTAGAAATTACACAGTATTTAGAACTTAATAAGGACGGGAGCTCCTTTCCCCCATGAATGCCTGTGGCTAGTGAGGGGCGGGGTGGGGGACGGGCTGGTGGCCGGAAGTCCTAGTTCTGAGGATTCTGAGATAGATTCGCTCTAATTCAAGGCCAGCTTGTGCTACAATGTGAGTTCCAGGCCAGTCTGGGCTACATAGGATCTCTGTCTTAAAATGAAACAAAATGAAACAATCCAAAAAGAAAACAGAAGTAAAACAAACCAAACCAAGGCTTCTTTGCTACATCCACCTTAAAATCTGAGTCAGTTAGAAACAGGCCAAACAAACTTTCCACTTTGGAAATCAGAGGAAGAACAATAAAACAAATCCAAAGAAAACTTCAGGCAAGACAATAAAGGCAGAAATTAGAGAAACAAAAAACAAACAAAAAGAATTTTTATTTCTTTCTTTTTTTAAGACTCATAAGATGGATGGGGAGTCCGCCAACAAAAAGCATTGGGAAAGGAAAAAAAAGGGGGAGGGCAGAGAGCACACACAGGGGCCAGGATGTTTTTTGTTTTTTTCTAAATCAAGGGATTCAAGAATATGATCAGGAACAATTTAATACCCCACATTTGAAAACCTTGATGAAATGGACACTTTTCAAGGAAAACACTAACAAAACATGGCTCAGTGAGAAAGTGTGAGATCTGGAGTCCCTACCAAAGGGAAGCTGGAGGTTAGAGACCCAACTCCCAGAGGCATTTGAAGAGGTGGAGCTGGGCAGTGGTGACCTCTGGTAGGGACAGCTGAGCCGAGGCAGAGACAGCAGGAACACAGGTATCTGCCCTCATGGAAACATCACACCCTGCTCTGTGAGCTATGTGAAGAGCTAAGATGAGCAGCACATGCATGTGCTCCTTCATGTATGCAGGAGGCAAATCAGTATCCACATGATATAGCAGCTACCAGAGGAGGGGAAGGAACTTCCCGTAGTGCCATGGAGGAGCTGCTGTGTCCAGGCACCTGGGCAATCCTAAAGACTATGCAATGTGGTGATGTCAAACCAACAATTGTACCCAGTGTCCACCCATCAGGGGAGTAGGAAGCAACTTCAGCACAGTGTCTAAGAGGCTTCGGGAAATTCATACTGATCGCAAGCTGAGGGGGACATTCATGGCCAAGACCCCTTTGGTACTGAATATTAAAACAGAAAATGTGCTGGGTGTGGTGGTGCATGCCTTTAATCCCAGCACTACAGAGGCAGAGGCAGGCAGATCTCTGTGAATTTAAGGCCAGCCTGGTCTACAGAGTGAATTCCAAGACAGCTAGAGATACACAGAGAAACCCTGTCTTGAAAAACCAAACAAAAAACCCACACACACAAAACAAAGTAAACAAACAAACAAACAAAATGAAATTGTGGGGCTAGGAAGATGGCTCAGTGGGTAAAAATGTTTGCTGAGTGCTGTGGTTTCATTTCTGTTGCTGGGATAAGACACCCTGACAAAAAGCCACTTGGAGAGAAAGGCCCTACAGGTCCAGGTTACAGTCCATCCCTGTGTGGAGGTCAAGGCAGGATCTTGTCATAATCATATCCACAGTCTAGAGCAAAGAAAATGAACTCACACAGGCTCACTTGCTGTTTTGCTTGAGGTCAGCTCCATGTCTCTTGTAGTTCAGAAGCCCCAGCCTAGGGAATGGTGCTACCCACAGTGGGCTGGGTTTTCCCATGTCAACGAACTTAATACAAAATCCCCTCCAGACAAACCCACCCACCAACCCAGTGCAGACAATCCCTCAATAAGACTGTCTTCCCAGGTGACTGTAGGTTGTATCAAGTTGCCAATTAAAGTAGATCACCACACCGCACAAGCTTAACCACCTGAGTTTGGATACCTAGAACCCATTTAAAAGCCAGATGCTGTGGCACCATGTCTGTAGTCCCAGCATTCCTATACTAAGATAGTCCGTGGAGACAGAACAGGCTGGAAGTGTGTGGGTCAACTAGCCGTGAGCACCCACGCAGAAGCAGACAACAGAGGAAAGAACTGACTCCAAGGAGCTGTTCTCTGCGTCTCCACAGTGAGCTGCGGTACGAGCACTGTGTCTGCGCACGTTAAAACATTTTAAAACATCGGGAACGATGCATGTTCTACCGTCAACATCTTCTATGTTTTCACCATGAAAAGAAGAAAATATGCGTGCCCAGGAAGCTTTTTGTAAAGGTATTTATTTTATCATTTTAAAAGTTACAATGCCGACACAGTGACACACACCTGTATCCTCAGCTGCTCCAGAGACTGAGATGGGACGATCACTCGAGGCCAGGAGATCAAGACCTACCTGTGCCAATATAGTTAGACTCTATCTCAAAACCAAACAACCAGGACTGAGGAGTCAATTCAGCAAGTGAGGACCATAGTTCAGATCTGCAGAACTCACCTAAACGCTAGGTGGGAATGGCTGCCCACCTGTAATTCTAGTCTTGGAAGACAGAGATAGGGGATCCCCAGAACATGCTGGCTAGCAAGACTGGTCTTATTGATGTACTCTGGGTTTGACTGAGAGACTCTGCCTTAGCGCATAAGTTGGAAAGCAATCAAAGATGGTTCAGTCTCAGGGTGTTCACATGCACACACACATCCATATTCATATATGTCCACATAATGTCACATACACTCACATATACACATGTACACCACACATACATACAAGTATGCATATACATGCACACAAAATACTCACATACACACACTTGCAAATATACGCATACACATGCACAATACACAAACACATGCACACCACATATATGTATGCACGCCACACTCACACTCACATACACACATGCAAATATGCACAGACACCACACATTCACACATACACACATGCACACCACACACACACATACACACCATACACATTCACATGCAAATATGTACCCCACACTCATATGTCAACACACAAACAAATATGCACCCACACACATGCACCTCACACACAACACACTTTCTTACACACACACACACACACACACACAGAAAAAGAGTACATGGCTTGTTATTTATGTGACCAATAGATTTGTAAGTAGATTATGAGCTTTTAAAATAATATTTTCGCCAGATGTGGTGGCACACACCTTTAATCCCGGGACTCTGGAGGCAGAGGCAGGCATATCTCTGTGAGTTCAAGGCCTGGTCTACAGAGTGATTTCTAGTGAGTTCCAGGACAGCCAGGACTACTCAGAGAAACCATGTCTCAAAAAACAAAACAAAACAACTATAAAAAAGAAAAGGGATAAATTTGAGCTACATAAATCAATGGGCTCAATTTAAATTTATCTTATTTTATTTTTGGTTGTGAACCTAGCCTTTAACGGCTGAGCCATCTCTCTAGCCCTTATCTTTTTTTATGTGTATGAATATTTTGCCTGTATGTATGTATGTGCACTGTGTGCATTCCCAGTACCCGTGGAGTCCAGAACTGGAGTTACAGATGGTTGTGAGCTTCATATAGACACTGGAAACCAAACCCAAGACCTCTGCAAGAGCAGCAAATGCTCTTAAGTGCTGAGCTGTCTCTCCAGCACCCATAAAGGTCAAGTAAAATAATATTGCTGATGAAAACATAGGATAATTTTTTACAACACGGCAGGATTTTTATAAATCACAGCATCATACAAATACATATACATGTCCTAAAGATGTACGAGTAGCTTGAAGCGTATTCTAGGATGTCTACAGGATGCAGGCTATCCTGGTAATATGGGTGGAGTGTCCAGGGGACTCTAGAGGAGGGGGGTGAGTGAGGAGACCTAGCAGGGTGGGGGAAGGAACTTCCCTTTGGCTGCAGTGCCATGAAGGACACATCATGCTAAAGGAGCTGAGTCCAACAAATGGACCAGTCAAGGTGACATGGTCCTTTTGCGATGCTGGGCTAAACCCAAGACCTGCCCCTGGGTTGACTTTCCCTCCTAATCATAACGGGCCAGCCTCGATTCTACACAAGCAATGAGTGCTCTGCGGGACACTGGCAGAACAGGGGTCTGTGAGGAGGGGACACGGTGACAGAGGAGAGTTGGGGAAAAGGCTGGTGCAAATGCCAGGAGGTGGGGTGCATTTCGTGCAGAGGTCAAGGCAGAGGGACTTCCTTATTATGTTGGCACGGGTGGACTGTCACTAGATTTGTGGAACTCTGCTCCTTTGAGATACAGTTGTTTCCTTAAAGCTGCAGCATGATGATGTGGCATTTAGCCAGAGAGACTTCATTCTGCTCTGGTCAGGCCTCCCATAACGTTCATTTCATAACTGTTTGTGCCATTACGATAAGACCAGGGGCCCGGGACACAAAGACAGGCATGCCAGGTGTTGTCCTTTCACTGTGGAAGATGGAGCAGGTGGTTTAGATGAAGACATGTAGGTTGGAGTGTGCCAGGAGCCATCAACCCCTGGCTGGGCAGGCTGCTGGCAGGTGCGTAGACACAGCCTCCAGTGGGCAGGAAGTTTGGCCAGGCAGTGGGAGCCCGAGGTCAGCCCCAGCTTCTCTCATTCAATAGGATGTGCTGAGTGCCTGGAAAAACTGTAGGCAGACGGAACAGTTGGAAGGGTTCTGCTTGTGCCTCAGCTGTTCTGGGGCAGACCCCTGAATGGAGGGACGATGGGATTTATTGCACAAGGAACATAATGAGAAAGAACAAGATAATACATTTTGCAAAAACAAACAAACAAAACCCCCAATTTAAACCAGGGGAAAAACAGTCTTGCAAGGCAGGCTGACATTCTGAGGTTTCTCAGGTCTCCACACAGAAGGTCACCATCTAATCCACTTAGTGGCTTTCTTACCTAAGGATGGTGCAAAGTGCACACATGGCCTTTCTTTCCACTTTTCACCCTGAATGCTGTTCAGCGGGTTTCAGGAGATAATCAACTGTTATCAAATAGGCTTCGTGCTAGATCATGTAGCCTAGCTGCAGGTGTTCAGAGCAGTTATGTGGGCTGGGTTGTGCTTTGTTGAACAGCAGTAAAGGCAGTTTTAAAAAAGTGGTGGTGGTGGTGGTGGTGGTGTGTGTGTGTGTGTGTGTGTGTGTGTGTGTGTGTGTGTGTGTGTGTGTGTATGTGTGTAGAGGCTAGAAGTTGACATTAGGTGTCTTTCATTATGGTCCACTTTATTTTATTTATCTTTTTTTTCAACATCCAAAGCTTTTTTTTTAATAACAGTAAGATTTAGCCCGCCCTTTGTGAAGCCTCTAGCACACTTGAACTTCTGGCCCTTAGAGCACACATAGAGTTTGGTGTGGTACGTGTGGCTCCTGGGCCTTGGCAAAAATGCCAATACACCTCTCAGCACTTCTGAGGACCATGACTTCTGAGCACAGTACCATGGCCTTTGGGAGACTCCTGGGCCAGCTGATGGAAGGTGAGGATCTTACCCTCAGTCTTGAAGATGTGATGTCTGCCCAGCTGCTTACACACAGTATGCACACCTTCAGCTTGGGCACTTCCAGGATCCGCATGTCACCTGTGGTTGTCCCCATAACCACAGCTGCTTTGCTCTTTCGGGCAGGAAGCTTCATCTTTTGGATCATGAGGGACAGGCACAGAGACAGTCAGCTAGTGTGACTCACGAATAACCTCTTCAGTGAAAGCTGAGAGAAGGTGCAGTTGGTACACCTGGCCAGAAACCTGCCCAGCTTGACTAGCAGACCCAAGTAGACGTCCTGGCTCTGGGGTTCCTTGAGCCGAACCTTTCTATCTGGGTGATGAGTGTCAACACCCATGATGACGCCTCCTTCTTGGCCAGGCCCAGAAAGTTTATCTTATTTTTAAATGTGTGCCATATGTGTGTAGGTGCTCATAGAGACCAGAGGAGGGCATCGAATCCCTTGGAGCTAGAATTACAAACAATTGTGTGTAACCAAACTATTTTTATTTACAGACACTTATATTTATACTTCTCGGTTACCTATAAAACACCTGTCTACTACCTAAAACCTATCTTAATTTCTCCTTAAAATTATGTTAATTTTGTTATTGTGGGTCCATGCAGGATAACCTGATTTAAGGCAGTGCCAGCAGGCAGTTCATTTTAAGCTTGGTGTTCACTGGGCCTAATATTGCCAGTTCGCAAGGCCAGCGTATTTCAACCACTAAATCCTGGCCAGTTTATAAAGACAGTCTGTACCAACCGCCAAACTGAGGGCTGCTCAATGGCTTTTCAAATTCTGTTTGCCTCTTTTACTCTTTTGGCGCTCTGGAGCCTTGAAGGAACTCTCTCTCCAGCAGTCCTGTTCTTTCAACTGATGTCTTCTAGCAGCTTCTCTGGTTTCTTCCTTTCTTCCAACTGGTTTCTTCTTGCTTAGTTCTTCTTGCTTAGTTTCTTCTTTTTTTTTTTTTTCCAACTGCCTTCCTCTTGCTGTTTGTCCAGTTTATTTTATTTTTTTTTTAGCTATATCCCTTCAGGGCAGTTCTTAGAACTATGGTCTCAACTGCACTCTGTCCATTTTAGCAACCAAAGGGACACCAAGCTTTATGTGTTTCCAGATCCCAAGCTGAACTGCATAATAATTTACTAAATATACGTAACTGCTACCACAATTGTGAGGTGCTCCAATGTGGTGCTGGGAATCAAACTCAGGTCCTCTGGAGAAGCAGCAAGCACTCTTAACTCTGAGCCAGTTAATCCTCCAGTCCCTCCACTTATATTTTGAGTCAAGGTTTCCCACTGAAAGTGGTGGTGAGAATGAGTAAGCCCCAGGAACTTCCCCACCCCTGCCTCTGCCTCCCAGGAACCCACCCGCCTCTGCCTCCCAGGAACCCA
>CAJQZJ010004796.1:7263476-7287763 GCA_907164525.1 Lophiomys imhausi
CCCACCCGCCTCTGCCTCCCAGGAACCCACCCGCCTCTGCCTCCCAGCACTGTGTTTACAGCCACTTGCCACCACACTCACCGTTTCACATGGCTGGCAAACACTTCAACCACCAGCTCCCCCCCACCCCCGCCTCCTTCAGCTCCCTAAATGTATTCCTCATTTATGTACTTACGATGTTTTCAGTTGACTGTGTGTTTCATCACAATGAGTCAAGGTACAGCTACAGTTGCCCCCACACAGATGTAGTTAGACTTGATGCAAACCGGCCCTCCGGATGTTATTTCTGGAGCCAAATAGGAGTGGTCATGGGCTGAGAACAAATTCAGGTCTCCCCAAATTCCACGTCTCAGTGTGGCAGCAGGTTCATGGAGTTTTTGTAGTAATAAAGTCAAAGAAGTTATAGATCGAGACACTTTTCAAATACACTGTTGGAAGCACCAGGCAGGTGGTTACAGCACAGTCGGGCGTCTCTGCTATAGGTCTCACATGCTATGTGGTGACATTCTTAGCCGGGGGTTAGTGGAGCCTAGGGGTCTATTTGTACATTCCAAAGGATTTACCTAATAGTCATAGGACATTAGTTCACAGAGACGAAGACAGTGGCTCTTCCAGGGGCCAAGATAGCTCAGATAATTTGTGATTAGGCCCTGGACCTGCAACATTCTGACCTCTCAATAACCAAGGAGTTCTAGTCAGTTTATCAGCTTATAGAATGCAGCTTCCCCCTCCCAGAAACTGTCGTTCAAACATCATCTTAGATTCAGCTACTATCATAGACACAGAAGATGCACTGGCTTCAGCCACACAGCTTTTCTCCTGAGAGAACCTGCATGGAGTGGTCCAGGTTGATACTGCATCTATTCTATGGGTGACCCTGGAGGCTTCTTCTCTCCCGCTGTTCTGTGCCCTCTCATACACTGTGGTGGCTGCCACACTTCCAATCCTCAGTCCCTTGTGCTCACCTGGCAGCCAGCAGGAAGCAGGGGAGGAGAAGTGGAGGCTCATCCAGAGCAGCAGACCACTGATCTCCCACACCAGCCCCTCACTGTCACTGCTGTTTCTTCGTTTGGTCTTTGGAGCAGTATGGGAACTGAGAGGGAGGGGACAAGAAAGATTTAGACCATGCTATGGAATGCTATCTTCTGGGCAGGGCATAACCATTGCCATCTAAGTTAGTCCCTCACTTGTGAGACCTTCCAAGACCAGCTTATTATCACGCCCTCGTAGAAGGACTGGGGAGTAGGGATGGGGTTTCAGACTCTAACCTGAGAGTCCAACCAGATCTCCTTTCCCAGTTGTAGCTCTGTTCTAGATGCACAGGTCTCAGCAGGGCCTAGAGTACAGAGGTGGGAGGTTGGCGGGTGGTGGGTGTGGGGAATGGGATGGGACTGATCGACTCAGCTTTCAAGATAGCTGTTTTCTTTCCTCAAGGCTTCACATTAGATGACTATGTTCAGGTTTGGGGACAATAGCCAGCTACTTTCTCACTGTCTCAGTCCCACACAGTGCTCCCCTCCTCACCCTGGCTCAGAGGGAAGAGGTGTCCTGCCAACTCTGTCCCATAGATCACCGTATCCTGCTTCCCAGTGCCTCTTCCCAGCAATATAACCGGGGACTATATTCAACCACCTTAGTCACTGTCCCCACCCTTGGCATTTATAGACGCTTGGGGCCTCATAAAGTTCAAAGCCTGCGAACAGTAATAAAGAGGCCCAGTTAACTTGGCTTGGGCAAGCTGCAGAGGGGTGTTGGGCTCAGAGAGGAGAAGCCATCTCCTCATCTTTTGGCACTTCTTATTGCTCAGAACACGGACCTTCAGGTTTACTGTGAGTCTCTTCTGCGCCTAGGTACTGTGGAGGGGGCCTCTGGTGGAGATGCAGCTTCCTGGGCCCTGCATACTTGAGGCATAACACAGGCTTGGGAGTGGGAAAAACGTGTTCAGGAGAAGCTATTCATGCTCCCCATGCTGACCGTCCTATGGCAACCATTTCTGCTGTTTCTAAGTTGTACAGGATAGACGTAAGCAGGCCCTCCAGGATAGCACCAGGGTCCTCCATCCTCGCACATCCTCCCCACCCTCTTTTCTTCCTAGATTTCTCATTGTAGCTGAGACTCTTTTTCAAGCCCCATCTTAAGCTGGTTCTAACAACTCTTCCTTTCTTTTGTTGATTAATGAGAAAAGACAATCGTCAGCCTTTGTTGATGTTTGAATGGGGTCCAACAGACTAATACGGTCTCAATCCTAGACAAGCAACTATAGAATGCTAAGAGTGGGAGAAACAGTCTCCTCCAGGGAAGAGTCCCTCCTCAGCAAGTTATCCGGCCCTGAAAACATAGACATACAAGTTAACAGTATAGAGACTGATCGTGTTGTGTTTATATATTTACATATGTAACAACAATTAAATAAAAATCATGAATTTGACAGAGATCAGATGGGGTACCTGGGAAGGCTTGGTGGGAGGGGAAAATGATGTAATTATATTTTAATTAAAAAAAAAAAAGCTAAGCCGGGCGGTGGTGGCGCACGCCTTTAATCCCAGCACTTGGGAGGTAGAGGCAGGCGGATCTTTGTGAGTTCGAGGCCAGCCTGGTCTACAAAGCGAGTCCAGGACAGCCAGAGATATTCAGAGAAACCCTGTCTCGAAAAAACCAAAAAAAAAGCTGAGTATGGAGGCATGTGCCTGTAATTCCAGCATTTGAAGATAGGCAAATCCAAGGAATCTAGGTCCTCAGTCTGTGTGGACAAATTCCAGGGCTCATCGCTACCATGTACTGACTTTTGGTGATCTCTGGCAGATTGCTTCACCTGTCTGGGGCTGCATCTCAATTTACTGGAAAGAGATCTTTGCGGCTAACTCTAGGTCACACTTTTTGGGGTCTCCTAGAATCCTGGGCTCAGGATCCACGCAGCCTTTCTCTCAGACTCCACCCTTCAGGCCCCGCCCCCCCTCTCTAGCTATTTAACTCTTCCTCCAGTCCCCCCGCCTGCGGAGCATGGTCAGATCTCCGCCGGAACTTGGTCGTTACCAGCCGCGGCGCTGCGCACTCTCCATTGGCTGAGAGCGGCGGTAGAGGCAGGCCCAGACCTGCGATTGGCTGTTGGAGCAGGGTGTCTGGCTGTCCAAGCGGCCGGCGGGCGCTGAGGGTCATGGAGGCCCCGGTGGTGCTGACCAGGGGGGCAGCACAGCAGCGGGATCCCGCGGCCCCGGAGAAGCAGAAACAGGACCAGCCGGAGCGGAGGTGCGCACGGCTGGGCTGAGGTCCGGGTCTGGGCTGGGGTGTCCATGCTGCCTGTCCGTGCGCGGTGTGATACTGTCCACTGCTCGCGGTCGGCTCCCTCCATCCTTCCATACCCGGCCGCAGACGGGTCACCTTAGCAAGCTAGCGACTCCCTTGTCTCAGATCCATCACGGGCCCTGTCCCTGCCCACGGGTTCCCGTCCTGGAAGGTTGGCGCCTTGGCTACTGTACCTTCCTTTGGCCGTATAGATCAGGCAATCCCAAACATGGGTGGCTTTCTGTTAGGGACATATTTGAACTGGGTCTTTAGGGATGAGACGGACTGCGCTAGAATCCCAACTCCTTGAGAGTGCGAGGCAGGAGGATCACAAGTTTGGAGCCAACATGGTTTAGTGAGGCTGCGTCTCAAAATATCCACGTGGGAGGATCAGAGTGGGCAAAGGCACTAAGGCAGGAGTGGACAGACATACCCCTCTGGTTCAGAGATTTGTTCCCTTTGGGGTTGTAATCTCCTGGTCAGTAGGATGCTGGGAAATTGATCAGCTTAGACTTGGTGTGCCATACTTTGATTTTTAAACCCACAGCAGTGAGACAGATGGACCATTCAGATATAGGGTGGTTGCTGGCTGATGGGAAAGGCATTTTTGGGTAGAAGGAATCCTAAAAGGGTCCTTTCCTTCTTACTGGAGGAATATTCAGGTGATAAAGGTGGACAGGGCAGACAGGATTGCTCTGAGTTCCTTTGGGTGCAGCTGAAGGATAAAAAATCATCTAGGGAGGGGCACCTGGAAGAGAAGAATGAAATTTGAAAGCAGGTGTTTTGCATGGCCCGATGACGCAGGCCTGTAATTCCAACTCCTTGAGAGGGTGAGGCAGGAGGATCACAAGTTAGGAGCCAACCTGGTTTAGTGAGGCTGCGTCACTTGCCTAGGATATGGGAAGCCCTGGGTCTGAGCCCCAGCACCACAAGAAGATGATATCTACTGTCTGGCCATCCCTGCAGTTACAAGGGCTTCTCAGTTTAATTGCAGAGGCCCTGGGCCAGTGTGATTGATGGCTGACCCTATGGAGGGAGCTCAAGTCCTCTTGATGGCTTCAGGCCCTGGGGGTTTAGAGAATGCCAGCTTGGATGCCTGAGGTTCCTAAATGGCTACTATAGTGTCTTCCTGTTGCTCTTAAAATGATACTTTAAAACATATTAACAAATGAACACTTCCTGACTTTTCTGTACTCAGACTTTGCAACCTCATGAAGCCAAATTAATTTTTCCTTGTGTTATCCAATTGCTGGGCAGTACAGCCCAGTGGACGCTCCATGTCCCTGTGTGTAGGCAGGAGACAAAGCCCTGCCCTGTCTTCTCAGGGCTTTCAATTTTGCTAGTACTTGAATACCATATCCCTTGGCCACAGAAGGCCTGTGACCCTAGGAAGTGTTTATCTTGGGGTTTTCAGTGTGGGATTTGCCTGTTGGGTGGGGAAGGTGTTTACTCAGGTGTGGGCCGACATTGGCACCTGTCCAAGCCAGGAGCAGAGGCCCTAGTTGCTAATAAACAGGACGAACACCAACTCCCCTGTCTCTGGTGCCATGTATGTGATAAGCCATGTCTAGTAATATCTAGCCATTAGTTTCCAGTTTTTATTTACCCTTTTGGGGGGCTGAGAGTGCTCGCCTAAGATGCTCAAAGCCCTACTTCAGTCACCAGTGTAAATGGGGTGTAGCGGAGCACCCCTGTAATCTTAGCACTTAGGAGGTGGAAGGACAAAGATCAGAAGCTCAGTGTCACCCTTGACTACACAGCCACTTCCAGACTGGCCTGGGCTACCTAAGACCCTGTATCACAAAACAAAAACAAATTAATCTTTTTTTTTTTTTTTTTTTGAGAGAGGGGGTTTCTCTGTGTAACAGTTCTTGCTGTCCTGGACTCACTTTGTAGACCAGGCTGACCTCGAACTCACAGTGATCCGCCTGCTTCTGCCTCCCAAGTGCTGGGATTAAAGGCGGGCACCACCAAGCCTGGCTCAAATTAATCTTTTAAAACCCACCCTCTGCCTAGGATCAAAGAGGATCAAGAGGAAGAAGAAGAAGAAACAGTCTTTAGAGATGTGGTCAGTTTCACCCCGGATCCTTTACCAGGTGAGGTGACACGGCTTCCCGCTAATGCCCCCTCCTGGCCATCGCAGCCCCCACACTTCTCTCTCTCTCAGGGTCAAAGTTTGTGCATAACTCCCCTGATTTCCATCCTTCTTTATGGGTTCCCTCCATGGACCAGCTAGATATTATGACAAGGATACCACCAGGCCTATCAGCTTTTACTTATTGTCGCTGGAGGAGATCCTGGCCTGGACCCCTCTCATGGATGATGGTTTCAATGTGGCCCTGGAACCCCTAGAGCGTCGCCAGCCTCCACTGAGCAGCCCCAGGCCCCGGACCTTGCTGTGCCATGACATGATGGGCGGGTATCTGGAAGACAGGTGAGGTTCCTGGCACATCACTGGACTCATTACTGGCTGGCCTAGGATGGGAAGAGGGTGGCAGAGGAGCCCTAGAGCCCCAGATGGAGTTAGGAATGCACATTTTAGATGAGCCTCTGACACCTGAGGGGGAGAAACTAGCTTAAGCTTCACGTGGCAGAAGCAAGATCGATGGAGTTGGGTGAGCCGGTGTCTGCCTCAGCCATGTAGACAGCCAGTTCCTCAGGCTGACCCCGTAGAGAACTGCCTCCTGTATCTCTGGGCCTCTGGCCCAGCAGCCCCATCCTCATCTGATTTGTTTCTTGTGCTTCCCCCGAGCTCTGTCCTGGCTCGGGTCTCCTCCCCTGGTTTCCTGTCCGCTTTCCTCTCACTCTCCCAGCTATGCATAGGCTAGCTAGAGTGACATCTTAAACATCTATGGAACAGTCTTGCACAGCGTGATAGAAAGCTGAATCAGAGCCAACTGCCTGGCCTGGGGTGTGGCCAACCTGCAGACCTGGGGAGACTGCCCTGAGGGCAGTGCTGACCCTGTGCACAGAGCTGAAGCCTGAGTCAGGGCCTGCACTCAGCCTTTCTGGTTCCTTTTCATCTGCTCACGGAGGCCACAATGCTGTCTGTGCTGACCCAGCGGCCTGTGCTAACTCCCTGGTTGGTGAATGAGCTTCCCTCCCCAGATGCTCTGGGATTTATACTTGAGATTGGGTTTTGCTATGTAGTTTAGTCTCAATAGAACTCATTATGTAGCCCAGCGGGCTTCTGACTCCAATCCCCTGCCTCAGGTGCTACGGTGCCCAGCCCCCTCCTGACTGATCTTTGTGTGTCTGAGTGCGTGCATGTGGGGGACAACCTTGGCTACCGTTCCTCAGATGTTGTTTGCCTTATTTTTGAGACATTGTCCCTTGAGGGCCTGGAACTCACCAGGTAGACAAGGCTGGTCCATCAGTGGCTCTTTGCTTTCCCACCCCTGATACCACAGGCACACTCCACCATACCTGGATTTTAATTTTTTTATTTTTAAATCAGTTCTGGGGATGGAATTCATGCAAGGCAAGCACTTTATCGATGGACTCACCCCAGCTCTGCTCCTGGCCGCTCTGTACAGAAGAGCCTCAGGTTGTGCCTGCTCTCACTACCCGCCCCCCAATGGGGTCTTCTACATCAGGCACGGTCAGAGCCGCCGACCAGAACTGAAGAAAGCCACCAGCAGTGACCATGTGAGGCCCGACCGTGTTCCATGTCTTCCCAGGTTCATTCAGGGCTCTGAGGTGCAGAACCCATACTCCTTCTATCACTGGCAGTATATTGACATCTTTGTGTACTTCAGCCACCACACAGTCACCATCCCCCCAGTGTGCTGGACCAACGCTGCACACAGGCACGGGGTCTGCGTGCTGGGTAAGAGCCAGGTGGCTAGTGTACCCGTTGGTGATGGAGTGGTAGTGGTGTTTTTGGGTTAGGATGCATGTCTGCACATTTTCCCAGAGAGGGCCAGATGGTACCTATTTTCAGCATGTGGGTCAGTGTGGTTCAGGCTCCGCTGTTAGCTTGTGACCATGCAAGTGGATCCTGAGGGGAGGAAGCCGGAGGCAGGATGGGCCATTGGTGATGGAGACTTCAGGCAGTGGGGGACCACAGTGAGAACAGACTCTCCGGAGGCAGGCTTCGCTGAGCAGTTTAAGTGGGGGACAAAGTCTGTTTAACCTTTGGGGAGTGGGTAAAGGCTTTTGGGGTGAGTGTACATCATTGGCCAGGGCCAAGGTGCTGGGAACGCCTTATTTGCATGAAGAGGAATTCCAGGTGCTTGCTGGACATGACCTTATAAGGAGAAAGAAAGTTTAACCTGTAACCTGGCTGCCAGGCTGCGTGACTACCTCAGGGGTGACAGAGGAGGGGACCAAAAGGCTATGTGCACCGGGACGTGCAGGCCAGGAGCAGGAGAGAGAGGTCATTCCTATAGCTCTCGAGACTTGACTCCGATCCTGCTCTGGACCAGCTCCTCTGGTTCTAGGGTACCCCGGCCCCTCTGGTGACCACGGTGATGGTGGTCAGTATGAGAACAGCTGTAGATAGTAGGTAGGCTGAGGAGCCATGCTGTGTTCCAGGAAAGCAGTACTTACGTGAGTGCTGACCAGATCTGACCCAAGGCCGTAGTTTGCCAGCCACTGGGTCTGATTAGGGCCTCCAGCTTTGTTCTGTGTCTGCTGCGACCACATGCCAGAGTGCCACTGATAGGATGTCTACATTTGCCTGTAGCCCTGGTGTCTAGGAAGCACGCTTGGCCAGGCCCTGGGTCAGAGGAGAGCCACTTGCAGCTGTTTCTGTCCCTTGTCTCACCACAGGGACCTTTATCACAGAGTGGCAGGAAGGAGGGAGGCTCTGTGAAGCCTTCCTGGCCGGGGATGAGCGCTCCTACCAGGCAGTGGCCGATCGGCTGGTCCAGATGGCTCAGTTTTTCCGTTTTGATGGCTGGCTCATCAACATTGAGAACACTTTGAGTGTGAGAACCGCAGCAGTGTCCTGGCTCCTGCCCCTCCTCACCCCCTGCTTTGCAACTCCTTTTTGCTTGACTCCCCTGACCTGACTCCTTGCTTTACTCCCACCCCTTTGCTTGACCCATCTTGCCCCGGCCCCCGGCCCGGGCCCCATAGCAGCAAGATCCAGCAAGGTCACATCCCATCTAGGACAGTCTGTGTTCTGTCTGACTCGGGGAGTGGAGAGCCTGCCTGTTTCATGAGCTCCCTTGCCTGTGCTGTCTTTGCCTCCTTCCTCAGGGTGGCCATACCCTTTCTCCCTATCCCTGCTTCAGACTTTTGTGGCTCTTCTGTGGCCACTGATCCCTTCCATTCATTTTTATGGAGCTCTGGGCTATGCTCTTTTCTGTGCAGCAAGGATGGCTAGGCCCTCCCTGGTGGCTGTGGGACATGGGCTTTTTTGGTGGGGTTGGTTTTTGTGGCCTCCCTTCTCTTCTATACTGACTTATTTCTCATGACAAACACGCCCAGCCTCGCAAATGCCTCATCTCCCTTCCTCTCTTGCAGCCGGCTGCCGTGAGGAACACACCTTTATTTCTCCGGTACCTGACCACACAGCTCCATCGGCAGGTCCCCGGCGGTCTGGTGCTCTGGTATGACAGTGTGGTGCAGAGCGGGCAGCTGAAGTGGCAGGATGAACTCAACGAAAAGAACAGGTGAGCACCAGGGTGGCCGCGAAGGAGGACGCGCTGGCCAGGTGACGGGACATCCTGTGTGGGTAGTCCCGGGTAGGAGGGAGCAGATGTGATCTGAGTGCTGCAGACATGGGCAGTGCCAGGCAACGGGTGGTGTGTGGCCATGAGCATCAGCGAGGCTGGTGGTGCATGGATGCCCCATCCAGCTGGGCCTGGCCTCACGGTCCTTGCCACCTCGCAGGGTCTTCTTCGACTCCTGCGATGGCTTCTTTACCAACTATAACTGGAAGGAGGACCACCTGCAGCGGATGGTGGCGCAGGCTGGGGAGCGCCTGGCTGATGTGTATGTGGGTGTGGATGTGTTTGCTCGGAGCAATGTGGTCGGTGGCCGTTTTGATACTGACAAGGTAGGTGACGGCCTTTGCATCAGGGCTGCTGCATCAGGGCTGCTGGCCTCTTCCTTGGGGACCTTCCATTCTCAGTAGTACCCCAAAGGAAACCGAGGCACCCTGACACTCCCGGGATCCATCCTGTGTGTCTGTCTCTTCCAACCACTTCTCCAGTCACATGCTTTCATATTTGATGAGCACCACTGGGCTAAAGGATCCTGTCTCCACTCTGGTCTCATCTCCCTCAGACACCTACTTCCCTCCCGGGCCTCATGCTTTGGAGCATACTGAGTGACCTTTCATGGCTCTCAGTAGACACAGGGAGCATGCAGGGGGGCTGTAGTGGACAGAGGTGTTTGGGGCTGGCTTATGTAAGGACCAGTGACATTTTCTGGCAAGGCATCTCAGCAGGGAGGAAAGGTAAGCAGCAGACTTAGTTCCTGTCTGTCAGTCCTGCCTGTCCCCTGGGCGCATGGCTCTCAGTCATGAGGGAAGTTGTAGATGAATCATTTAATCCAGTACCCTGGTGTCACTTCTGTGTCCCTCAGAGTAGGGAAGTCATCAGCTGTCATGTCAGATAGTCAAGAGGGAAATGAAATGAATGTTTGCTTGTTCTCAGCTAGCTTTCTTCTCTTTCCCCCGCCTCTCTTTTTTATTTTTGAGACAGGGTCTCTCTATGTAGCCCTGGCTGCCCTGGAACTTGCTGTGTAGACCAGGCTGGCCTTGATCTCCCTGTCTCTGCCTGCTGGGATTAAAGGTCACCCAGCTTTTCCTCTTTTATACTGTTCAGGGCCTCCCTGCGTAGGGAATGGTACTGCCTACAGTGGGCTCGGCCTTCCCTACATCAGTCAACGAGACAGTACCACACCCAGACTTGCCCACAGGCTAACCTAGTGTAGACCATCCCTCTCTCTCCTCAGGTGATTCCATGTTTGTCAAGTTGACAGTCACAACTCAGTAGCATGCAGTTGCACAACCCCGTAACTGCAGATTCTCCACCTTCTGTGATTCTAGTGGGATAACGAGGTGTGTCTGCGAAGAGACTAGAGTCACAGTGGACTCACACCTCCCTGCTCTGTCCCCCAAGACAGCTCCTTCATGGCTGAGCCTGCCCTGCTTTCTTTCAGCTGCCTCTCCAACACCCTCCTCTAGCTGACTTTTGGGACAATGGGGATGAAGCCCAAGACCACCTGCCTGGAGGTGTGAGGGAGAGCTTTTCCTAGCTGGCCCCGAGAGAGAGTCTTCCCTGTGAGCTGGCGTCCAAGAAGCATGTCTGGACTGTAGTCCCAGCATTCAGCATCTCCCTGGTTTCTGTTTCCCCAGTCATTGGAGCTGATCCGTAAGCACGGCTTCTCAGTGGCACTGTTTGCTCCCGGCTGGGTGTATGAGTGTCTGGAGAAGAGCGACTTCTTTCAGAACCAGGACAAGTGAGTCCCCGAGGGCTTTGCATGGGCTCAGAGGAGGAGAGAGGGTGTCTTATTGTATAGTAATCCTCTCCAGTGGGGTGGTGACTAGAGGATGAGGGGGACCGAATCAGAGCAGAGTGTCCACCCTGTCAGCTCCCTGGTAGGATTCTGGAGACCTATGGGCAGGAGGAAACAGAGGGAGAGAACAGCTTCTTGCAGATGGCTTGCCCCTAGTTGGGTGCCTCAGTCTCCCTGGATAGCCCTTCTGGGAGATCCCCAGCCCCGCACAGGGCTGCAGGGATGTGGAGAGGCCGCCTCACCCTGACTCCCTCATGTCCCTGTTAGGTTCTGGAGACTACTGGAGCGCTTCCTGCCCACACACAGTATCTGCTCCCTGCCTTTTGTCACCTCTTTCTGTCTGGGCCTGGGTACTCGAAGAGTCTGCTATGGCAAGGTGTGCATGTCACAGTGCCAAGGACAGGGTGGCAAAGTGGGCTTCTCTGTGCCTGGCTGGGATGGGTGGGAGGGGGCCAAAGGGCGTGAGCAGGAGTGCCGTGTATGGTCTTCCTGTGCCTACCTCCTCCACGAGTTCCTGTTCTGTTTGCCTCTGCGGAGGACGCCCTTGTTCCTGTCCCATCTCTCACTTTTCCTCTTTCTTCAGGAGCAGACAGTGGGTCCCTGGTACCACCCTAGTGCCCAGGAGACCCAGCCCCTCTTTGGTGAACATAAACTGGCCGGAGACAGTAGGGGCTGGGTGAAGACACACTGCTGCCTGGCTGACGCTTGGCACGGGGGCACCTCTCTGCTGCTCCGGGGCCTGATCCCACCTGAGGTCGACAGCCTGGCTGTGAGGTGGGTGAGGTGTGTGGGTCTCTGCTTCTGTCCTCTGTGTCTGCAGCTAACTTGGGCAGAGGGTCTGCAGGACAGATCTCGGTCAGATCTCAGGTGGCTTCTTTTACTCCGTGGTCAAACGGATACTTAAGGGGCTGCGCGGCTGTGGCAGCTGACGACAGAGTCGTGCAGGAGCCTGAAACAGCCTACTGAGTGTACTCCCAACGCATGGCTGCTGTGGGTGGTGCATGGGAGGACATTAGAAGCAAGACCTTCCAGTTTGTGGCAGAGTCTGGCCACGGAGAAGGCCATGCCCTAGCCACAGCAGGGCCAGGCGTCGGGAGCCAGGCAGGGAGGGGCTGCGGGAGGATCTGCGGTCCCTCTTCCACCTCTCATGAGGTTGCTCCTCTCCAGGTTGTTCTCCCTACAGGTCCCAGTGCCACCTAAGGTTTTCCTGTCCATGGTGTACAAGCTTGAAGGCTCAACGGATGTCCAGGTGGCTTTGGAGCTCACAACAGGAGATGCCAGCAGCTGCCACGTGGGTAGCATGTTGGTGTTGAATGGTGAGAGGCTGGGTGACTTCATGGAAGGGAAGTGGCTCTGGGCTGTGTTGCTGTGGGCGGGGCTTCTGTGGGTGGGGCTTCCGTGGTTGGGGCTGGGCAGCTTCTACCTCTAGTGGCATCTGTTGCTTGTGGCTATTACCTGCACATGGAGACTTACTAAGAACAAGCTCTCCTCTATGACCCTGCTAAGCCACGTGGCCTTCTGGACAGGTTGGGTACAGGTCTCTTCTGTCTGGGACACTGACATGTGCATATCAGTGAGTTGTGGAGACCGCAAGTTGGTAGAAGCCAGGATGAATGAGTCTGTCCAGTCTCAGACATACATCCCACTTGTCCTCCAAAGCCTTCCTTTGTGGTGCCCAAGTGTCTGTCCCACCACAGGTCTTACTTAGACCCCTTCCCCCACTGCCCCACCAGGTAGACATCCTTCCCCTCTTGGGTTTTCCTGTGGGATTCTCCTCTCTGAAGCCCATGTCTTCTAGCAGAAACTGGCTCAAGGCACAGCCTCAGACCCCTCCGGGTACCCCCCAACAAGCTGACCAGATGGGCCGGCGGTTGTGGCCAGCAGCTCAGTGGGGGCTGGATCCAACGGTGAGTCCCTCTCCTGCCAAGTCCCATAAGGCAATAGGCACACATGGAGGAACTTAAGAAGTAAGAGTCCCCACTGAGAAAGCCCAGGACAAGAGGGAAGGAGAGGCCTAAGTCTGGCTCTCCAGGGTTTTGGCTGCAGTTAGAGACCAGGACACTCCTTACAAGAACCTGCTATAATCCTGGGCCCCGTGACCTGTAGCACCCTGTGGGATGCTTCCCCGTCATGCTGTGGCTAGGGCTCTCGCCCAGCTGGGTTGTGAGTAGCCTTTGTGCTCTTTCAGCTGCTATGAGGTGCGCCTTCAAGGGTGCCTGCTTCAGGACCTCTTGGTGAGCTTCTCACGGCCACCAGGCAGCCGAGAGGAGGAAAGCTTCATTTGTCGTCTTGGAGAGATCCAGGTGTGTATGTGGGAGTTGGGCCTTCGGGGAGAAGGGGTGGATGGGGAGCGTCTGGACCCATGGGGAGGAGGAAGGGTGGGTGGAGCACTGGGATGCTCCCCCGTTATGTCCTCCCTGGGCATCCAGCCATGCGAACCGTCTCTCTCCTACCAGGTGGTTGATGCCAACAGCCTTCTGGCCCCTCTGCCCCGGGTGCAGAATATCACCATTTCACAGCTACGCTGGCTTCCTCTGATCTCTGGGTCTGAGGGCCTCCCTGTCCGGCTTCTTCTCAGCTGCACTCTGCATTGGTCCTACCTCCTGTTCCAAGCCCGGTGCTTCCGGATTCACTGCTGGAAACAAAAAGGAAGCAGCTCTGCCACGGAAGGGTCTCCTGGGACAGAGAAGCCCATGTTCCTGGGCCTGGCTTTTGCCAACCAGTACCGTGTAGTGGACTTGGCGGTGGAGGCTGCTAGATTTGGGCAGGATGGTCGTGTGGAGTTCCTGGTGGAGCCTGTCCCCAGAGAGGGCTTCCTGGTGCCTCAGGCTGATTGGGGCAGGGCAGTCCTACTCTACTCGGCCCCTCAGTGAGCCCACCCCAGAGCACAGTACCTCCTTACCTCAAGACTCGAGGTTTCTTCCTGGCCAGCCACACAAGGCTGAGTGGACTCCTGAGCATAGCTGGGTTCCCAGGAGGCCAGGTCTCCAGGTTCTGGCTGTGCTCTCAGGAAGCTCTGGCTCATGGGTGCTAGGTGAACTCTTAGCACCCACATCCTTCTGTAATCTCTCCATGGATGTGGTTCTCAAGGAAGAAGGAGAGGCTTTGAGGTTTTTTCCCGAAAATCCCATAAAGGCTATTTCTCATAGGCTACAAAGATTCCTCTGTTGAGAATGGCGGCCATTTATCCCTGCAGCTTTGATAATCAGAGACACACTTCACTGGTGTCAGTGGAGCTAGCTCCCTGAAAACTGAGGCAACACCCCTCAGGGTACGAGTGGGAGTCAGGAGTGCTCACAGGGTAGATGGGGTGGTGCCCTCCCAGGACTAGGAGCTCCATCAGATGGCCACTGGCACCACACCCTCACCTGCACACAGTGGGCCAGTCATATTTCAGACTGCCTGTATGTATGGTGGCTTTGCCAGCTGACTTTCCCTCATAAAACCCAAGTCCCAAGTCCCTCGCCTATGCAGTATCTCCCACAGGCTGTCTGCTCTGTGAAGATGTAGAGGTATCAGGGCGCCAGCCAGGCCTCTTCCTCAGATGAGCCTTGCCATCCTCCGGGTATGGAGGCATCCTTAGCTGTACTAGAGCCCCGCTGACATGGTCTGCGTGGATACTCCCTGCTATGTATCTAGAAATTTTATTGCTTCTAGTGGTTCATGCACAGGCCACATCTGAGTTCTCACCTTCCTTCTGGGGTCTGACCTGTGGACCTCACGCTGCAGTATGGGGAGAGGCCGCCAGATGGCAGAGCAGCCTGCTGCCATCTTCTGAGGTTTTGGGGCTGGCTGGATGGGGCTTCCTCAGAGACCCTGAGTGCGAGGCAAGGAGGGCAAGGGCAGCTCCTGCCTGTACATGTTGAGTGCTGTCCCTGTCCATCTTCCCCGGTTTCTTGAGTGAAGCATAGGGGGACGACCTGGAACCTGAGACTGGAACAGTCTGTCCTGTTGATTCTTCCAGCTATCAGTGTGCAGTACAGGGCTCTGGTAGAGCCCAGACTACTCCTGCACCCTGCATGGGACATGTGGAGCTATGCTGACCTTTCTGTGGCTTGTCGGCCAGAATCTGCCCCAGAGCCTTGGTTCTCCCACTCCCAGCCAGGGGTCTATGTGGCTGGAATGGAGAGTCAGTGGGGAGCTGGCGGGGGCAGGTGGCTGGCTTTGGGGCAGTACAATGTTCATGAACGGCCTGCTTCCCTTGCAGTACCAAGTCTGCTTTTAAAAGTGCTGGTTCCTTCAAATATTTTATGCAGAGAAGGAGGGAAAATTTATAGTGGCAATTATTTTCTCACAGTCTGGTGAGCAAGCAATTAGAAGTAAGGGGGCTTAGCAGAGCGTGGTGTGAGACAGAGCGGCACAACCCTGCTTCCCAGGAGCACAGTCCCCAGTCCCAGCAACACTGGCTCCTGTGCAGGAAAATTAATCTGCCGGCATTTAAGCCTAGGCCCCTCTGGTGGATATGATGGCTTGGAAATAAATTATCCAATGTGAAAAATGAGAAGGCAAGTCTCAGGGCTATCCAGCTCCCGGCCCTGGCCCCAAAGCTTTTGGTTTGGATTCTACGTCTCCCCTTGCAGACCCCGGCCCTCGCCTTCACCCTGCTGCTTTTTGCAGTTGGGGCTCAAGGAGCTGGAGTGGCATGTTCGCCTTGAAATGAATGTAGGGACACAGCTCAGGGCGCCACAGCACGATGGTTTCACTCCCTGAGCACCATGGCCGTGGAATGCCTAGCCCGCTGCCCTTCGGCGTCTTTAGGTGTGACATTGCAGAAGCCATGGGGGCTCTTCTGCTCCACTAGCCTGTCTTACAGTGGGTTGCAGCAGGCCAACCTGAAGAAGGGGTTGAGATTTCCCCAGAGGGTCTGTAGCCTCCCCATTATCACCTGGCAGGAAAAAACTGCCTATCCCAGTGCCTGGCCCCAAACCCTATTCCTTGAGTGTCCCATTCCCCTGCACACACAAGACCCCCCACCGGAAGCTGCTAAGTCGGAAAGAGCCTTCCTGGTTTGAAGAAAGAAATCTTTATTAATCTCAATAATACTGTTAATTTGAATGGTCACACCGTGGAAGCATACAGAATGGTAAGAAAGGAAGCCTGGGGCTCGGCTGCAGTCCTGGGAGAGGGGCTGGGGTGAGGGGTCCGAGCTGCTGCGGGAAAAGGGTCCGAAACAGCAGAAGGCAAGGGGCTCTGTACAGAGGACAGAGCCGGAGGCAGGCGCAGGGCTATGTACAACAGGAATAGAAAAGGAGGGCTCCACAGCTTCGGTGGCTGATGCTGGATAGAAAGTGAGGTGATTTATTTTGAGGTGTCATGAGACAGTGGTGCCGTGTCGGGAGCCATCGTTTCTGTTAATTTTTTTTTTTTGCTGTTAATCCTACTCCACCTATCCCTGCCTTGCCCAGGGGCTTCCGGCTACTTGTTCCCTGTACCATCCACTGGGCCTGCTGCTTTCCTGTGACTCCTACTACTCCACCTGCCCAGGGAGCAAAGGGGCTCCAGCCCAACTGGCCTTCCCTGTGGCAGGGCCAGCCTAGAGCTTCTCCTTCCCTCGTCTTCCCCATGGATCCTACTCTGACTATAACCCTCCAGACCCACAGCACCTTGACTACCAACCTCGAGGTGCAGCCCCGGGCCCGGCCCATCTGTCACCCTGTGCTCCCCAGCAGAACGGAGCCTACACGAGGGAGTGAGAAGGAGGGCTGGGTCCTAGCAGACAGTTGTGGTTGGCCTTCAGGCCCACAGAGCCTTCTGGAAGGCTGCCACTACAAACAATCCTGTGCTCCAGGGCCCATCTGTCCACGTTCACAGCAGGAGGACTGGCTCCCTGCTGGCTGGGCTTCCTTTGTTCTCTGTAGCTGGAAGCTTTCTCACATAGGGGAGCGGAGCATGGGGTGCCCCAGAATTCTGGAGCCATGTCAGCCCTTTGCATTGGGAGTTGGAACCCAGGGCGGCTGGTTGGACAGCTGAGGGCAATGGCAGCACATTCAATGAGGCCAGGCTGGAGACCTGGGATGAGTGATAAGCCGCTGGCCCCTAACTGACCCCAGTTCCCTCAGGGAGCAGCAGGCAATAGCCCAGGTCAGCTGGCCGCTCCTTCTCAGGGGCCTGCTCCACCCTAGGAACCCCGTCTGGGGAGCAGGGTGGGAAAGGAAGACTGGATAAATACCGGAGCCCCCCCCGCCCCACACCCACGGGCCACGTTTCCCCTCCAGGTCTCCCCCAGTGCCTGGCCGCGTCCCCACTGCACCGCCAGCCAGGCAAGGCCACTCTCCAGCGCCCCCTGGGGGACGAGCTCCCTCGGTGCGGGTGTACGCCAGACGTGTGGACTTGGTTGGATGCCTCTTGGTTTGGTTGGTATTTTTTTTTTGTTGTTGTTGCTTGGATCTTAACATCTTTTTTTTGTTTTTTGTTTTGTGATTTTTTTTTGTTTTTGTTTTTTTGTTTTTGCCCTTCATGGTCCGAGAAGGAGACGGTGGAAGGTTTCACTACAACAGAAACAGAAAGGAGGGCTTGCGGTTTCTGAGGGGCGGCTGCAGCACATGGGGCCACTGTGCTTGTGGTCTTGGGTCCAACCTGAAGCCACAGCACCCCTAAACCCGCCCCCCACCACAAGCTAGACCTAAAGTAGACCATCATGTACATGTGGGAAGGTCTGTAAGTGGACGATGGCCAGACCAGATAGAGGGCAGGTATGGTGGAGGACTGCTGCAGACATGGGAGGAGATGGAACATGGCTCTATCAACTGGGCATGATGGGACTTACAGCTTCGGTCGCCTTGTGGCCCTGAACCCCCAGAATGGAGGGACCAGCACCTGCTAGTTCTCCAGGGCTTTCAGTCTGACTTCAGGTACCAAATGGCATCCTTTTTAGGACTCTAGGCTGTGGAGCTAGGTGGGTCCCCACAGGGGAACACACATTCTAACTGAGGCTTGGGTGGCTGCAGAAGGCCAGAGGACAGAAGCCAGTACTGTGTCCCTGGCCTGACTACCTGAACCCTTCACTTTCCTGGAGTAGACCTTGACAAAAGATGTGCTGGGTCTTGGGGGTGGGTGGTTGGCTCTGTAGGTCAAGGATGGACACTCAGAGCCATCACCTTCAGGTGCCTGAGGAGGTCAGGCTCAGGGAGGGTCTCCAGGTCCACAGGCAATGGAGGGTAACCTTAGGGCAGGGGCATTTCCAATTCTGTAAGGAGTCCCAGAGCCAGGGTGACCACAGCCGTATGCACACAGAAGAGTGTCCTTGTGACTGACTATTTGGACAGGAATATCATTAGCAAACTTTAATAGAAACATTAACCTCATCTGAGTGGAAGTACAGAGAGGGGAAACAGCTACTGCAGACACTCCATGTGAAAGATGGATGGAGACCCCTCCCACTGGGGAGACCCACTGACTCAGCCTGGAGCCCTGGTGCTCCTTTAACACAGGGGTGGCCAGGCCTGCAGGGGCTGGCTGCAGTGGCTCTGGGGGAGGCTTGAGCCTGGCACTTCTGCAGCTCTGAGGGCCCGTGCTGCCCTGAGACACAGGCATGGCCCTGGGAGGGCACCTTGCCATCCCCCCAGCCTGGCTCCCTCTGTATGCATACTGTACCTGAAGTGGCTTGTACAACATCGTCAAGATAGGAAACCAAGGTTCAGACATACAGGAAAACCAGGGTCAGAGACACACACACCGGCATGGGTGGGGTGGGGAGACCAGCTGGCTGGAGGTAAATATCTATGGACTTTAGAGTCGCAGAGGGTCAGCGGCGCCTGTGGCTGACTGGGAGGGGTGCACTGTCCTCCTGGTGGCTGTGCCTGGTGTTGGGACTGTAGGGTTTGGTTTGGAATAAGCAGTGGTGTGAATGCTGTGAGGGGGTCTCTTGCTAGTAGGGGGTGAAGCGGCTGTACCCTCCTCGGCAGAGGCTAGCCTGCAACATCAAAGATGAAAAACAGCCAATCAGTACCATCTTTTGGCATCGGGAGGAAAAATCAAAAAGAAAAAAAAATAAGGAAAAAAGAAATAGCTAAATCCCCCTTTCTTTCCCCCAAGGGTATTTCGTTGGGAAGAATGGGTTTCAGGTTGTCATGGCAACCAGGAGCCTAGTTCCTCTGTGGCGGTGGTCTTGAGGTTGGGAGGGATGATCCTCCCCTGCAGACTTTTATACTGTCTCTGGGCAACTTCTTGGGGCTTCAGGTGGGTCCACCGTGCCCTCTGGTGGAGGGATCTCTAAATGTGAACTATGTCCTCATGCCTGTGGGGGGTGGGTAAGTCAGGACGTCCCTGACAGGATTCCTAGGCTGCAGCTCAAGCCTGGGGCCACTGAAGCCTTAGGGGCACACCTGCTGGGCACAGCCTCTGCCTGCAAGAGTCTCCCAGGGCTTCCCGGGCTAGGGTCAGTGTTCTGCCAGAGAGGTTTCTGTAGTCTTGCACACCCACCCCCAGGCTTTGCAGGAAATGGGAAGAAAGTAGCAAATACAGGAGGAAAAAGTTGAGGAACACCTCCAATGTCTCAAGAATAAACTGTTAACAAGAGGAACCGGTGAGGCAACCACAGCCTTTAGCTAGCAGCTGTCTGGATGGAGGCTGAGCTGTGCAGGCAGTCTGGGCCTTCAGGCTGAAGTCCCCGGACTCTTCCTGTATGGCTGTGGTACCCTCCTAGCTAGAGCCCCCTCAGGATGCCTGGGGCTTGTCAAAAATCAACAAAGACAAAAATTCCAAGGGGATAATCAAAGCCAAAGGAGGTAGAAAAAAAATCCATGTCGTCACTCATCTTTCTCTCTCTTTACCGCCCCCCAAATGTTTTCATCTTTGATGCTGGATGCCAAGCTAAAACATACATCAACATCCCTGGGGGTGTAAATGGCACAGGAAGTAGGTGTGCACTGGGCACAGACTGGGGCACAGAGGGGCTGGGCTGTGTTGACATCTGGGCACACATACACACACACATACACACATACACATTCACACAGACACACCAGCCCTCCCACTCTCCCACACTGCTGGGGTCTATATCCTTGGAGTCCCATGGTAGTCTGGGAAGAGAGAGAGTTACTGTACTTTAGTCCCCATGCCAAGAGAGAATGGGAGTGTGAGGGGTTAATCTCAGACACTTCACGGGGAGTATGTGTTACATCTGCCCAAACCACCAGGCCCCTGCAGCCACTGCAGGGAGGAAAGGCCATAGCTGATTTTCTTTGCTTTCCTGATACTGGGAATGGAGGAGCCTTGACAGGTCTGTGGTCACTGGGCTCTGGAACACTAGGATGGTCCTAGAGGTCCAGGCATTATGGAGGGTTGGACTTGCCTCCAGGGCAAGTCCCTCCCTCTCAATAGTTCTTCCCAGGTCTCCAGAACTAGGCACTGACTGGAGGTCCCAGCCCCTCCCTGCATCCTTGTTCCGCCCATCTCATTACAGGATAGGTCTCCTCATCATTACTGACAGCTGTCCTTACCATGGTTCCAATGCTGTAGGTTGCTGTGGGGCCGATGGTGTGATGGTAGGGGTCAGCGGCTGCATAGACTCTGCCGTAACTAGGGAAGAGCAGAGAGGGAGAGGGAGCAGGAGAGGGGCAGCTGAAGCAGGCAACAGCTGACCGGCCTTCTCAGACCAGCACCCTTCCCACGAGGCCCCCCCCCCCCCTGTGAGACTTTTTCAACTGCCTGTCCTTCCTGTTTGGAAGGAAGTTTCTAGAACTTAGCAGACTCCCTGCATCGTTAGGTGGGCAGTGTGTTCTGCTTGGTGACACAGGGATGGCGTTCTTAGCAAGTTCCTTTGACTCTACCCCCAGCAGAAACTAGGGCTAAGAGCTGGAGAAAGGGTTTGAAAGAAGAGAGAGATGGGTGTGGAACCAGGAACATCACAACCCAAGAGGTGGAACTCTCCCACAGTCACTTAATTTGTACTGTGACAAATTCTTAGAGGATAGGCCTGGGTTACAGTGTCCTGTATGTCATGAACATCTGGCAAGATGGGAGGAGGTATGGGTTGGAGGGTCCCACCAACTACTGGAAGGGCCAGGGAGCCTCCAGGCTACAGAGAGTAAGTGGACAGAGTGTTAGCTTTCTGTACGCAGATCTACTTATATGTCCCAAACAGGAACTCCAGGCCAAGAGTCTAAGGGAAAAGGTACCAGGCTCAGCTTCCAGAGAGGACTTGGCCCTGAACAAAGCAAGCCAGCACAGACTTCTTTCTGGGCATGTTCACAGCTGGGCAGAGGAAGGGATGGATGCTCACAGGTAGCACAAACTGGACCATAGTTGTTTCCACATGACAAATAGAGTCTCTCTGCAGTTGCCCTCCTTATAAGGGGTCTTGAGAGCTGGGGCTGTTAGACCCCTGGGTTGAGAGCCAGGTGTTATGCGCTACATGAGCTAGAAGGAAGTGACCAGTCAGAGCTCGCTGGTTCATGGATCTCTCTGAGCTCAGTCTGGATTTGTTTTCTTTCCAGACCCTGCACTCACCAAACACAGGCACCCACAGATACTGAGTGGTGGGTGAGACTTCCTGTCTGTCTGGACCTACCCTCCAATGATCCCACCACAACACTGCCCCCTGCCCCCCATGCAGCCTGCTGCTCCCAGCCTCACCTGTCGCTGTAGGCTGCTGCGGCTGCTGCTGCGGGCTGAGCGTATCTGTAAGCTGCATAGCCTCCCTGCAGGGGAGGTGGGAAGGAGAGATGGCAGATGGACTTAGTGAGGCTCACTCAGGTTGAGGCAGAGCCAGAGAAACTGTGGTGGACACAGACCCAGCAAGGTCAGGCAGGCCCTTAGGAGGGGCTGCAGACTTTCTCAGGCCTCCTGTGCCTGACCTACTTCCACTTCCACCTCGGCCTGGTGTGGCTTAGGTGGTCCTGGCCTGGGAATCTGGTCTGCAGTCCAATAGGGATGCCTGAGGACTGTACTGTTCAAGATGAGGCAGGGTTGCTCCTTCCCTCCTTCCTTCCGTCTGTTCTCACAACCATTTGCGATTTCAGTTCACACTAATGTGCACCAATTATATCTCTGGCAGCATGCTGATCCTGGCACACACTAAGTGCCCATAGACTAACAGACCAGCCATGACTTGAATGCTGACAATCGTAGGAAACCCACTGGTGACTCTGGACACAGTCCTGGACACCAGGAATGATGAAGGGGCCTAGAAGGGATTGGTTCAGATAATGCCTTAGTCTTAGACAAGCGGTAGTTATGGGTAGCTGACCAGGGCCTAGGCACAGCCAGGTTCACTGTGTGGGGTGCTCATGGACGGTTCAGAGCCACAGAAAGTGATGAGTATGGTTTCAAAGGAAGAAGGAGACACAGGACCTCACCCAGAAAGAATGGTACCTGGGGCCTGCCTCTGGTCTCTCTCAGGGCCTCCACACTGGGCAAAGATGTCCTTGGGTGGTGATCTTCCCATGATTAGGAATGGGAGAGGGCCACTCGATGTCCCTCATATAACCCCCTGCCACATGGATGCCTTAGGTTTACAGGGCTCCTGGGAAAGCCATTAGCAATGGCCATGGTCTGTTTGCTCGGGTGCTCGAGCACTGAGTCCAAAGGGCAGAACGAGTAAGGCTGTAAGGAGGGCAGACAGACTTCTCATGGATGCAAACAGAATGCTGGACTTGTACCCTTCCCTCCCCAGGGCTACACTTACATAAATCTCAGCACCATAAAATCCATCCTGATACACGACCCTGGAAGCAAACGGACAAGAGAGTGGTGGGAACGCTGGAGAGGTGGGGTAGGCCGGCTCCGGTGTCTGCTGAGGAGGGAGGGGGCACGGTGCCAGCCCCGCCCACGGGACTGGCATTTTAACAAGCGTTTGCTCCAGTGCCCTGTTTGGTATAACAATAGAGTAACACCCTTGCTGGTCAGCTTCTTTCTCCCAGAACCCAGGGGCCCATCAGCCTACTCCTGCTATCCTCTTTTTCTCCCCCAAGCAGCTGTTCCCCTTCAGCAGTAGAGGGCAGGACCCCAGGGAAGGGACCAGAGAGGGCTTCCAGGAGGCCCTTGCTGGACCCAAGGCTGACACATGCCCCATTTAGCATTCACATGACGTGCTGGTGCTAAGTGACCCGTCAGAGGCCAGCGAGCCCTGGAGGTGTCCCCTGTGGTGGGGGTTCTTGATGACGCAGGCAGTTGAAGTTCTGGGTTCTGAGGTCCCCACCATCCTGACCTGCCTCACAGTTCTAGAAGGGCTGCTGAGCCCTCTTAACTGCTCAGGGTTGCCTCCCATGCCCCCTGGCTTTCCTTCAGCCTCCCCTTTCCAGGTACTCACGCTCCATAAGTTGGAATGGGGGGTGGAGGTGGTGCAGCTCGAAATGTATTATACACAGCACGGCCCCGGCCCCGCAGGTGTGCGCCCCGGTAGGCGACGGCGGTGCCCGTGGTGGGGTAGGGGAAACTGGTCACTGCAGAAAGGGGCACAAGAGAGTGGGAGAGGGAAAGTGAAGAGAGGGACAAGGCTTCCAGCCCCACTTGCTCTGCCTCCCCCATCCCACCTGTTCCTGCCCTCCACCATTACCTGCATAGAATTCAGGCCCATAGACTGCCCCTACCACAGGGTTCAGCTTCCAGCCTAGAACAGAAAGAACGTCACCACTGGCTTCCCAATCTTGTTGCCACCTCTCCTTATACCTGGGACCTCCAAAGGCAGTAAATAGCTAGACCTACAGGGATGCTTTAATGCTTAGTCTCTGAAAAGAGTAGGACCCTGTCCAGGGATGGGCTGAGAAGGTGGGACATTGACCTGGGGTCCTCTCCCCACACCACAGCCACCTGCTACTGGAGGGATAGCAGGCATCCCTATTCTAGCCCATCACCTGGGTTCTTGGGTTCTCCCTACATTGGGACTTCCCCCAGCTTGCTACTGGGACCCTTATCCTGGGGCATCAGAAGCTTGGGGTACAATGAAAAGGGGAGACACGACTTGAAAATAGTTGCATCCACAGCTGGGTCAAAGGACTCATGGCTAGGGGTCTTTCTTCACCTCCTTCCTGAAAGTCTCCCTGCTGCTCTGAGGTTCCTGGGGTTCCCTTCCCTGAGTGATGGGTCCCACCCTCTGTCCTCTCATCTCCTGTAATCCTTCTGTAGGGTTGCTGGGGAAGGCCATCGAATTGAAGAGAATCACGTGACAAGGCCAGCAAGATGACTCAGTGAGTACAGATGCTTGCCAGTAAACCTGGTGACCAGAGTTCAAGTCCCTGGACCTGCGTACTAGAAGGGGAGAACCAACGCTTTCAAGTTGTTCTCTGATCTCCATATGTACTACGGCATGCCTGCACACACACACACACACACACACACACACACACACACACACACATATACACACACACACACACACACACCCTAAATAAAAAAATTAAAATAATGATGGTTGGTAGGTCCTGTGGTTTGGGGTATGCCGTAACTACTGTTGTCAACTCCCAAGAGTCTCATCATGCACTGGGCAGGTGTCATGTTTTACATTCACAGACACAGACTGGTGATGTCTCTCTCTCTCTCTCTCTCTCTCTGTGTGTGTGTGTGTGTGTGTGTGTGTGTGTGTGTGTGTGTGT
>CAJQZJ010004796.1:7287773-7342352 GCA_907164525.1 Lophiomys imhausi
CGGTCCTCATCCGCATGCATGCTGAGGAGTGACAGAGAGGACCTGAGCCCCTGGCCAGCTGGCGAGAGGGTGCCAATGGACAATGGATGGTAGAATGCACATGGAAGTTCCTAGCTCTGATTCTAACAACCCCACAGGAGGGCAGTTGACAAGTGCCACCCAAATGGAGCATCCAGACACCCTCTACCCACCTCCATGAGAATAAGTGTTTTCCACTCTCAGTCCACTAGCATCTCCCACCTTGTGTCTAAACTGGTCAGGATTCTAGAATCTTCCACACAGCTAAGGTTAGCAGGGGGGAAATCTACCCTAAGATCATCTTCCTGGGTGGATCATAATAGAACAGAGCCCTGGGGCTGGGCTGGTCCCACCCTCTCGAGGCTCTTTCCAGTCTTTTCTGGGTCCATCCTGGAAGAGGAGAGTCAAGGGCTGCACCCTGTCTCAGGGGCCGTGGGCACCTTAATCTGTCAATTCTGGCTGAGAATTTCTACTTGCCTGTTGGCTCTGCTTCAGCTGAACCCCACAGGTTAACTGAGGCAACCTGAGGATCCACCTAGAAGACTATTTGTGTTCCCTGTGGGCAGGACAGCTGGTAAAAACTGGTGGGGTTGTTTTCTGCAATGAAGACCCCAACCCTCCCAGTGGCGAACTTCAGAATACCCAACGTTAAAGTTCTCATGAGACAATGCCCCTCCTGGCCATGCCACAGTGGACCCAGGGCTGTCCCTCTGAAGCCCCAGGATTCTTGCCTGGCAACTCTCCCACAGCATGACAAGCCGTGCTTTCTGCTTCTCTCACTTCCTGACATCAGCCAGCATCAGCACCCTGAGGAGCCAGCCTGGGCTGAACTTATTCTGCGTGGCACACACTTCAATTCTCCCATTCTACCCAGACAGGGGTGGGACTCAAGGATCTTGAGTGAAGAGTGGGAAGGGCTCTGGCTGTGTCATGGCTGCTGTGGACCACCCAAGCTCTGTGGATCCACAGAAGCCAACAGGTCCCTTCACAGCCGGGCCGGGAGTGCAGAGGCTGCAGACAGCAGCTCCTCAGCATGGGTGGCTGGCCTTGGAGACAGCTTTTCTTTTTTTTTTTTAAAGATTTATTTATTTATTTATTTAATGTATGGGTGCTTTATCTGCATGAACATCTGCAACCAGAAGAGGGCATCAGATCACATTGTGGATGGTTGTGAGCCACCATGTGGTTGCTGGGAATTGAACTCAAGACCTCTGGAAGAGCAGCCAGTGCTCTTAACCGCTGAGCCATCTCTCCAGCCTGGAGACAGCTTTTCTAGTGGATGTCATAACTCTGTCCCTATGATCTAATCCAGCGTCCAGTCCAGAGAGTTGTTTGAGATGCCCGTGGCTCGCATGTGACAGATGTTCACATTGGCTAGATCATTATGTCTGGAGCTGCAGAATCAGAAGCCTAGGACTGAGGTCCTGTACAGGACCATGTTCAAGCTCTCAGGCCATCAGAACAGCCAGATCTTAAAGAAGAGGGCTTTATCAATGCAGTGAGGCTGAGGATGTGGCGGCTGTGTGGGATGCTGTGGGTCAGGTACGATGGGTTGTCCTCTGGACAAGCTCCACTCTCACTATGGCTTTCCCCGTGATGACCACTTCTCCATCACACCACTCACAAACTCCACATCTCGTCCACCTCAAACTCACCCTTTGACTTCCTGTGTGGGGCACCAGCTAGCAGAAGTTAGCTGGGATGCACTAGGCACTCAGGTGAACCCAGGACACCTCCAAGTTCTCAGGTATTTGAGAAACAAGCCCTTGTAAAAGTGGAGAGAGGTCTTTGATACTCAGTCTTAAGCTGGAACTGGCCAGAGTCCCCGTTCTGTGCTAGTTAGGGTTTTTTTTTTTTTTTTTTTTGGTTTTTCAAGACAGGGTTTCTCTGAATATCTCTGGCTGTCCTGGACTCGCTTTGTAGACCAGGCTGGCCTCGAACTCACAAAGATCCGCCTGCCTCTGCCTCCCAAGTGCTGGGATTAAAGGCGTGCGCCACCACCGCCCGGCTTTAGTTAGGGTTTTTAAAAATGTTTCCTAACTTGACACAAGTTGGAGTCATTTGGGAAGAGAGAACCTCAGTTGTGACCCCATCACATTACCCTGTAGGTAAGCCTCTGAGGTATTTTCTTGATTAACGACT
Source organism: Lophiomys imhausi (assembly GCA_907164525.1). NCBI lineage: Eukaryota > Metazoa > Chordata > Mammalia > Rodentia > Muridae > Lophiomys > Lophiomys imhausi. The sequence goes on from CAJQZJ010004796.1 coordinate 7,289,934, forward strand.
GATGCGGACAGGCCCAGCACACTGTGAGTAATGCCACCCCAGGCAGGCACTCCTGGGTGGTATGAGGAAGCAGGCTGAGTAAGCCACCGTGAGCAAGCCAGTAAGCAGTGTTCCTTGGTGACCTCTGCTTCAGTTCCTGCCTCCAGATTCCTGCTTGACTTCCTTCAGTGGCAGACTATGATCAGGACACATAAACTGAGTACGGCTCCCTCCCACCCTCTTCCTCGAGTTGCTTTTGGTCATAGGTGTTTATCACAGCAATGGGAAGCTTAGGTAATTGATACAACACATTAGCTCATATATATGCTGTCTGACCACGCGTCCATCAGCTGTGCCCACTGTCCTGCTTCAAGATTTCTGCACTGGTGCATGACCCAGCTCTACAGACAGTCCATCACTGAGGAAAAGGGCAGCTATGGTGTGGTCCAGCCTGCCTCCGTGCAGTGGTGGGTCACTGTGTTATCTATGGGTGTCACACCCCTCCAACCACAGAAATTGCTCCCCAGTAGGGCCCAAGAGCTGTACATGGCCCAGCCAGCTACCTCAGGGCAGACCTCTCACTTGGCAGACCAGCCCTTCACTAGAAATCTGTAGAAGTCACTGTGGAGCAAGCCATCAGCATTGGCAGACTCAAGGAAAAGGGTGCCCGCAGCCCGGCAGGTTCGCACACACGACAGCACAGCTCACTCCCAGTGAAGGCCGGCTGCGAGCCTCACGATGCAGCTGAGACTTTCAAAGTCCAACAGACAGGTTCCTCTCATCATAATCATCTCACTTAATACTGACACCTGTGACGCCATCCCTTAGAGATGCCATTTGTCATTCCTCAGCCCTAGACAGTGGATCTAGGGTGTCATGTAGCCCAAGCTGGCCTTAAACTTTCTGCCTCTACTTGGCAAGTGTTGGGATTATAGGTATGCACTATCACCACCTCCAGATTGTGTGATCACAGGGCTCTAAGCATGCCAGGAAAATACTCTACCAACTAAGCCCCATCCCCAGCCCTGAACAGTCCTATTTGCAGGTGAAAAGACCTTCAGAGAGGTCTAGAAGTTTGACTAGGGTCGCTGGCCCCTGAAGCATGTTGGGAGTCTTCGGTTCTCACCATTGGCATATGGGTTTCCAGGCTTCTTATTGGTCATGACCCGGGCCGTGGCATTATTGACCTGTCCAGAGATAGACAGAAAGAGTGAGTGTGTCAGGTTCACTGCAGGCCCTCAGCCACCCTGGTTATACCCTCGGGGTGTGGCTTTTGGGAAGGAAGGCCACCAAGGTTCCTAAGCTTCTGTCTAGCTGGATCCAGGACACTGGCCCACACTGGTGCTTTTCATGAAGCAATTCCAGTCAGTAAGCAGAGTCCAACCCTGCTGGTAAACTGAGGCCCTTGGAGATAGCCCTAGGCTGGCTGGCAGGCCAGGCTCCAGGATGTTCTCTTCCAGGTAGTTGTTAAGTGTGTGTGCCAGACAGGTACTCTGACCACCATGTACAAGCAACCCTTTTCCCAGGGCAGAGTCTCTGACCTCTCTCTGAAGCATGGAACCTTCTGATGGGGTCATTGGGGTACAAGGTGGGCGAGGGAAGCATTAGAAAGACAGAATCCTGGGGCTGGTCTTGTTTTCCAGACATGTAAGGCCTAGCCAGATTGCCTGGGGGAGGGGCAAATGTAGAGAGGACAGAGGTGGTCCATGTGGAAGTGAGGGAGGAAGGAATGGATTAGGACTGAGAAAGAAGTCTGGGTCACACGCCTCGTCCACACTGTGTATGTGTGAGCCTAGAGACCTGGGCAGTGGCCTCAGAGCCTCAGGGCACTGGGCTGGGTCAGGGATGTCAGAATCCGTCCTGCAGTTCTAGGTCCCTCTTTTGTTGTCATCCCCTTCTGCTTTAGGCCTGCTGGGGGAGCCCAGTTCTGGACCCCAAAGCCACACTGAGGGACCAACAAGGAGGAAATGGGGGCAGAAGTTGGGTGCCTGGGTAATTCTCTCAGCTCTGCTCACTGCTAGCCTTTGGTCAGCTGCTGTCAGCTCTGTTTCTACTCCATGAGGCAGCAGCTGAGGCTGCCTGGTGAGAGGACCTTCTTTGTCAGGGACAGGCAGGGATGCCCACATCCCTGGAGACTACCTGACCTCTTGTGTGTGCATGGGGATGGGCCTCTTCCAGGAGGTAGGAGGTAGGAGGCCTCAGAGAGAGCTTCAAGCCTCTACTGGCCGGGGCAACAGGCTCTAGGCTCAGCAAAAGGTTGATGGTCTGGAGGTCATCCTCGGGGCAGCCCCTCCTCCAGTCAGAGGCCCCTGTTGGGCTCTTTGTAGGGTAGGCAGCAGCCACCAGGTTGGTGGGGGGCCCATGGGCGGGGCATGCTGTCCAGGACCTCCCTGCCCTGCTGCCGCCGCACACTTATCTGAGCACCTCAATTTTCCGTCCCTCTACGATCGTCCCATTCAGCTTCTCCCGGGCTCGGTCAGCATCTGAGCTAGTTTCAAAAGTTACAAACCCAAAACCCTGTGAGTAGAGGAGGACAGACAGGAGGACAGGATGAGAAAAGGGAAGGAGAGGAGGGGGAAGGGAGGAGAGGAGGGGGTAGGGAGAGGGGGAGAGAGAAGGGGCAAGTCAGGTGAGTGAAGGAGAGCCCCCAGTGTCAGAAGTCTGTCTTGGTGGCAGCACTAGGAGATCGTACTGAGGGGTGGGGCTGGCCCCAGGCAAGGGCAGCTGGTAGCCAGCCTCAGACCAGCCTGATCTCACCATGTTGGACACCTCCCAGGAGGATAGGCCAAAGAGAAGCTAACCTGGCCAGGGGCCATGCCTGCCACTATAACCCCACCTTCGGGTGAGAGGCTGAGGCTGGGCTCCATGGGGAACAGCACCCCAACCTTTGCCTTGGGAGCGCAGGGTGTGTGTGTTGGGGGGGTCTTCCTAGAGAGGGGAGAAGAGCTTATCTTTCCTGGGTGCCCTCCCCGGTCTACAGACTCTGCAGCCTCTCCCGCAAGCCTCCAGGCTCTAGGGGTGAGTGGTTGGGTGGGCTCGGAGACTCAGGCTCAGGGCTGGGGGTGAGCGGGCTCTGGGGTGCAAGCAGGAGGTCCTGACAGCTCAAGAGAGGAGAAGCAGCCTGGCAGCAACAACAGACAGCTGGGGGCGGGCGGGGGGGGGCAGAAGAGCAGGGAGTACAAGCACCCGTGTGGCTCAGGGGTCCTCGGGCGGGCGGGCGGGCGCGCGGGCGCGAAGCTCTTCAGGAAGGAAACGCACATTTCACACGTTAGCCTGGCGGGACCTACAGCCGGCCGGCGCGCTGTAATGGTGACGGCCTCTGTGCGGCACCCACCTTGGAGCCCCGCTCGTTAAAAATGATCTCCACGTCTAAAATTTTCCCGAATTGCTGCAGAGACAGAGAGAGGAGGGGTGGAAGACAGGAGAAAAGAGGTTATGACAGCAGAGCCTTATCCATTCACACCCAAGAGGGCACCAGGCTCAGGGAAAGAGGACCCCAGGGATTCCCTCCCCTTCTTCCTCCGGAGGCCTCTGTCTTTCTTAAGGAGCATGTGCTGTAGCACCAGGGTCCCCTTGGGTCTTGGCTGTAGCCCTGGGAATGCCCAAGGTATTAGTGCCATCCTTGATCTATTGACAGGCCTTTTCCAGGATAGGCTTGTGGAGAGGGGAGAGTCATAAGCTGGGGCCAGGAAATGGCAGTTGAGACTCTTGGTTGGGATAAGGGACCTTCGGCCCCTCCAAGATGGGAAGGAGGGTGGAAGTTGGCAAGCAGAAGATGTTAGAGTGAAGGTATCAGGGGCCAGGGATAGGACTGGGTAGGTGATGCTGGGGTTGGGGGGCGGGGATAGATCCTTATACTGCTGACTCCTGGGGCCCTAACTGTTGGCCCATGAGCTGTGGAAAAGGCTTGTTGAAACCCAGGCCTCCTGCTGGTATGAGGTACTGTGCCAGCCAGGGTATATTGTTCTGGCTGATCCCTTCCAGCCCCATAGCTAGCCTGACATGTTCAGCCTTGTCTCCTTTAGTGGTATATGAGACCATGAATTTGGGCCCTTATCTCCAAACAGTACCAGGGAGGTCCTTAGCCCACAGCCTCCTGGGTCAGCAGCTGATGGGGGCTTCCACCATCCTGTACACTCCTGAGGCAGGGCAAGAGGATCTGGAGGGCGAGGGGACCAGGTAGCTCTAGGGCCCTGTCTGCAGGTTCCGAGAGGAGGTGAACACTTCACCTCATTCTATAAGAACCCAGAAATATGACACTTGGTTTCTACTTGTAGTTAGGACCCCTGCAATTAAGCAGAGGGAAGGGTGCAGGCCAATGACCATCTATAGTGTGGAAGTTGCTTAACCTAAGCGGCCTGGGCTTTGAGGGGTTCAGAGTCTCCAGAGACCCAGGATCCAGAGGGCTTGGTAACCTCACCATCTGAAGGTTCTGAATCATGCCTGTCCCACTGACCCAGTGAGACCCACCCTAAAATCGGGAGTGCCTCTTAACAGGGCTGCTCAGAGACACTCTGCATATCCCAGTCCTGTGAGAAAGACTGAACAGAGGGTTGAGGCTCACTCAGAGCCCAAGCTGCTAGTTTTGTGGTAGAAAGGGAGGTCACTGGACAGAGGGGTGTTGAGGCAAGGGAGGACAAAGAGAAGGGACAGAGGTAGACTACATGGTTCTTTGTAGCCCAGGAGTTTAGGAAACTATACCATACTCCCCACCCCCAGCCTTCTTCACCATGGCAGCCCCACATCCTAAGGACACCAACACTTGGCTTGGTGCTCAGGTCCAAGACAAGCCTCTATGGCAGCCTGGAAAGGAGCTGTAAGGATACCACCCTGCCTGGAGCCCAGCAGTGCAAAATCTAGGGCCAGACCCAGATGACCTCCACCTCAGAAAGGAACTGCTGCCAGCTTGGTTCTAACCAATTGCATTTGCAAGTTGTCCCACCCCTAGGAAGAAGGAGAGCCTTGTCCCCAGACACACAGGAGAGGCTGCAGCTGTGTGAGGCCAGGAGGCTGGGCTGTCCCTCCAGGTACCTTCTGCTGGAAAGCAGTAATCTGCCCCCAGGTAGGCTGCTGGGGTCCTGGGTACTCTGGCCCCTGGAATCAGGGGTTGGTGTGCAGATTTCTGGTAGAGAACCAAGTGATCATTTGGCTCTTAAGGGGCAATCATCATCGAACCCCTACCCTTAGCTTGGGTACCCCTCTTCATGCTCTGCCAAGAGGTTGAGGGGGAGAACTGTCTGGACTCAGATGACAAGAATCTAAGGGCCCTACCTCCTCCTGGTATAGGCTCTCTGCAATGATGGAGTAGGGGCAGAGAAGCAGGGGTGAGCACACTCACCCCGAACATTTGCCGCAGGTCGGGGTCCCTGAACCGGAAGGGGATGTTGGAGACATGGAGTCGTTTGGGCTGCTGCTTCTCCGTGGGGTCAGAAGGGTGGAGCTGCTGGCTATCCGTCTGTGCTGCCTCATCCGCCTGCTGCGGAGAGAAGACTAGTTGTAAGGTAGTCCTGTAGATTATGGGAGCCCCCCACCCTCCCACCCTGGGCCAGAGAACCCCGTTTCATAATTCTCAAAGTTCAAATGGCAATCTAAGGCCCCACCTTGAAGCCTTTACTGTTCTGAGGAGTTCCATCTCTCCTGCCAGACCAGGCTAAGCCTTCCTTGGCCAGGTCTGCTATGAGCTCCCTCAGCACAAACCTCTCCACTGAGTTCTGCTCTTAGTGGCCTCTTAGCCCAATTCTTGCTCTCAAAGAAGTTCTGGGAGTTGGGCCCTTCTAGTGTCAGAATCAGACTGGTCTCATGACCAGCCTCCTGGGCACAGTTGTCTGCAAGGTGCTGCTATGTCATGCCATGTGCCCCCAAGGTTCCTTCTTATTCTGGCCTTTCTGCCTCACCCAGAATCCCCGGGGGCACTCCAGTTGTTAGGGTCAGTCTTACACAGTCTGTCCTCATTTAGACTCAAACACTGGCTTGAAGACAGCTTGAGAGGACTCGTTTCAAGCCCACCACCCTGTTGCTCCTGTAGGAGGACTGGGAGCCCAGAGGCAGCTTGCTTGAGGTTCAGCCTGTAGTAGACATCCTCCGTGAGGTTGGCTTTCAGCCCGGCTCACTCTCAGCTGCATCTCCAGCAGCAAAGGCAGACTGGCCAGCACTTCCTTGGCACTAGACAGTGAGCGGCATCTGGACCGAGATGGTGGAGTCTATCTCCTTGGATGCCCAGGGCTGAGGTCTTCATAGTCACGGCTAGGTTACACATCACCAGTCAGTCTATCTAGCTCTCCGCTCATCCCTACTGACTCAGTGTCCAGGACAGGAGCTCTGAGGTGGCACACTCAGAGGCTGGATGCCCCAGCTCCTCTCCTGGGGTTTCTTCTCACTGTTGCTCGGGTGTCCCAGTGGGACTGAGCTCAGCAGTGTGGTGACACCAGGCCGAGAACACACCTTCTAGCCACTTTCTCTCAATCCCAATGCCCTCTGGCTCCTCAGGTTTTGAGGGGTCACCTCCCAAATATATCCATTGAACTCTGAGTCCTCCTGGAGCAGAGGTGGTGGACCATCCTGGATGGGCACAGAAGTAGGAGTTAGTAGCTGTTTTCCATCGTGGCCCAAGAAGCAGAGGCAGCTGCTGGGTGCTTGAAGGGAGAGACACGGAGGTCCTTTTCCGTGGGCTTCCAGGAGGCGCTGGTGTCCTCAGGCTATTTTGGGGTAGACGCTATTCCGGGAATGCTGATGGGTATGGGTCTCCTGGAGGCAGGAGAGTCAGGAAGGCTGTGCCCAAGGCTACTGTGCCTGGATCTGTGCTGAAGCCCAAATGGACAGTCTCCCCCAGACCACACCATGGCTAAGTAGCAAGGGGTGAGTGAGCCTCTAAGCTTCGGTTTGAGCAGCTCTCTGGTCGTTCCTTTCTCCTTACGTCTCTTACATTCTCATGTTCAGCTAAGGGGCCTCTGATCTGGATTCTGGTTAGCAAGTACCCTAGGTGACCAGAGCAGAAGGCCCCAAGGATGTCTCCCAGAGACAGGTGGCAGCTGGGGTGGGGTTGGGAGGCCTTCAGGGCTGCAGGGTTTACGTTCAAATGTCCTGTAGATGCAACTCTGCCTTGCTACGCTGGGAGGTTAATCCATGGCACAGCTGTGAACACCGGAGACCCCTCCCCTCTCCCCTGCTCACATGGACAGTCCCATGGTCTATCTGAGCAAATCAGCCACCTATATCTGAACACCTTTGGTAAATGTGTGTCTTCTGAATCCCCGTGTGTGAAGCTCTAGGTATGACTTGGCTTCCCTAGTGCTCCTGAGAGGCACTGGGTGGTTAGAAGCCTCAAGCTTGGCAAGCCAGTATTTAATAACACTACCCAGAGGCCCTGTGAAGGGAGCAGGGCTTGGGAAGGAAGACGTAGGTAGTAAGAAGAGCCACAGTGAGCAGGAGGGGACACTTGTGGTCTGTTATGCAGCAGGCCCACCCCTGTGGGGCATCACTGGGCAGCAGGCTGTCTCTACAGGAGCTGACTAGCTCTCCAGGGGCACGCTGGGCTCCTGGAGGAGTTCAACTCCCCAGTTCCACAGCTGTCCTCTTTGCTGTTGCAGAAAGTGGGACGCTGGCTAGACTCCGAAGGGTCGACTGTGCCCCTGGACAAAGGCAGAACATCTCAAACAGCCTGTGATTACTGAGACCCATGGCAGGTGTGATCCCCTCCTTCCCAGTGGAATCCGCACAGCCGGCAGCTGCAGGTGTCTGTGCTAATTAAGTCATCTGCGTCTCGGATTGGAGGAATCCTGCTTGGTTAGGGGCCTGTAATGTTAGTTTATGACCAGCAGAGGGAGGCAATGAGCACTGCCAGGTGGCCACCGTAGCTCAGGAATTCCTGTCTAGGCAAGCTGGCCAGAGAGAGGGTCCCCAAGACTGAACTACTGAAGCTGGGGTGACAAGCTCCTTTGTTTCTCCCACCCTATTTGCCTATGTACAGAGGCAAATAAATGGGCTCAGCGCCTATGAAACTGTAAGATGCGCTGAGAAACCCCTTGGTGTAATTGTACACCTCTGGCCCTGAGCAGGGCAAGGTCTTCCTACCCTTTACCACAGTGGTGCCGGTGGCCTGGATGATCCTTCCTTCTGAGAGGAGTATCTGCCCTCCCTCCCCTTCCTCCCTCCTTGCTCCCAGTCTTTGCTTGCAATTCTCAGATGCAGAGAAGAAACAGCCACCAGGGCCCCTGACCTCTCCCAGGATGCTTGGGGCTTTGCTTTAGTGTCTCTCTAATGCTGTGATAATGTCCAATTATCACAGACCCTTCTGCTTTCCCACCTCTACCCATTCAAGGCTGGGTGTCAGCTCCTGGGGTGGGGGGCAGGGCAAAGCTGAGACGTCTGACTCCCTTTGCCTGGGTCTGCCAAGCTCTGGACAGAGAAGTCACCTGGATAGGATGGGTGGAGGGGTTCTAGGAGGGCCTTGGGCAGCAGAAGGACCAGGATACCCCATTACTGGTTCAGAGCTAAGCTTGGCTGATGTGGCATAAGTTAAACTTGCCGCTGGGATTTCACTCTGCAGTCTCTCTTGGCTCCTCCTGCTCCCTGGGGGTGCTGGAGTGAAGACCCAGCCACTTCTGGACAGCTAGTGGTGGGCCCCGGGCAGGGGAGGGACTCTCTGCATGTGGCCCTGAGGGGTCTCTTCTATGAGTGTCTTTCAGAAGCCCAGGCTCTGTGCTTCTGTTGGATGCTGAAGGACACACACGCCATGCGTTTGCGGACTGGTCACACATCTGCAGCATTAGCTCGCAGCTGAAGAACTGCATCGACTCATCCCTCCTTAGGCTGGTGAGCCTTCCCACCAAAGAGTGACCGTGGCCTGGCTCAAGGGCTGACACCTTCAGCCCTCTTCCTTCTTACGCCACTCTGTGATTCCTTTGGGCAGCCAGGGACCTGGGGACCCAGGGTTTAACTATTGATGGAAGAAAGAAGCCATTTTGTCCCCTCCACCCAACAACACCCCCTGCTTGTACTTCCCTGGCATTTTACAGGTGTGAATCAGTCGTTCAGTGCATGGATTGGGTGTGAGCCCTCTGGGCTTCCAGCACTGGCATTCATGTGACCTTGAGTGAACGAATGAGTACTCTAGGAGGGGTTTCCTCTGCCTGTGAGCTGGACCCTCTGTATGCTGCAGAGCTCCCTGCAGCCCTACTGATGACGGTGGGGCATCCAACACTTGGTATTGTCTTCAGCAGGTGGCCCCGGATAGTTAGAGATGTGAGACCCTGAATCCATGTTTAGGATCTCTGGGCTCTCCAGGCTTCCTGCCATGATCACAGGTAGGGGTGGCTCTTTCAGAAGGGAAAGACCTCCAGATGATGGGACACAGTATAGAGGTCTCCTGCGTGACAATGAGAAGTGGTCCCAGGAATGACTAGGGATGAAAGTCATTGGGGGTGGTTAAGGACAAAGCTGTTGAAATTGGCAGAGGGACTTCTGAGGACCGTGGTGGCGAAGGCTATTGGGAGTAACAGGTGGTTGGTGGACTGGGTCCCTCAGGGTTAGCCACCCCCCTGTTACTAAGTCTTTGGGTATCTTATCTGGGCAGTGAGTTGTTCAGGAAGAGTCCTGAGCAAAGGAACATGGATTCCCCAGTTCTGAGCTGGGAATGCTCCTAAGTGGGGAAGCCTGCTGGATACAGCCAGTTCAGGCCATATAGAGACCCTGTCCAAAACAAAGAAAGTCTTTTTGAGCTAAGGCCCAGGACACATGTCTCCAGGGGAATGGGGGTCAAGAGGATGCAAGGCAGGCATGCCAGCTGCCAGGCCCCTTGCTTTGCCCCGTACATCAGCCTCAGGCCAAGGCTTACACAGACCTCTGTACCACCCTCGGCTTGGTGCAGGATCAGCCTTTAGAGCTGACTTAGTGACTGCTGCCAGTGAGGTATGAACACGGACCAGCAGGAGGAAATCTCTCAGAGGAGAGGGGCCCCTATGTCTGTGCCCATGAGGTACATGAAATAATGGGGAACACATATGGGGGGATGGGCAGATACTAGGGCACTTGGTGGCCATGTCCCTGGGAAATGTAGGGAGGTCCTGAGCCAAGTGGGAGAAGCTAGGTCTAGGCTAGAGCTCTGAGTGCAACTTGCCTGCCATCCTGGTACCCCTTGATCCTAGTGTCAGGCTGCTTAGGGAAAAGCCCGGAGAAGGCCAGAGAGAGTGGAAAGAGCCCTTCGAATGTCCACAGTGATATGCTGGTGACACCTGACCTGGCCAGCAGGTGCTGACTTCGGTGCTGGTAGGCAGCTCCTCCCGGGGCTAAGCAGCTCCTGGAATCTTAGAACAGGGCACCCCTGTCCTCCACTGAGCTTCCTGCAGGGGTGTGCTCTGTCTGAACAAGTGCTCCAACGTCAGAGATCAAGGCGCCCGGGCAGCTGCAGCATTTTTTTTTTTTGGGAGGGGGGCAGCCCTTAGTGTCCTCACTGTCCTCTGCTACTCTAGTACCATCTACCTCCCTGGGTCAGAGCAGCAGATCTGCCCTCATGGCGAGATAGATATAATTAGAAGACCTGATACCACAACCCTGACACCCTTATAGGACCCAAACACTCCAGCCAGAGAGCAGGACGGTCTGGGCTGTGTGTTCCTTGGGTCTTTGATACTCTCTGGTATAGTCATGTCCCTCAGGAGGCGTCTGGGTACCAAACTTCAAAACTCAGCTTGCTCCAGGGTGCTCCTAGGCAGCCAGTCCTCTCCGCAGCCTCCAGCTTCCTGACATCTCTGCCTTTGACTAGTGGAATCCAAAGGACAGGGCTGGCCACACTCACTTTGCTCGGCAGAACTGCCTCCATGTCTGGCATTCAGCCTGTGTTATGCAGGGCAGAGAAGTTGACTCAGATCCTGCTAGTAGTGTCTGTATGGTTGCCTCAAGGTGTTCAGCAGCCTTAGGGCTGGTTTCTGCTGTTGAACCTATAAAGCTACCTGTCCCCTTCCTATGTCAGCTGCAACACTGCCTTTGACCGGGTGAAGCCTCATGGCTCAGGAGAAACCCCTCTGACTCCCTGCCGCCATTTGTTCATAGGAGGTTTGGTCGGATGGGCCTTGTCTGCTAAATCTGCCAGAGAAGACCTGGGCCACGTGGCCATGACTTACTTAACCCTGGGGTTACCTCTGCCTATCCTGAGCATGTAGAGGCTGTGGACTTGCTGACTTGGAGACAGACCTCCAATTCTGTGATCTAGGGGCTGGCCTTTTCAGACTGTGGCCCACAGCTGAAAGAATCCTGGTGACTGAGAGAGGGGGATCAGAAGTACTGCAGTGGAGTGGGGGTTCTGCTGGCTTCAGAGCAACCTTAGGCAGGTAGTGCTGGTGTAGGGAGGAAGAGCATTGGCTGGGCGTGGGTTAAAGTCAGGTGCAGCCCAGGTACGAGTGGGCAGACTCTCCACAGAGGGCTCAGGGGATGCTGGAAGATGCCCGTGCAGAGGACGGGTATTTGGGTCTATACAGCATCTGTGGGACCAGGCTGGATATGGGGGTGAGGGTAAGGGAGCACAGCTGGAGGCCCCCCTGGGGAGACGCCAGGGTGGTGCCACTCTGCCCGGGGAGAGCAGAGTGAGCTGGCCTCCTGCCCAGGCTCTGCCAGCCAGCAGATGGCTGCTGGGATGGAGCCAGCAGGGATGGGTGGATGAACCCAAAGCCCCAGAGCAATGGAGGGGAAGGCCCACAGGGAATGCAATTCAAAGAGCCAGAGGAGAGGCCTGAGCAGCTGTAGCAGCAGCCAGGGGCTGGGAGGGGGTTGCAGGACAGAGCCTGGAAGAGGGTTGCAGGACAGAGCCCACCCAGCCGGCTCTGTTTTCCCACTCCTTTCTCCATGAGGAAATCTGAGAAGTGCAGTGCTCAGCACTTTTGCCCCCAGCTGCATTACAACCGCGTAATTGAAGCTATCTGATTGGAGGGCAGCCAAGCAGGTAGATTACAAGTGATTAGAAATGATAGGAGGGCCTGCAACCCAAGACAGCTCCACAGCCGCCCACTGCCCACCCTTCCTTTCTCCCGAGACCCTAGGCATACCAAGCCTCTGGCTCTTACGTCCCCTTAACAGGACATCAGCAGCCACTGCCACACTTCCTACCTCCCAGGTGGGGTGAGTGAGGTCACTGCCCCACTGTGTGATTCCTTCATGGCACCTGCTCACTGCAGGGAGCCTTGGAGGAGTGCCTGAAGTCTGGGGCTGGAAGCAGGCTCACTGGGGAGAGGATCTCTGGGGGCAAGGGCCCAACAATGAAGCTTGGCCCTTCTTATGTACCTAGAGGCCCTTTGTAGAAAGTTCTACCCAGCCAGCATGTACTGGGTACGATCTGCCCCACAGTCATGGGCTGGCCAGTGTGGGAAGGGTCTCTTACCGGCACTGTCTGGGTTCCAGCGATGGGCTGTGTGCTGGCCTCAGTACCTGGCTGCTCAGGGTGTGCTTGTGCTGGTGTGTAGAGGGTCATGCCGTGCTCTGGGGGGACAGGGGTCTGGCCGGAGTAGTCCTGTGTCGGGTGTGGTGGAGGCGGGGCATATTCAGCTGGGATTCCGTTCTGAGGCGGAGGTGGGTACTGGGCAGGGGGGTAGGGCTGGGCCATCGCTTCAGGCGGAGCCGTGGCGTCCTGATTGCCCTGTATGTGGAGGGGGGGGGGAGAGAGCAAAGCCCTGGTTAGAACCCCTATCCTTTCTGGAGCCAGCGAGGGATGATGCCTTTCCACTCAGGCTCTGTGGTTTCCACACATTACTTTCTGTGGCATCTCCCAGGACCTCGGGATGAGGGTCCCCAGGCAGAGGCCCCAGCTCAGAGCTACAGGAGGTGCCAGGATAGAGGTACTGAGGGCACCCCGTCTGAAGTGAGGTGCTCCTGGCTGTGACCACTCATACTTGTCAGACATGAGCATGCAATTTCAGATTTCTATTTTCTCAAGTAGATTTTAAAGCCAATCATCTTCTGTCAAGACTGCTATAGACTCAGGTGTAGCTGTAGGAATCAGCACTGATTGATCTTCAAGCCCCTCCCCTGGTGTCCCCTAACAAGTGTGTCCAGTGAAAACCAGCATTCCCATCTATTCAAGGAGCACCCTGTTCCCTTGCCACTGAGCCTCTATCCCCAGCCAGCCCACCTACCCTTCCTCCAAGGTGCTCCGAGCCTTTGTTTCCCACTAGAGAGTGTGGGTTCATGGTTCATGTTGGTTGAACAAGAGCAGAGCACACCAGTGACAGCATCGTGACAGGATGGTCTCTCAGATCTCCCTAAGACTCCTCCGTGACTCCTTGGAAGTCTGCTGCTCAGTGATGAGCAACCCCCAGTGCTGACCCCTACCCCGAGCAGGGCGACCGCAGTGATTCTCAAAGCTGGTGCCAGAATCCTTAGTGTTGGCATCACCAGGGAGTCTGGTAGCCGAGGATGTAGCTCTGGGCCCCACTAGATGCCTCTTGGGTACTGGTGAGGAAAACTCATTACAGGCAGGAGCAGCTCAGCGAGGAGCCCTTCCTTGAACCAAAGGCTTCTGTCCTTCAGAGCCAGGTGCAGGCAGGGCTGGAGAGGGAGGAGGCTGGTGTACTTCCTCTGTCCTGCTGCAGACACTTCTGAGGCATAGTGTCCCCTCTGGGTAGGCAATGCCTTCACACTTAGGTTTGGGTGGACACAGAGGTCCACCACCTGAGAGGACAGGTGGTGTCTCCCACTGGAGCGGACCCCCAAGGGGACATCAGCAAGACTTCACACCTTGTTGAGTGACTCCGCTAGGGTGAGAAAGGGAAAAGGGCAGGGACAGCCTCCTCCCACCCATGTCCCTCCAAGATGGATTCCCCTGTGGTGTGTGGTGCCAGACACTTCATTTAGTGAGAATCTACTTAGGTGCAGGTACGTGGTGGTGGGGATGTGGGGGTGGGCCTACATAACTCTCTTTCCTGTTTGCTTTTGTGGATGCCCAACCCTTTTACCAGATGCATTACACACCTCTCAGCAGGGCTGTTTCCACCTCAACCTTGGAGTAGCAGGCCAAGTGTCAGTCCATGGGGTCCATGCTCTTTTCTCCATAGCTGACCCCATGTACCTTAGTGTCCCACCCTCAATGACAAGAGGGCCTCTTTTGTCAGAGTGCACACTTGGCCTTGTTCTTGGCCACATACATCACTAGGTTCCTGTTTACTCTCCCAGTAGCTGCTTTTTTGGCATCTGGGGCATGCCAGGCCCAAGCTGGTTACCTTGGGGAGCAAGAATAGGCCTGTCTCACCAGGCTTGTTGAAGGCCACAACTGTCCAGATGTTAGATCGACTGTGGTGGTGCTCAAGGGGCCTGGCTACCTCATGGCCACAGCAAGTATGAAGAATCTACCAGGTCTGGCACCAATCCTGTTTACTTGTCACTAGCCATGAGTGTCAGTCTTGCCCTGCTCCCTAAAGCCTCCAGTGCCAGCCTCCCTAGAACAGACTCACCAAGCTGATAGTCTTTGGTACCCAAACCCTCTTTCTTCCCTCTTCTCTCCTTTTCTTCTCTGACCTTTTCTCCCCTCCCCCAGTCCTCCCCCTTAGCAAAGCTGCCTGGTCCTTTCCTTGTCTGAGTAGGAGCTCAAAACTGGGACAGTGTGTAAGCTCTGAAGGAAGGGGTATGTCTGGCACTGCTTCCTCTCTCTGTCTCTCTCATTCTCAAATTTGGACACAGCTAATCCCCTTGCTGGAGAGTCCATCTCACTGCTCCATATTATCTAGGTCTAGAAGCCATGGTACCTTCTGGTGTTCATGCTGGTGCTCAAATGGGATGGAGGTGTTGGAATGCTGGGGAGAGGTGGGTGTGCCATGCAGGGGGCGGGAGTGGGGAGAGCATATAGCATCCAGGATGGCCAAGGGAGGAGAGCAGAATAAAACTGGGGGCCAAAGAGTGTAGAAGAAGAGGGGGAGGGAAGGAAGGAGGGAGGGAGGGAGGGAGGGAGGGAGGGAGGGAGGGGCCTGTCAGCGGCCTGGCGGACGCCAGGGAGATCAATTCCCCTGTAAATATTTGATGAGAACTTTCACTAACTGAAGAGGCTTCACAGCTCCTCTCTCCACTCCTCCTGGGTGGCTCTGGCTGTGAGTCACTTCAGCTGCCTGGGGTGGGGCCCTGGCTCGGGCATCTTTTTAAGGCCCTTGAGTAGTAAGAGTGTGTAGCTAGGTCTGAGGGTCACTTGGGACCACAGCTTTCCTCAGCATGAGGAGCTGGAAAGGTACAGCAGGGAGGTCTCACCCAGTTACAGCCATTTATTCTATGTCCCCTGGTCCAGGGTACCACAAGTGACAATCTGCCGATGAAAAGACCTTATGCTCCGAAGTGACCAGAGCCACCTGGTGGCCTAGCAGTTCAGGAAGTCCTCACTGTATCTCCCAGGATCTCAACTCTGCCATTACCATCTCAAGGGTCCTTCCTCCTGGAACAGGCCGAAGTTCTCCAGGGAAGGCAGTGAGTGGCCTGTCGTCTCTACCTTAGTCCAGTCACTTGTGAAGTTGGAAACAGCTGTCTACCAAGTGTGTGGTTAGAGGAGGCCACACGTGTGTGTCCACACTCTTACCAGAATTCCAGTCGCCTCCCATGGCTGTGTAATTTGGTTTTTTTGTAATGCCCCACTGGATCTGCTGCTCTGGACGTCATCTCATTCTGGGACCCACAGCCCTTTCTCCCTTCCCTTGAGAATTCAGCATTCAGCCGGAACCCAAGGGTTCAGGCCACAGTGACTGCTCTGCTGGTCCACACTCCACAGTCCCCCAGTCAACTCTAATCTACCTTCATGAACCCAGAATCCAACCACTTAGGCCAAGGCTCCCATTCTGCCTTGTCTTGCCAGACTTCCTGCTTCTGTTCCAGCCCCCACAGTCTGCTCCCCAAGTCCTCACAGCACCCTGAATTCCTGATGGTGGCCTCTGCCTCCTGTGTCTGTCTTCTGGCTTGTTTTGCTCAAATGTCCCTGCTGTTCCATGGCTCGTCACTTGCTCTGACTCTTCCTTCTGTGGGGATGCTCTTTCCTCAGACCCCTGGGGTGGTCGTATGTTCTCAGTATTGCATTTTCTGTGAGGCCTTTGTAAATCAGGGATGCTGGCTTGCCACTCATTCCTTGACCTACATTCTCCTCAGTCTGTGAGCTTGCACCCCGGTGTTTACCACCTAGGGTCAGTGTCTGTCTCCTGCCCTGTAGGATGTGACCTGGTCTCAGGGGAACAGGTACTGTGTCTGCCTTGCTGTGGTGACCCTCCAGTGTGCCACGCAGGGAGACGGTGACAAAAAGGTGCCAAGGAGGAAAGAAGAGATGTGTAAGTGAATGAACAGGGCTGTTTATGTAGACAGTCACTCACTGACTTAGCCCTGTGAAACGCTCTACAGGCCGGAGACTATGAAGCTTTCCCAGCACTCAGTGATTCAGGGTTTGCAGGGGCTTCATCGGAAGTTCCCACTCCCACTTCTGTAACATCAGCCCAGCCCACTGCCTGTCTCCCCCATGGCAGGTACCTCCCTCAGCTGCTGCTTTTACAGAGTCAAAGTGCATGAGGAGAGACAGGGCATGTGAGACACAGAGTGGGGGAGTGTCCGAGACCTGTCACCCACATGGTTTCTGAAGACTGGGTGGGAGGCTGGGGGCAGCCTGCTGTGGTGGATTCAGCCAGCTGGGAGCATCTTGAACGGCTCCAGGTGAGCAAACTCATGTCGCTGGCTGAAAACCAGCCACTTCACAGGACTCCCAAGGGCTCATGTTGTCCCAGGTCAGGAGTTCAGCAACACATTCAGATTGGCTCCCCCAGATCATGCCCTAGTGCTGACCTGGGGCCCCATGTTGGGGCAGATAAATGATACCAACTATGGCGTCTACCACACCTGGACTTGATGTGATTTTTAATTGGAAATTAAAACAATTGTTATTGTGTGTGTACATGAAATGCATGTGGGTGCACGCCGCAGCACATGTGCTGAGAGGCATCTGTTCTCCCCTTTCACCTTTAGGTGGATTCAGGGATGGAACTCAGGTCAGCAGGCAGTCGGGACAAGGGTCTTCTACTCTCTGACCCTTCTTGTCCACCATCCATGTTTGTTTTGAAATGGTGATCCCAGCAGCATTTGTGGGAGTCCTCATCTCAGCCCTTAGAGTCTCTTGTCCAGGGGTATACTGTTCCAGACAGTATAATGAGGATGGTAGGGGTCCCCAGGGAGCCTGTTCCATCCCCTGGCAGGAAGGACTCAGGGTGATGCACAGGGGACTGGAACTGCTTGGGTGTGGGAAGGACTAAGAGGATGGTTGGAGCCACAAGACACTGCTCCTTGTATCTGCCTAGACAGACCCTCCATCCTTTTCTGCCTTGGACTCGGAAAGGCTGGCAGGTACAGGTGAGACAGCTTGTCCTCTGGTTCCCAGGCAGTTGGGATGGTGGGGCAGTGAGTCCAGTGGGGATCTGTCTCCCTGGCTTCCTCTGGGAAGCTGTCTTGGGCTGGTTGTGTCTTTGATGAAGGACCTGGCCTCCTGTCATAGACGTCCCTCTCTGAGTCACCCTTATTCCTGGCTCTAGTCATTGCTTCTTCCTCTTGCTGCCAGTCCTAGGCCTCTGCACTGTCCATGCTGGTCCTTCTATTTGTCCCCTAGACTCACAGAGTGGGTGGGTCACCTGCCTCTCTTGGGCCCTAGTGACACAATGGAATGAGAAGACTCCTCTTGTTTTGAGATAGGCAGACCCTGTCACTAACCACTACTCCTGGAAGCCTGGCCTGGACACTTGCATTTGGACAGCTTTGAAACTGGACCCCCGAGCACTGGCCCATCACCTCCGTGGCTGAATGAGTCTGGGTGTGGCCTTAACCTCTTTTTGGTCTCCAGCTGGGGAATGGGACAGTGACTTGTCCCCCATAAGGGCGGGATGGGAAGGCCTCTTCATCTGCAGGGTCTGTAGCTCAGGAGGTGAAGTGAGTAAGGGCTTTTGGAATGCAGATCCGCCTGGCACATGGCAGTGTATGGTCCTGGGCAACAGATGTAATTGTTGGTAAATCCCGGGAAACTGAGAAAAAGGGCTTTTGGACATTGCCTCTCTTCAAAAGACATTGCATCATACTTACCTGGCAGGGGAGATACCATGATCACAAAAGACTTTGCATGGTGCCGAAATGGGTGGAGCGCAGCTGAAGCTGTGGCTCTGATACACAGAACAGCTTTGTTGAGGGGCATGGTGACAAAACCTCAGAAACTGCAAGAAAGCGTCCTGCTGAGGGGCGTGGCTACAGGAGCATCAAGAAAGGGCAAGACACCTCGAAAGCCTCCAGAGCCAGGCCCTATTTAAGGGGTGTGGGGCAGAGCCTGGGAGGCCCCCTTCAAGAGGAGAGACTCCTGAGCTGAGAGAGAGACAAAGGTGTGAAGAAATAGACCAGCTGCTTACACTGAGGCCATGCTGACAGAAAAAGCCTCGGAAAGGGGCACTGGTCAGGAACCAGCCCAAGAAGGCTGGCAGAAAAGGCGTGGCATAGAACCTGCTTAGAGAAAGTTCGTGAAAACCAGGCACTGAAGACTTAGGTCCACGGGCCTGAGAGCCACCGAGCCAGTGAATAAGGCACAAGGAGGCAAGTGGAACTCTGAAGCCGTGGTGAAGACCTCAGAAACAGGCAGGAGGGTGACCCTTGTCATGTGAGGGTGTGACATAGGCCCAGAAAAGCAAATTAACCCCGAAAAGGGCTAACCCTTTTTAATTAACCAAAGACTAAGCCTCACGGCACAGCACCTGCCTGGAGGGGTTCAGCTAGTTCAAATGGCAGCCTGTGGTGTCCATCGACAGTCTCGGCTGATTGAAGCTGGTGGTTGAAGCAGGCTGGCCGCACAAGTTGGTGAGTTACATTACGCTAGGCCCTGAGCCTGAGGAGAAAGACTCAAACCTAAGCAATTGAGGCAGAGCCTGCCGTAATAATGTCAGAGCCAGCCTGCTGATTGCTGTTTGAGGTGTGCTGCAGTTAGAGGCTAACAAATTTGTCCTCAAGGACTCATGGCTATAATATCCTTTCAAAAGGGTTAGGGTTAGGGTTAGGGTTAAGTGTTGTTAAGTATAGGTGATTATTAGGTATTATTAAACATAGTTTAATAAAATTTAGATTACAAGGAAGTCTGTGGTCTCTGTTTGCACTGGTGGCCCAGCTTCCTCAGCCTGTGTCCTGCAGTCTGCACATGGGGTGCCAGGCAAGGGAAGGTGCTCTGGGTGTAGGCTGAGGGAGCGGACAGAAAGCTGGAGGTCTGACAGCGGCTGGAGCCGCTCCCTGAACAGCCTGGCCACTTGCCCTCTGCAGTCCATTGCTGGCTGTCTCTGCTCTCAGGCCCTCCAGGACAATTAAGATAATTGCTCTCGGACTCCTCACCCCAGGAGAGAGGGTGCTTCCTGCCCAAGGTCCACTGACTGTTGGGAGGGGGGAGTGGGCACTAGGCCATTTCTCCCCACTCCTGGGCAAAGCCTGCAGTAGTGAGGAAGGCAGCGCTGGAGCACTACGGCCTCATCAGAAAACTGCTACTGAGGCCACTGTCCTGTGTTACCCATGTTCCCTGAGATGGGTCCCCATAGCATGTCTGTACCTGAATAAGGATAGACCCTCATAGTCACCCACTATTCATTTAATCCTCATGGTGGCTTGAAAGAGAGGACCCTGGGGCCAGAGACTATGTTGTCACGGAGTAAGGAAGCTCCCCATTCCCAGCCCCTCTCTGCTACACCTGCTGTGGGAATGGGGTTATGCATATCTGGAAGTCTGATGAGAGGAGGGCCTGGGTCGTAGGTCTCATGAGAGGAACTAGCATGTGATAGCAAGATGTCAACCTTGCAAACCCCAGGAGGCCAGGGTGCAGCAGCCTCACCCTGGGAAGGTGCCGCCTGCCTCATGATTGGAGGAGTCTAAAAGCAGAACCAGAGGTGCCTGCTCTGGACTTCCCTGATCTACCAAGCTTTTACAGAATTCAGAGTCTGTGAGGGTGTTTCCAGGGATATTTAACTGAGCATGGGAGACACAGTCTGACTGTGGGCAACACCATTCCTTAGGCTGGGGTCCCGAACTGAATCAAAAGGAGAAAGCAGATGAACACCAGCATCTATGCCTCTCTGCTTCCTGATTGTGGATGCTATGTAACCAACTGCCTCCTGTTCCTGCCACCATGCCTTACAGTGATGAACCATGCTTTCAAACTGTGAGCCCTGAACCTGTGAGCCAAAACATATCTTTCTATCTTTAGGCTGATTTTTTTTTTTTTTTGGTCTGGTGTTTTGTCATAGTAAAGGAAAATTAGTTAATACCGGTAACTTCAGCTTTCTGATTGCCCACCTTGGAAGTAGGGATGATCCTGTCCCCAGACCCCATCACACCACTCAAATAGCTGAAATCTTTTCCCTAGAAATGTGTGCCAGGTAGCTGGGTCTATACAACCCACTGCCAAGCAGAAGGATCTAACACACAGCATTAACCGGCTTAGTGGTTCCTTGCAGAGACCTAGAGGTTGAACATCGCCCCCTAGTGCCCAGGTGAAGAATTGCAGGTAAATGGAACCATTAGACATCCACACCTAGTATCTCCAGAGTGTGGTGGAAATGGCCACACTGGGGCACTGTCTCTTGCTCTGGGTTGAGAGCCATTTCTATTCTTGCTGTCCACCTGTAAACGGGGAGGCTCACAGGTGCAGCCCATGCACACTCAGAGGTCCTGGTTCAGAGCAGACATAGGTATTTGGGGGCTGCTGGAGGTAATGTGACAAGGAACAAGAGGAGAACACATGCCTAGATAGGCCAGGGGGCAGAAGGAGGTGGCAGAGTCTGAGGGTGACATACTTCTTTTCTTTTTTTTTTTTTCTCAATGTGCACACTGTAGGGCAGTATAATTTTAGGGACAAAGAAAAGGTTATCCAAGAGGAATGAATATGTGGATATTCAGGGAAGACGCCTGGCAGCCACTGGCCATCATTCCCTGTGAGCACGTGTCAGATGATTGGTCTCTGTTCCTGCTGCCACACTGCTGGGCTGGAGAAGCCATATGATCGCAGGGCTCCAGGCAGGATCAGCAAGATGGGTCGGAATACACACATGGAGGGTAGTGCAAGCCCTGTTGTCAGGGGACTTGAGTAGAAAAGGCTCTGAGCTCATCTGTCTACACTTCCTCACGGTTGCTGGGTGTTGCAGGGCTGGCGTCCTTTGTGGCTGTACCAACCAGACAGTGAGTGGTGATGTGAAACTGCCCACCAAATACGTTCCACATTCTCAGTTGGTGCCAGGTTCCGGGTGCCTGGAGGACAGCAGTGATCTGAGGTTTGACTTCAGGCAGCAGTCACCTGGGCATTTGCCCAACAAACACGAAGTAACTCGCTTCACCATTCAGCTGTGGGGCTGACCAATAATCTCTCTTTTGCGGCGGAGGGTGGAGGAGGTGGTGGCTCGGTTAACATTGGGACTTCCTGTGTGGCCCCCCATCCCCCACCCCGCGACAGCAGTGTGCCCCTGCATCAGCATGGAACATTCCTTTTGGTGACTCACACAAGGGTTTTCTGTAGAACAGATTGGGGGCGGGGTGCTGTTTTCCTGTGGGTGTGGAAATGAACCCCATTAGAATGCTGGAGGAACTGCAGAGGTGCCAGCGCTGGGTGCTGGGGGCCTGTGGACCCAGGGCTCGGGTTGGCCTTCAGCTGGAGGTGGCTGGTAGAAGGGGAGGCAGGAGGCCTACAAAGCCACAGCCTCTGCCTCCCAAGTGCTGGGATTAAAGGTGTGCGCTGTGACCACCGCTGAGCTCAACCTAGGGTTTTAAACCAGGCCTGCTTGATTCTGCCATCAGTCTACTTGATAGGTATAGACTACTGTTCAAGTGAGAAGAGGGTATACCATCTGCTTTAGTGGCCTCAGGGTTTCTGCTATGTGGATGTCCTGGCTTGTACCAGGAAGGCAGTACAGACGTGCTGACGTGCTGAGAACACTTAAGATGAGCTGGGGGATGTCACTATGCTGCACTGTCTGCCCATGTCCCCGGCATAACTGCTTTGGTATGGTTGGTTACTTCATGCTGCCAGTCTGAAGTCACTCAAGATGCAGCTGGTGACAGATGCCCAGCAGGAGCTTGTTCTGAAGACTCATGTACCCAAGAACCTGCCTCAGGGGGCTTTGGTGGACCCCCTCTGCTCAGCAGCAGTGCTGGGAAGCCAGGGATCAAGGGTTACCCTGGAACCTAGAGCAACTTCAGGGTTGACCGAGGCAGGACGACATGTAGGTGATCAGGCCCCAAAGCCCAGTCACGCAGCAAATTAATCTGCCCTATGTTCCAGGTTCTGCCATTTGCTGTCAGCAAGGAGTACTGTAGGCTGGGTTCTGAGGTCTCTGCCATCTTCGCTCTGCAAGAACCCACTTCTGACTCTCTTTCTTTCTGCTTCACAACTTCTGGGTTTCCCAGGAGGTCTCAGGGCTCTCACAGTGTTATGGAGGCCATTGGGTGGGTGACGGGCTGAGTACTCTCACAGGGTGAGTGATGGGCTGAGTACTCTCACAGGGTGAGTGATGGGCTGAGTACTCTCACAGGGTGAGTGATGGATCTCCTGGCAAACATGAGGCCTGTGTGTGGAGCCTGCCCACCAGGTCCCAGTGATAGTCCTGGGTTTCCACTGTGCCCATTCACACTTATCTCCTGACACAGCTCTCTGCAGCATGCTGAGCTCTCAGCCTCAGCCCAGGCTTGGCATGGGTTGGGTGGGCCCCTCTAGCCCTGGCCTCTCTACTGAGGCGGGACCCATTGTGAGCCTTTGTGCCCTGTCTAGTTTCCTTGTCTGCACTATGACACACACCTGAGGTCACGTCAGAGCAGGATGTGTCTGAATGAGCAGAGCACCTGTGAGGCGGCTTGTTCCATGTGTGCCACCATGTTTCATGGCCCTACATGCATGGCATGCTGTGTGCACAGTATGTTCTGTGTGCATGTTCCACTGGGCTCCATGTGTACTAAGAGCTCCATCGGCTGTGTGTGCACTGTATGTTCTGTGGACTGTGAGGTCTGCAGGCTTGGCGTGCTCCACAGGTTCTGTGTGATCCATGTACTCTGGGGCTGAATGTGCACTGAACAATGTATCGTGGACTCTGTGTATCCTCTGTGTTCCCTGGGCTAAGTGTGCATGGCCTCTCTTACGGGCTGCATGTACCATGCATGTTCCATGGACACTGTGTACTCTTGGGCACAGAACTCCAGGTCTGCATGGTTTGGGAAATGCCCTGTTTCCATTGTCACTGGCTTCATCTCACCATGTGTATGATCACAAGCACTGGGGGCATGACCTGAGATCTCAGGACCATGCCACCATGCCACAGTCACCCCAGCTCCTACCATCTTCACATTCACTGTAAACCTAGAGTGTAACCCCCCATCCTGGCATCTTCTGAATTGATAGGGAAGCCACAGTCTTGCCTCCATGTCCCACAGACCTGCTTTCTCCCTTCTAACTGTATTTCAGTCTAATTGTTTCTCTTCATAAACTCATGAATCTTATTCTGTGATTTAAGGCCATTTCCAGAGAGCGCTGGCATGCTTCATCGGGTGACAAGGGGGTTCCAGGCACAAGATGTAATAGGAACTGCTGGCCCTGTCAGGGCCCCTTGCCCAGCTACTAACAGATGCCCTGGACAAAGGCTAGCCCCAGAAGAATCCTACCCCAATACCAACAGCCCCTCAGCCCAGCCCCTTTCTGCTTGGGGCTGGCATAGAACTCAGCTGAAAAGCCCCAGGCTGAGGGAAGGATTTTCGCACGATTAGTCGGTAATTCCTTCCAAGCTCACGGCATACCAATCACACAGAATGAAGCACCATAAATCCCCTCTCCCCCAGCCTCACTGTCTGGCCAGGGGAAATGAGCCAGGAGCCAGTAGCCATCCTGCTGATGGCTCTGAGAAGGCAGTGGCTAGGGCATGTGGAGACAGGGTTTACCCTGGACTGCCAACCAAGCCAGTGGGGATAAACTGTGCCCCTCCTCTGGGGCCCTGAACACTGTGAGGCCGATGGGCTGGGTTGAGTATTGAGCCTGGGTGGGATCTCAGTGGGGCAGATGGTAGGTGAGCAAGTACCATGCTTAGAGTCAGCAAGGGAACCCAGCTCGAAAGTAGACATCCATGCCCTTTCCTGCACATTTCTCAGCAGTGCTGTAGTGTGACCTACAGCTCTCTGTGTGTGAGTGCCCACAGGTACCGCCACAGGATTGGGGGCCGGACACTGGGCAGCTTCTCTCTGGAGACAGGCCAGGCCATGGCCAGCAAGAAATAGTGTCTGTGGCTGGTGTGACAGGCAAAACTGCCAGGGATGCTAGAGCTAGAGGACACAGAAATGGGAATCGGGGAGGAGGACTGGGGCCTCCCTTCCTGTCCTCCAAGAAAGCATTGGGAGCAAGTGGCTGCCATCCTCCTCCAGGAGGTACCAGATTTAACCACCACCCACTGGCTTTCCCTCTGGTAGTTAAAAAGACTCTCATGAGGGCCAACAAAGGAGAAGAAAGAGGAGGTAGCAGGAGGCATCTGAGGAAGGTCACAGATTGGTGCAGAGCACTCCGGCCTCCAAGAGCTAAGAGAGGACCTGGGGAGAGGAGGCCCTTTTCCAGGCATGAAGCCCTCTTCACCATGGTAGACCAGAATGCTGGTCCCACTAACTTCCTCACCTCTGCTCAAGATGGGGTTTTGCCCCCACCCACACACAGATTCAGTGATGCTCCGAGGGCATTACACCTGGCCTGAGTCATATAGCCACACGGTGAAGTGGCTAAGGCTAGTGCCTGACCCGAAGGCTGTGCCAAACTCACCCACAGGGCTCCTTTCCCTTCAGGGAGGCTGGCTGACCCACAGATGCGCTAGAGCATGCCAGCAGTCCCGGGAAGCTGAGCCCTGCCCATGCCCAGAGTGGAGGAGGGCCAAGGTTCAGACACCCCTGTAGACTGCCAAGGCCTGGGGCTGGTTGAAGGGAGCCGGAGGAACATGCAGACATTTCGGAGGTGAGAAGATGAAAACCTAGAAATGATATGATGTACCCCAAAAAGGCCCCAGCCGAGCCCAGAAGCTTCCTGTACCCCTCACCGCAGCCCCCACAGTTCATCCCGTCCCCAGCCAAGGGTGGCTTGCTGAAGCCCACCCTGTCCCAGCCTGTCCAGTGTCCTGTCCTAGATTGACTGTACAGAGATCCTCTGC
Organism: Lophiomys imhausi; assembly: GCA_907164525.1. Classification (NCBI taxonomy): domain Eukaryota; kingdom Metazoa; phylum Chordata; class Mammalia; order Rodentia; family Muridae; genus Lophiomys; species Lophiomys imhausi. The sequence continues at coordinate 7,315,070 of CAJQZJ010004796.1, forward strand.
TGAAGTCCCAGACCTCGTCAGATCCTCCCCGATGTGCTGGAGGGCATCCAGCACATCCTCCAGGAGGCCCCCCAAACTCTCCCTCCCCATTGTCATCTCCAGTTTGTTTATTTTCCCCCTTGTGTCAGGCTTGCCAGGAAGGTGCAGACAAGTGAGAATAATGGTAAACTGAGCAGGGGATGCCAAGCCTAACGCAGGGAGGGGGTGACGAGAATATCCTTGTGCCAAAGATCCCTCCCTGGAGGGCCAGATTAGAGGACAAAGTGAAGGGTCAGCTATTGAGAGGGTACACTCCAGGTGGAAGGGCACAGAGGACCACCCAGCCCATGGGCCATGTTCTCCCAAGGTCCCCTGGCAGCTTGCTCTACACCCGAGGACGAGCCCTCTTCCAGGCACAGCGGCACCTCAAAGCTGTTCCTGCACATCCATTAGAGAATATTAGCATTATTAATTACCTGTGGTCTTCATCTAGCAAATGGAACAGGATATTAAGCATGGTGCCCAGGACGTGATGTTGGCTGGCAGGGTGGAGGCAGTGACCGGTACCGGCAGGAAGGTGGGCAAGGAGGATCTACCTTGGAAGCAGCCCACAGTCCGCACAGCAGTCCCAGGTTCCTCCCACGATGCCCCCAGGCTCCCAGCACCCCCCTTCTAGCTACTGTGAACCCTAGAAGGACACTGAAACAACAATTTGCAAAATGTAATTAGGAAGGGAAATTTCCTAGTAACGAAAATTATGTAATGCATCCCACAGCCAAACACCTACCCGCTGGATTTTTGGCTTGAGAAGCTAGGGTCTATTTGTCCTTTGGGATAACTCCCCTGACGGGCTCTTCTTTCCTGGGATGGGCAGGGGTTGGGGCAGTGTCTCTGGGCAGGCTGGGGGAACAGGGGACTTATGCACTTAGAAATGTCTATGTATTTTAGCCACACACCTGGGACACTCCTGGGACAGAGGAAGTTCTCCCTTATGTGATGAGTTCAGATTCTGCTCCCCAAAATGAAGCCTGAAGGTCAGTTTCACCCCTTTTCCTAGAAATGGAGGTGTGGAGAGCCTGGGACAGACCCATGACCACAGGCTGGTTGCTGTACTTACAAGCCACAAGTGCCCGAGGTAGGACCTGGACCTGGTGCTAAGCTGTCTGGTGTGTGGCAGTGAGGAACTTCCATGTGGAGCTGAAGTGGAGAAGGGGGACACTCCTCCCTTGGCCTGAGAGAACATCTCTAAACACCAGGCGATAGTGGCCATGGATGGATGTTGGCATTCCCAGAGCCTCCTTGAAGGTGCAAAGCAATGCGGGGCCTTCTTTTGAGTCCACTGAGCAGTCTCAGACACCCCCACTATGAGGCAGGGCTTGTGGGTTGTGACAGGAAGTTGATCCCAACTGATACTGTGGGCAGTGAGGGTATGGGTGGGAAGATGAGTCATGGGTGAGTGGCCTCCTTGTCTAGCCTTTGGATCCCTGGAGCAGAACCAATTCCTCCCCCAGCCTGTAACCCATACGCCTGCTGTCTACTGTTCAGCTCATGCCAGCTGGGGAGACTGAGGCAGCATGTAGTCGTGCAGTATTCAGCTTGGGGCTGAGTGAGACAAGAATGGAACCTGTAGGGAAGGAGCCAGGGCCATCCTAGGTGCTATCCTGGATGCTAGGTGCTAGGCCTGTCTTAATTGGGACACCCCGCTTTGAGCCCCAAGGCCCAGGGCTCACTTTCAGAGGCAGAGGTCCTGTCTATAGACTGCTAGTGGGCCTGAGCCCCTCCCACCAACAGAGCAGGGCTTCTAGTAGGTGTCTAGGCAAAAGGTTTTCTCTATGTACTCTCCAAGGCAGCAGGAACCTGGGGGAATGCCAGGGTCACGGCCTCTTCTCAACTCCACGCCGGTGCCCTGTATGGCTGTTTCCTGCAGTTTCTTTAGTTGTTGGAAAATTATCCTCATACACCTACCTCTGCCCCTCCCCCCTATTCTCACACCTTTCTCCCCACGATCAAAGCAGAAGCCAGGGATATATAGCTAGAGATGCTGGGGCTGGGGATATGCAGGGTTGGAGGCCACCCCACTTCCAGGCGGATGGTGTCACAACCTGTTCAGAGCTGTCAGCTTTGGGACAGGGATAGGCTTCTTTCTGTTCCTTGTGTTAAACCAGTCCCTCTGTGATCTGGGCCCCTTAGCCCCTGCTTTGAATGGCTACCAGCCGAGGTGGAGGCTCTCTCTGCCTTCTGCAAACCCAGATGGGTTATGATAAGTAGCCTGTTCCCTGGGATCTACCCACTGCGGGTTTCTGCTGCCCCAGAGCCAAGATTGAGTCTTTGGCCATCTTGATCTCCTCAGTGTGGGCCTGGCAGTCCCCTGCAGCATATGGACAGTTGGCATTGCCACCTTCCACTGGCTTCCGGTGGACTTTTGCAGCCGAGAGCAGTCTAGGCACAGAGGGAGTGTCACAGAGGTCAGCCCATTCCAGGCTGGCCTGAGAGATAAGATAAGATTGGAAACTAGTCCTGACAACTTGGGCTGACATGGGCTGTGGCTGGTACATAAGAAGACAGATGGGGGGGGGGGGCTGGAGAGATGGCTCAGCGGTTAAGAGCACTAGCTGCTCTTAAGGTCCTTCCAAAGGAACTGGGTTCAACTCCCAGCATCCACATGACAGCTCACAACTGTCCATAACTCTAGTTGCAGAGTATCTGACACCCTCATACAGACATACATGCAGAAAAAATATTAATGCACATAAAATAAATAAATTAATTTAAAAAAGATAGGGTCTGGTGAAAGCAGGAAGAGGACCTAGGATGAGAAGACACAATCCTCCCTAGGCCAGAGTGGGACCACCTATGCTGAGGACATGGTGCGGTTTCATGAGTTGAATTTCCCATGCACTTAAGACCTGGCCCATCTTGCCTAATCTCTGTTCACAGGGTGGATGGGCAGCCTGGTTGGATAAAGGGGGACAAGAAGGTACCAGAAAAGCATTGGGACCCTGCCATGCCTCACATGGGGCAGTGCTCTAATCCAGGGACCCCACAGATGCTGCAAAGGTGGCCCACCCCATGTCTGTAACCTTAAATAGTCCCCAAGCAGGCAGGTGGAGCAGAGACCCTAGGGAGCTGGGATCTGGCTATGTCAGCTCTGATCTCGACCAGCTCTGTCCCTGTGAACTGGGCCAGTGGTTCCCAGGAGACAAGAGACAGCTGCCATAGGGAAGGCCTGTGTGCCTTCACAGCCTGGAACCAAGTGGAAGATCCTCCACAAGGACAGAGTGTGAGTCTACAGTGCCCCTCTGGGACCACACGCCGAGGGCTGATGGCACGAAGGTGGTAGAAGGTGGGGCCTAGTGAGAGGAAGTTAGGTCACTGGGGGCAAGGCACAGGTGTGGAGTGGGGGGCCTATTCCCTCACTCTTTGCGACTCTGACACCCGCTTCATCATCATGAGATTCTGCCCCATTATAGGCTCCCCAAACAACCCCTGAAGCCATGAGCCAAAATAAACATTTACCCCTTTAAAATTGTTTGTCTCAGGTGTTTTGTCATGGTGACAGAAGGCTGAATAACATACCCACTGGTAGACAAGGTCTTTTCCTGGAGACTCAGTCATGCGCCTCCGAGCTCTGCAACGCCGAGCTCTAGGTGTAGCAGGGACCTAGAGCCTCCTTCTGCTCCCCAGAGGTGCCTGTGCTCTGCCCTGAACCCCAGGGAGGGCCCACACAAGGCTCTGTGTCGTACACCCACTTGGGCTCTCACTATACACCCCCTGAGTCCCTAGGGTAGGGGGGAGGGTGGGACAATACACGCACACGCACTTTCGCATGCACACACCCACTCACATATGCAGGCATATACACGTACATGCCTACCCTTGTCTGAACACAACTTCAGTGCACTTGCGCACAGGCCTGTGGCACACCCCACCTTCCTGCTGGACACCCCTGCCCTCTGCCTGCCCACTATCCAGCAACTTCTAGGCCACAGCAGGCCAGGGACCTCCTTTCCTCACAGGCAAGCCGCACAAGAGGCGTGGAGGGAGGCAACGGTTCCTTTCCCGTTGGCGTCCGGCACATGGAAGAGGCGAGTTGTGGATCTAATCTTCAGCTGATTAAATGTCCCTCATTAATGAGTTTCTTTAATTAATGAAGTTTTGGGGCCTGCTCCACTTGCTTTATCCCAGCCACACTGCCTCCTCAGCACAAAGCGGGGCCATTTCCTCCTGGGTAATTGAGGGAGCCACGGCCGTTCCTGCCGACGCTGCACTTTGCCGACCGTGCCTGTCAACTTGGGGCTGACAACTCCATTTTTAAACATTTTCTCTCCCAGAAGCCATGCACACATGCGTGCTGGCATGGCCCCGATGGCAGGGACATCCTAGACACCCTCCCACACGCCCCGCCTCAGTCACTCGCCAGGCACATGTGTGCTCACGCTCAAGGGTGGGTCTGTTTTGATGCAGCACGAGAGGCCCGTACTGACAGCCTCTCTTTTCACGACGATCGGACCCCAGCTCCGTTTGAGGGCACACACGGGCACAGGACTCTCTGCTGTGCCAACGAGTGTCAGCAAGAGGCTTACACACTTGTGGTAACATGTCATTCTCACAGGATTTGTGTATCTACACACATGTCTCTATGTACGCTGACTCCTGAGCACAGGCACATGTGCTGCAGCACACGCATGTATAAATACCGGTCAGCCTCGTTCTTGAACTCATGAACAGTTCCACCATGTCAACCCAACATGTGTGTATACCAAGTGTGCTCACCCTGAGGCCCCACAGACATGCATACACTAGCTCACACCCACTCCCACATGCACAACACACATTATGTCTTATGTAGGCACACCCCAGCCAGAGTCCACACCAAGGCCCATATTCAGTTCCCCTGGGGCAGTTCAGATGTTCACACCCTTCAATGTCCCGACTCACATACATAGCATTGCCTTCAGCCAGGGGACCACAGGTCACTGACATGAACAGGCAGCACCATCTCAGTAGGAGCAGAGCTTTCTGTAGATCCCCAACATTCGGGTGATCAGGACCCCTAAATGGCCTCGCTTGGTGGCTCCTCATCCTGGGCCCCCACTCTGAGCTCCGGGGACTGAAAGGGATGTATAGTCCCTTTGGTTGGTCACAGGGGGTTGGGGGGGCTCCGAATTGAAAGCATGTGTCTTCTCCTGGTGACAAGGTGGGCGCCAGGAGTCACAGCTGTGAGGCCAAGGACAAACACAAAAGGCTGCCCAGCTCTCCTACAGGCAGGAATCAGATAGGCTAACTCCAGGGCAGGAATGGGCTCATCAGAACCAACAGGAAACAGAGCCCTCAAACAGGGATGAAACAGGACCCAATGCAAGCAGTCAACCGTCAGGAGATGCAGCAGTCTGAGGACATCCCTGAATGGTGACATGGGGCAGGCAGCCAGCTGTGGCTGTGTGGACCTCTCACTGACTTTAACCAGGCTAGGTGGGTCTTAGTGTCCCAGGGTCCCCACAGTTGGCCAGGGACATGAGACCAAGAGCAGACAATCAGGTCTTAAAGTCTCCCCTCCCCCAGCCAAGTGGTGAGTGGCTCTGAGCTCAGCCTGGCCTGCTTCCCAGGCCCCACCTGCATTCCACACCCCTTTCAGACTGCTCCTAATAGGGGTCTTGGCAGCCACCAGCTCCAACTGTCAGAATCTTCCTTCCTCGCACCTTCCCAGATCCCTCCCCACTCCCAATGGCACATGGGGCCATGTCCTTACTTTTGCAGTTGAGGAAACTCAGCCTGCGAGAGTCACAGGACTCACCCACAGCCATGCAGCTCAACAGGCCCGATGAGAACCTATCTCTGTGTGTAGGGCATTTCCCTTCTACTCTGAACCCACAGGGGCCTGTGGTCAACAGAGGACACGACCAGGCCCTGGTGAACTCAGCAACCATTCATGGTGTCTCCTCAGGAGATAGTCAAAAGACATCACTTGAGGGGCTATGTCTCCAGATGCTGCCTGGGGACCAGACATACACCACGAGTGCTGAGTAACGATTGTGTAACTGAGCACCGATAGCACACAGGCCTTCCTGCCAACATTAGCTGCAAAGTACATAGGCAACGTTGTAGTCTTTGCTTTTGCAGATAGGGAGACTGAGGCTCGCTCGAAGGGATGGACTAGACTCCATCCCACAGGCCTTTCTTCCTGGATCGGTACTTGTTAAGTCTTGTGCTATGAAACTCCAGACTTCCAGAAGTGTCTGGAATATTCTAGAAAAATACATGCCTGTGACTCCAGCACGGGGGAGCAGTAGACACAGGAGAGCAGTAGACACAGGAGGACCTTGGGGGGCTTGCTACCCAGCCTTCCTAGCCAAAAAAGCAAGCTTCAGATTTAATAAGGGGCTGGTGGGGTGATAGAGGAAAGACAGCTGGCATGTACAGGAGCCTGCACGTGTGAACACATCTGCATGTATATGTACACATACATGAAACACAGCACATACACACCCACATGCATGTGCGTGAACATACACATGTTCACAGTCAAACTTCCTATGGAGTTGCACTGTGCTGTCCCTGTTCTAGACATCTTGCTGTAAAGAAGTGTTTCACAGTGCAGAGTCTGTGTCACTGCCACCAGACACTCTCACCCAGAATTACTTTTTTTTTTGGCCAAAGGCACAGCAGACATCACTTCGGGGCAAGACATCACCTGGATGCCACGCTGGTGGGTAGGCTGGTCCCTTAAAGGGCACTGGATGTGGCTGGCAAATGGTCCCTGTTAGATTATGTTGAAGGCCTTTGTTGGGTGACAAGAAGGCCCAGACCCTACCTGGCAATGACTCCTACCAAGAGCTGAGGGCCACAAGACACAGCTAGGGACAGAGAAACTTTGGATTGTATGTCAGCTTCTTGACACCAAATGCAATAGCCATTTCCTGAGGACCAATGTGGGCAAAGCTTCTTCGTACTAGAGGCGGGGCCCAGAGCCCCAGAGGAGTAGTGGCTGCAGGTAATGAGGGATATACTGTGGCTCTCAGCATCTATGAATGCTGGCAGAAGTGAGGTCATGAGTCTGGGGTGGTGGTGGTGCACCTGAGTGTCCCAAAGTGGGGCAGTACTTGGGACAGTGGTCAAGACTTAGTATTTCTAGATACAAAGCATCATAGGGTGAGTGAGGGCAGCTCAACTCTCCTTCCACAAACTCAGAGGCTTTGGGAGGCCCCAGGTAGTCCATGGCCTCTCTCTCTCTCCAACTGGGAACTTGGTTCTGGGAGCCCAAATGAGGGGAACTCAGTTGGGGACCAGATGGGGCTTCATCTACTCTTGGGATTACCTGGAGAAGAAAGAAGGACACAGAATGGTCAGAGGCAGAGAATCTGCCTGGGGGTCTGCAGGGGTCTCTCCTAGGCAATTAACTCAGAAACCAACTGCATCACAAGAAACCAGGGTAAGATTTCTTTCTTTCATCAGCTCAGTGAGGGTGAGCAGGCAGCCTGAGATCACGTAGCAAATCAGTGGTGAGAGGCTGGTGTTTGGGATAGGGCTGATAGGGCTGGACATTCAGGTGTCTAGAAGTCACTGCCAGAGTCAGGCGGGTCTGAGCCTGCATCCTAAGTGGCGGAGGATTTCCCAGCCAGATGCTTTCCCGGAGGTGTAAATCAGGCATTATAATCCCTGTCCCAGGCAGTTCACAGACTGGATGTGTTGCTGTAGGTGACCAGACAGCAGGTACCTAGAAAGGGCATTTTTTTTTTTTTTTTTTTGGTTTTTCGAGACAGGGTTTCTCTGTGTATCCTTGGCTGTCCTGGACTCACTTTGTAGACCAGGCTGGCCTTGAACTCACAAAGATTCGCCTGCCTCTGCCTCCCAAGTGCTGGGATTAAAGGCGTGCGCCACCACCGCCTGGCTTGAAAGGGCATTTTGATAGTCATTCTGTATCCGGCCACTCCAGGGGGCTTTGGAGACCAAGGGAGAAGAAGGGAGAGTGAGAGAGGCCGAGGACTACCTAGGGCTTCCCAATGCTTCTGAGTTTGTGGAAGGAGAGTTGAGCTGCTCTCACCCTATGATGCTTTTTGAAATATAATCTGGATCAAGGGAAATTAAACACTGCCGCTTTTAACTGGGGCCATGGTAAAAACACACTTTCGCTATAAATAAAAATACGATCTGCCAACCTTGACATTTTCATTTAGCAACCCCCGCCCCTGTGCCTCATTTGTAATTACTCCCCTCCCTGCCTGGACCAGCTTTGGGCCCCTCACTATATCATCCATCCTCAGGTGGGCAATTGGCTCAAGAGTGCACAGGGGCCAGCTGTGTGGAGAGTGCAGCCCTGTCTAGAGGGCCGATGGGGCTTGAATGTGGCTCATTATGATTGAGATTAAACCGAAAAATCAATTTTTAATTGAATGTATTCTTTGAACAGGCCCCACTGCCCATCAATGCACACTAATGGAAGTTTCTACTCTGAGCTGCCCGGCCTTGCATGATAGACCCTCCCCTGCTGCTGAGCCCAACAGGTCTGGCTCACCCAGTAGAGTGCCGCCTCCTGGGCTGTCATGGAACTACAAGCACTGCTACCAACGGATGGCCTGACTTGGTGGCCTCACTCTGAAAGTCAAATTCCAACACCTCTGCACATGCTCCCTTCTGTGTCTCACACTGTCCAGACCTTGGGGCTGGATGTTAATGAGGGGAGCGTGGGGCAGCATGGGGACACTGGAGGAAGAAGAGCTTCCCTAACCCCTGTGGCCCACCCATTCGAGGTAAATCACATCTACCTCCTAGGGCTAGATTCACAGCTGGAAGAACAAGATCCTTCACCTCTGTCTCTTATTTATTTGTGGTATAGGGTCTTGAACCTAGGGCCAACCCTCTACCACCAAGACCAACCCCTTGTCTTCTAATGGGAACAGCCGTCAAGAGAAGTACAGTGCCCCACCAGAATGTGGGTTCCTATGCCTGCATGTTAGACAGTTTCACCATTTGGGGATGGGCAGCCCCACCATGCTCCTTGCCAGCAGGGTCTGCTGCCTCCTGAGTAAGCCAGGGTCCAGCCTGTCTCTCACATCAGCTGGCTGGAGGAAGGCTGTACAGGCTGGACTTTGGTCTTTAGTTTCAGGAGTAGTCTTGTTTCCCTCAGACCTCTGCCCTGGATTCTCTGAGCTCTCCCCACCCCACTTCCAGCTCCTGGGTGGGCATGCCTATAGCAACAAGGCACAAGGTCCCGACAGACCCAGTGTCACTTTCATTGCCTGATGCGGGCTGGGCTTCAGACATTTCCTAGCAGGGGTACCTTTGCTGTGGCCCCAGGTGACCCACATAGTTCTGAAATGAGGAGATACCTCCTCAGAGGTGTGGACTTATGGGATGCTGTTGCCCACCCAAGCTTTCTCGTCAGGACAGGGCTCTGTACCTGAGAGCCAGGCAGACTCCTGGTGGAAAGGTGGGTGGCACTCACAGAGCCCTCTAGCAAGAGGCACTAACTCACCAAACGCCAACTCTCATTTTCAGTCTTTGAGGACTCCCCCACATGATGGCCTTGCTCATGCTAGGCCATCCCAGCTGTGGGTCAACTCCTCCCAATTACCCTGTTCCTATTAACTTCCTGACAACTGGATAGGCTCCTATTCTTCTAGTTGAAGATGGTCCACGAGGGGATGCTGGCCACTCAGCCCATGCCTGGGAGATCTCAGCAGACTCTCGGTTGGCTTTGATCATAACGACCCTGCAGGGGATGAGTGATTTAAGTGCAGCTTAGGTACTGGCCACGGGGGGGAGGTTGGGGGGGGGGGGGGGGAGAGACATGGGACGATGACGACAGAGTTCTCCCTGGAAGGAGCTTTTATGTGTGAGTGAGGGCTGTAGAAGCCAGTAGCCTGGTCTCTTCCATCTTCCAGTCTGGATCTCTCAGTCACTCAGAGATCCATCAGCAAATGGGCCTGCTGTCAGGGCACAGTCCAGGAGCACCTGAAGATGGAACCATCCTGTCCCAAATCTACCTCCATTCCATTTAGAATGGCAGATATTGCAGGGAGGCCATGGAGTGTGAGAGGGGGTGAGGTAACCATTGCAAGGCCTAGCAAGTCCTCAAATACCTTTCCATTGGGAAACAGAAGGAAGATAGCCACTGGCCTGTCACCAGGCCCAGAGTCTAAAGGAGACATGTTTGACATAGCTTGCACACATGCCGTTGTTCCCATCTCAGCTAGGGGTTAAGCTCTTGAGAGGGGGTGTTCTCGGTAGGGACCACCACTGAGCAACAGCTAGGCCTCATTGACACCTATCCTGAGCCACAGAACTAAGAACAGGGCTCAGGAGGCCCAAGGGCGAATCCATTGGGCAAATCCTGTTCTGGAGTCACTGAGTTCCCTTGGGGCCATAGTATAGAGCCACAGTATAGGTTCCTCACACCCATGTTCTCCATGGGGGCTCATGAGATTTGGGATTCAGTGGTGTGGTACCCATCCCTCTATGGAAAGTCTCAAATGTGCTCATAGATTTTTAATCTTCACAGGGTGATCAAAAAAAAAAAAAAAGAATGATTCTCACCTTCAGAGGGTCTGCTGTCATTGGTTAGAGGGGGTTGTGTGTGGAAGGAGCTGAAAACATTCCCCTCCTTTTATTTTTATAGAGGGTCTCACTATGTAGACCTGGCTGTCTGTAGACCACACTGGTCTCAAACTCACAGAGATCCACCCGCCTCTCCTGTGCACTGCAATTAAAGGTGTGCAATGCCACCATGTCCAGGACAGGGGCTCTTAGAAGCTGCTTGGGTGGCACAGCTAAACCAAAGGGAGGGGGAGTTCCTGGTGGGGAAAGCCTGCTGCTGCTAGCCCTGGCTTTTTTCCTGTTTGACATCAGTTCTGGATGTCACAGGATGGGGGAGGGTCTCCTACACTCAGGGCAGTCTGTTGGTACCCTCACCAGCTGCTTGGGCTAGTCCTGGCCACCAGATTGCTGTTTAGGTCCCTATAGCTAAGGCCAGCCCTTCCTGGGTGGGCTCTCTTATCACTTTGCTTAGTGAGCAAATGGCAGGTGAGGTGGGTTGGTGCCTGCAGTGGTGCCAGCCTGGGCTCCCACAGGAAGCTGGGTAGCATGCCAGCCTCCCTGAGCTAGACACCAGAGGTACCCTATGTCCAAATCTCCAAATGTCCTCTGGGCCAACTGCCTGATGCTAGGTCGAGGACTCATTTCCTCAGTCCCTGGCCTACCTCCTTGTGGACCCAGGCTCACTCTGAGTCATATAGTTTACCCTGTGTTGGTCTGGTGCCAAACACAGGCAAGGTGAGCTAAGCAAAAGGCAAGACCCCTTTTTCAGAGAGGGTAAGTGGTTGGAAACCAGGCTGGGACAGTTCGAGTCCTCTTGTTCAGGTTAGTGGCATGGGCCTAGATCTTTTAGGGTGCCCTGCCTTCAAGAAAAGCCATTTGGTTCCTAGGGCAGCTGAAGAGAAGATTTGTGTGAGATGTTAGCAATACAGCACTGGGTACCTCAGTGTGAGGACAGGCCTATTGCTGCAGTGACCCTCTGTTCTTAGTCCCACTTGAGGAGGTCTGCAGCCCCCTGAGTGCAGAGCAGACCTGCAGCCCATTCACAGCAGGTCTGTCCCTGTGGCTTGCATCTAATTTGGCTGCAGGCCAAGCTCAAGCCAGTCACAGAGGCTTTGAGAAGACAGTGTGGCCCTTGGCTTCAGGCTTGACTCATGAGAGGGGAATGGGTAGGCAAATGCCATAAGCAGAGTAGAGAAATCTGCTTCTGATCCTGGGCATGGGGTACCCTCTGGCTTTAGTATGTCAACCAGCCTGGGCCTCCTGCTGGCTTCTGGGCACTGCAGAGCTGGATCCTTCACTCCTGATGTTTAAAACAAAGACAGGCCTCCAGCTGTCCTAGGATTAAGTCTGGCCTAGGTTCCAGGCCCACTGCACTCTATTGGGACATTAGGACACTGATGTTGGCACTCTTTGAGCCAAGGATGCTCATTGCATGGACTGTCTTCATTGATCTCAGAGGCAAGACGGCCTTGCACCCGTGGGTTGGGTAGAAATGCAGAGATATTGGGTCTGGACTAAAGGGTGCTATATGGTTTTCCAGGAAGGAAGTAAATTACTTCTATCTGCCTCTGCCGGGGCCTTGGGTGAATGTATGATTCACACCAGGCTTAAGCATATCATCTTACAGAAGTAGAAACTGAGGCATACAGAAACCGAGGCAACTGTCACCCAGTGACCGGTCTTCTTCTCACCTGGCATTCTGACCCTTGACGGATTCCTCTATGTTATGGACCAGGGGCGCCTGGGTAGGTCTCTGTCATCCTGGGTGTATATGGAAAAGTGTCCCTAAAGAGATGGGGCCCCACTTCTCATGTGAAAACTTTCTGGGGCCATTCAGCCCAATCCAGAGCAGACAGAGCAAGCCCAGCAGAGTACCAGCTGTACATACCCTGCCTCTGGGCCTGCTGCCCTCACACGTGTGTATCTGTGTCCCACACCCCAACCCCACTGGCTGCGACAAGACGGCTGCATGCCCCCGAGTCTGACAAGCACCTTCGATCCAGCCTCTCTCAATGCTAATGGCTGTCAACATGAAACAGAGGCTGTGAAGGGGAAGAAAATTACTCCCTGAAAAGGAATAGACTGATCCCCATCATTTCTCAAGGAATCACTGACCTGTGAATATTTCATTACCCAAAATGCTGCACCATCCATACAAAGCAGCCTCCACTGTGGTGTGGCCCCGCTAGCACTGTCTGAGGTTGGGTGGGGAGTGGACATGGCGGGAGAGCAGGTGTGAGGCAGGTGTGGCCTGTGTGGCTGGGTCACGAGAGCACAGGGAACCAGCCTGCTCGGTGCTCCACTGGCCCCAGACTCGCTTCCTCATCCATGGAAGCCCTGGAGAATAAAGAGACAGTTGCCCGGCAGGCGCCAACATGCATTTGGGGAGGGTCTAGGGTTTGGGATGGTGCTGGCTAACACTCCCTGCCATGTCGTGCTTGGAATTGCCACCAGTTCTACTGAGCTACCAGTGACTCTCCCTGAGCCCCAGCTGCCTACACCTTCAGGCTCTGAAATACTCAGCTCTTCTTGTTTTCAGGAGGGTCTCAGTCTATATGATCCCAGGAGCTCATGCTGCCCTGATCCCTGCTTCTATGACACAGATGACAGCTGAAGGGCAGGTGCAAGTGAATGCCTTTGTCCCCACAGCCAAGAGTAGGGCTCAGATCTTGCCTCAGCCCAGGGCAGCCCTGATGCCCCTAAGAGCCAGAGAGGAAGGCATCTCTCTGATTTCAACCTTCTGATCCTCGATCCTCACCCAAGGATGATAATGGAGACTCCATATAGGTGATGGAGTATAACATGAAATGAGATTCAGTTTCAGGGGCATCTTGGGGAGGGATTCACTACATGGATGACCTGGTCAGAAGGCTCTGTCTCCAGTTCTGATTTTAGGGACAGCGGAGGCAAGAGATAGCCTTTGTCACCTGGCTTCCTCAGCCTCCAGAGGACCAAAAAGGCCTGAGTCCTGAGAATGGAAAGGCTTCGACCAGCCTTTTGGGCTCAGTGGGCTCCTGAAAGCAGCTGGGAAAAGTCTGGGGCTTCCTATAGCGACTTCAAAGGGCTGAAAAAGAAATCCATTCAGAAAACCCTAACAATAAAACCTCCTTGCCCTATGGGGCCTCAGTTGGGTGGACTCCAAACTCTGGCTCTGGGGCTGCCACCAAACAATGACCAGGCACCCTGACACTCAAGATGGCAAGACCCCCAGGAAGCCACACCAGCCAGCTGCTGGGGGAAATGTGTGGGCTGCCTTATTGCCGGGTTACACTGGAGACGATGTTTCCAAATTGCAGCTCTCTGGAAGGTGCCAGGCATTCATCTGGGGATTAGTAGGGCATGAGAGGCAGTGTCTCATGACCCTTCTCTGGCACGGCGCAGCTGCAGGGATCTGGGATACATGGTCCTGCAGGGCAGGCAGAAGGAGAGGTGGCCCCTTCCCTGTGTCAGCCCCTGACAACTCCTGGAGGCTTTCCTTGTCCTGACTGGAGAAGGGGGAGGGGAGGCCAGGGCAGTGACTTAGTTTACAGCAGGAGAAATTTGGGTTAGCCACATGGGAGTGCTTTGGGCGGTGAGGCATGGCCCTGGGAAGCTTGGGGGCATCTGTGGAAAGTTCCTCCCTTAGGCTGGCTTCAGAGCTGACAGCTGCAGCAGTGGAGCTAGGTATTCTGGAAGACTAGGGGTGACCTGTGTAGTCACCCACTCTTACTCAAGCCTTCTTCTACCCCACCAGATTCTGCTCTCTGACTCTGACTGGCTGGACCAAGGAGGATCTACAGCCCATGGAGACTGGGACAGGACGGTAACCACACCTCAGGTGCACAAACAGGGGGCAGGGAGAGAGGTGGGCATAGCTTCCTCCCTGGGGACTGGGGACAGGCATCACAGACACTCTGTGCCTACCTGGGCTCAGGTTAAGTGCTAGGGTAGGTGGGGGAAGGTTCAGTTGGAGAAAATCCAGAACCAGCTCTTGAAACAGGAATCCTTGGGAGAGAGGTGGCCAGGTTGGGATTTCTGGACACCATAGAGGCTGGTGTCTGATAGTGGTGGCTGGTTGCTGGTCACAGTGGAATGCAGCTGCCCCAAATTTCCTGTTCCCAGGCATGAGGTACTGGCTGGTGTCCAGGGTGGGCCTGCCAGGGTAGGCCAAGCCCTGTGTCAAGGGGTAGAGGCGACGGCTCTGTCCCCTAGGTGTCAGAGATTCTGGCTGAGGTCTGAGGCAGGGTATGAAGAAGCCTGGGAAGAAATCCAAGAATGGAGGCACAGGGCTGAGTTCCTCCCAGGCCAGGGTGGTCAGGTGGAGGCCTTGAGCGGGTGAGTTGGGGGAGAGAGAAGCTGGTGTGGCTCAGGTGATAGAAACCGAAACCCAAAACCATGTAGCTGTACCCCATCCCCTGACATCCCAAGGTACCAAGCTTCAGATCAGTTGCGTCTGCGCCCTTTCTCCCAGCCCAAATGACTGTTCTTCCGTACCCCATGCAGCACCCTGGTACCTGTGTCCCCATTTTTAAGGACAAGTGGTGATCAAGTGACTGCCCCTTCCAAGTGGCTGGGCCAGCTCTGAAGACCATGAAGATCAGTAACAAGCCTCCCAGGGACACCAATGACCTAGCCATTTCTGGCAAGCCTGACAGAGGTACAAGGTGGCCAGACTCATCTCTCCTTATTCCTATTTCCCTGGCAAACCACACTTGTCCTGCATCATCAGTCAGCCCCTAGTCTCCCAGAGTGGAAGTGGATAGGGCCAGGCAACTCCAAGAAAGAGGAGGGCACCAGCAAGGGGAGCACCTGTGGCCTATGAGGGCACGCTTAAGAATGACTCATTTCTAGTGGAACCTTGGTATCTGTACCCGTGCAGCAGGGAAACCAGGGGTTGTTCATCTCTTACACCACCCGGCAGTCCTAGCTGCCAGCCAGTGCTGACGGACTCTTGCCAGGGCAGGCTACCTGGACTCTCAGAACAATGACAATGGTTCTTGGTATGGATGCTGGATTTGACCTGCACGCTGCACTCACACTAAGCATCTGACCCTGGCTGTTACTCAGCCTCCACCCTGGGAAGGGGAGTTGTACTGGGTGCAAATGGATAAGACAAATCCCTGGGAGAATAACAAAGCTCCATGTCTCCTGGTATGGCCACCCAGTGTGCAGGGTTCCGGGAAAGCTCTGGGAAGAGGGTGGGCGAAGGCATACACAGGCAGGATTCATCCTCCAGTAAGCTGGGAGGCACTCTGGGAGGGGAGATGAGGAGTGGAGTTTGGCAGGTCCTCATAGCTTCCCCTCCATTCTACAGGGAGACAGAGAGAGATGGGGAGTCAGGAGAGGCAGGAATACCGGGGAACAGAAGACCCTGGCCCAAATTCCAGGCAGCCCCCCAGACAGCCTGATGAGAGTTCAGAGTGGAAGAGATGGAGTTGGGGGTGGGGTGAACTCCAGAAAGCACCTTCTCTGCAAGGCCTGAAGCCATGTCCAGCTTGCTACAATGTGACGCTGAGAAGCCACAGATACAGTTCAGCAAACATGGAGCCACCCTCCAGATAAATCAAAGTGTTCCACCAGGCAGCCACGGAGGAGAAAGAAGCTGGGCTGTGAGAGCTGCAGAAGCAGACTGGCTGGCAAAGGTAGCAGGGAGCAGCTTTTCTCGTGAGGCCATGGCCAGGAGCCCCTTACAGCTGGGTGCAGGATCAACAGAGGGAGAGCGTGTCTGTTCTGTGAGCCCCTCTACCCTGCCTGTGTCATCAGCCTCTGAGGGCATGTGTTCTCTGCACAGCGGGACAGAGACCAGAGAGCTGGGAGAGGCTGAGGGACCATTGAGGCAGATGGAGAGGGGATAGAGAAGGGTGGTCAGGCTGCACGAGAGAGCAAGCATGTGGAGGCAGATGCTGCAGTGGCGGGAACGGCAGTGAGACAGAGCCAAGGATGGAGATGGGCAAAGGAGCACAGGCTGCAGCTACCACCTGCCCGGAGGCTCGGACTGCTCCCACACCAGGGCACGCTGGCCCTACCTCTGGGCCACCTCTTCCCTTTCTTCACTGTAGGTGGGTTGGCACCACCGCAGTGCCTTCCCGGAGCTGGGTCACAAGGGCCCTGCAGGTATCGGGGCTCCTACAGACTGGCGTTCATCTGCAGAGTCAGGAACAGCTCTGTCCACTGCCACCATCTTTCCTTTTACATGACTGGCTCGGGCCCTGCCTGACTGTGTCCCACAGGCCTCTTCCATTATGCAGAACTTTAGATCAAAATCCTATGCTGGAGGAAAAGGGGGGGGGGGTAGAGCCAGAGTGGTGAGCCTCCAGGGTGGGGTGGAGTCTTTAGAACAGTGGCTGTGGTTAAAACACACAGGTCCTTTGGAGCTGACTTTGCTTATGAGCCCAGAGAAGCCAAAATAGTTGCCTCGGGGTGCCCAGCAGTCAAAATGTCTGGCTCCCACATTTTCTACCCAGTGTGGGCACCTGTATAAACTGTCTTTCCTTCCACAGTCCTGTCTACCTTCATTCCTGCTGTCTGTCCTAGGAATTGAACTCGAAGCCTTGTACTTGCCAGGACTGTACTACTGAACTGTATTCCCATACCTGCTTCTCCCCAACTTTTAACGTTTTATCCTGAGACAGGCTCCCACTGAGTTGCCCATTCTGGCCATGAATTTGTGATCCTTCTGCCTTAGCCTCCCCAGGAGTCAAGATGACAAGCCTGTGGCACCTGGCTCACTCCAGCTCTCTGCTTTCCCCTTCCTCTCAACGCTGACCTGCTACACAGATAGTATACACACACAGGAGAATCAACCTGAAAAGGAAGAGAAGCCCGTGTGGCCTCATACCCCAGACTTCAGTACCCAGCCCCCACCTTCACAGCTTGGTTGGTTCAAACATGTTTTACCTGGCCGGGGTGTGGGAGGGGTGTTGCCTGTTGAGGCAGCCTAGCTCCCCTCCAGCTGCCCAGGCCTGATCCCAGGCTGCACACAGCTCAGCCACTTCATGTTTCAGTGACAGCAGCTGATCTCAGCCATTCTGGAAAGTCCAGATTGGCTGTGGCTCCTCAGCCGGCCTGAAGATGGGTTAACCTCACTTTGAAGAAAAGGCACCTCCGTGCCCCCAGCCTCCAAAGCCCTTCTGGTCACTCCCTCCCTCCCTCTTCAGTGCTGTGTAGCTCACCTGGCCCCAGTTCTGTCTGCCTCATGCTTTTAGATTCGCTATTTCCTGTGCCTACTGTGCTGTTTCCCTCAGTCTTTCCTTGATCATCAGCCCTTACAGCCCAGCCTAAGAGTTACCTGGGGAGATGGCTCAGTTGGTAAGAATGCCTGCTGTGTAAGCACCAGTACCTGAAAACCAGATAAAAGGCAAACATGGCTCTATCAGACCAGCACAGGGAGGGGGTGAGGAGTGAGGGGTGGTGGGCAGACAGCTGGATTGCTAGGCTTGCTGGCTGCTAGCCTAGCTGCAGGTTCAGTGAGAGACCCTACGTCAGGGAATAAAGTAGAGAGTGATAGAACACAATACTTAGGGGCACACAAGTGTGCAAACACACACACGCACACACACACACACACACACACACACGCACACACACACAGTACCCTCAAAGGCGTCCTTCCATACCCATCAGAAGCCAGCATTATCTTTAGCCCTGTGTCCCAGGAGGGGATGGACATGAGGGAGGGGTGCATGCTTCTCTCCTTCCCTGCCCATCGCGATGCCTGGTGTGCAGCACATAATTCATCAAATGGGAGGGTAGTGAGACAAGTGGCTAGAGAAAGTCAAGGATCTGAACTGAAGGGATCAAGACACAGCTGAGGAGGCCTGGCCTAGAGTGCAGCCAAAGAGGATGCTGGCTTACTGCAGTGTTCTTTCTGAGCATGCTGGTGTCTAGCTGTGCCTGTCCTTGGGCCTCTCCAGCGTGAGCTCACCCTGACTGTCTCCATGTGATTGGGAGACTGCAGTGGCATCAGCAGGCTGCACCTCATGCTTACAATCACCAGCCCTTGTCTACCCACCCGTTCTTGCTGCTGCAGCCTCCTGGACAGTGGTCAGAGGGACTCCACAAGGGAGAGTCTCAGAGTGCTCTGGGGAATTCCCAAGCATGAGCCCTCTGTTTGTGCACATACAGGCGCCTATGGGCAGATGGGCCACTCTTTCCTAGGTCTCCTGAACACTCCCAGTGTCCTTCTGGCCCTAGGATTCCTCCACCTTTGGAGGCCTTAAGAGTCCAGGGAAGGAGGCTAATGCTACATCAGGCAACTGAAGGACTGGCATGGCAGGTGGCAATGGGTATCTCTGCTTGGAGATTAGTAGTTCCTGCTTGAGCCTTATGGGAAGCAGCTAGGGCCCTGTGTTCCCTACCTTACTTGTTCTCTGCCTTACAAAGACAATTTTCTGATCATCCAGCCCACCAAGTGCAGGTGTTACTGCTAGGGAGTAGCCCAGAGCCCACCCCACACCTGCCCCCAACCTCAAAGGGCCCTTAACTTCTCAACACGTGTCTCCTTCCCCCTCTCCTTGGACAGCCTTAGCCAGCAAAAGGGCTAGGCACTGCTGGCTGTTGGGCAGGAAGCCAGTGGGCAGGGAGGGCAGGGCAGCAGTCTCCACTCCATCAGACGGATACCTCGGAGCAAAGCCAGCATGAAATATTCATGCAGTAAATGGTGCAATTTTGTCTGCATTCAGCCAAGTCCATGTATATTTCAGAGTATTATGGAATGATAATGTTGTACCACAGAGGCAGAGAGCCCAGGAGGGCCGGAGCGCAGGGCAGGGGACACTCTGGGAGAAGATGAAGCAGGTGGAAAGAAAGACCATGACCCTTAAGAGCAAGGAAAGGGGTGCAGTCTGAACAGAGTGGGCACGGCATGAGGAAACATGGCCAGCTTCAGGGTAGGGAACTCATTGTGGCAGGTGGGTCATAGGAACCTTGAAGCTCCAGACCTGGGAAGGAGTTTCCCACCTCTTTATCCCTGGACACAGGCTCCCTGGATCTCTCACATCACCACAGTAGAGAGGATAGATTTGTTCTTGCCTCCTGCCTGCTTGCTTCTCTTCATGGCCAGCCATGGTGCTCGGGTTTCGGGCCAAGGTCCTGGTGCCGATTCAGCAGCTGCAGCACAGAGCAGCTGGGTTCCTGGGGGATTTCCAGCAGGGACTGTCTAGAGGCCCCAAAGGCTTCCTGGGTTTCCATCAGTCAGAGGGCAAGTCTCCCACTCAGGTCTAGCCTTGGTCTCTGACCTGATGACTGAGAATATGGGGGAGAAAGGGAAGTTTCGTAGGAAGGAGGCCATCTGGCTTCTTTGTTGGACTCCAGGCTATTTCCCAGGGGCCTGGGACAGAGCCATCTAAGGCCCAGAGAGGTCATCAGTGAAATAAATTATATTTGAGCCATTGACATTAAGTGTCAGGCCAGGGGTCTGGTTTGAAGGTATCCCTGAAGTCATGCTACTCACTAATCACTTCATTTGCCAAGTTGGTGAGGCCACCTTCTCGACAGTGACCTCCCTAGGTCCCACTATAGAGGATATGAAGTCTGCCGGTGCTACAAGCCACCAAGACCAGGGGAGCTTACCCCTGGGCTGCTGGGCTGGTGAACAGATTCCCATGGCAACCCAGGGTCCTCTGCTTCTACAGCTGGGCAGGCTTAAGTACCACGGTCAGCTCCACCAGCCTCAGATCTCAGCTGGCAGTCTCAGCTGAGGCCAGACTTACTTGTGTAAATAAAGTTTTATGGGAATGCAAGCTGTATGTGCATCCTCATGCGTGGTCTAGACTGCTTCCTGCTGCAGCAACCTTGCTGAGGAGGTGGGTCAGAGAGCAGATGGCCTGGAAGCCATACCCTGTGCACTGTGGAGCAGCCAGTAGGGAACTGGCTTGACATCCCAGAGCTAGGCACCAGGCCTCATCCTGCTTGCTGAGATCTTAGTGGCTTCTGCGGATGGGAACCGGGTCTCCTGTGGAGTCCCGAGAACGCAGGGCACTTTGGAAGGAGCAGGACTTCGTGCCCTTGGCTGGCTGTATCTGTTCCACTGTGGTCACTGGGTGAGAATAAATTTCATCCCTGGCAAACCACAGAGCCACACTGTCTGGTTTGCAGTCTCTCTGGCAAGGGTAGAGGCCCCTCTTTCTTCTTCCCATGTGGGCTAGGGCAGGGGGAAAGAGTGGGCTGGAGGGCATGCACATCTGGAGGGTCCCCAGGAGCCTTGTGCAAATGTCTGCCTCCCCTGTTCCTCTCTTCACACCCAGCCTGGCTTTCTGTTCTTGCTCTGTTCTTCTTGGCCTGGTCTGTCTGTCCCCACACTTTGTGCCTTCCTGGCCTGGCAAGCCCGGCACCATCAGCACCTGGGCACTGTCCAGTGTGCAGCTGCCCCCTGCGGCACAGACGCCAAGCGGCTCCTGGCTGATGGCCTTCCTGCTGATGCTTGTCCAACTGATGTTTGCCTCCCCTGCTGCCAACCCTACTTCTCTAGGCAGAGAGGCCACCAGTGTTTACTGCACTCTACTCACCCTTCCCACAAACACTGACTGTAACGGTCCTCTCATGGGGCCAAGTAGGATGTCTCAGGGCTCTGTGGATAGAGGATTCACAATCTGACCCAGACAGTGAGACTTGGCAGCACACAGGGGCTTGGCATAGGGAGGGCTGGAATGAGGCATTGGGGCCAGGACTCCTAAGCACATTTGAGCTGAGCCCTCTGGTCCTAAGCTGGCCCATCTTCCAGCCCAAGGAAACAACTCTGTAGGAGGCCATCGCCCAGAGAATAGAATAGAGTGTGGACCCTCCTGGGTCCATACTGTGTTCACTGCTATCCCTGAAAGTTGAAGGCAGCTGGGTGTGACCGGCGTGGCACAGTGGTACAATGACATGAAGCATCCAGACAAATTTCATATTTATTGTTATCTATGAAAAGTGGAGATGCCAGAGGTGGGGGTGGTTTCTCCAAGATGGGGTAGAACTGTGGAGAGCCTACATCTGCTGATCTACGTCCCACAAAGACACATGCTGAGGCTCCAAACCCAGCACTTCAGGTCTTTTCACAGGTCAGCAAGTTAAATTGAGTCTGCTCTGGAGACCCTCACCCAGCCCATCTGTCCTATGAGAAGATGAAAGAACGAGGCGGGGGAGGCAGCTCGGTGGGTAACGGTGCTGCTCTGCAAGCATAGGGAACTGAGTTTGAATCCCTATCACCCACGTAAAAAAAAAAAAAGTAGCACAGTTGTGCGTGCTCCTGACCCTAGCAGTTGGGGTTGGGTGGGCCACCGGGCATCCCGAGAGCTTGCTGTCAGCTAGCCTAGCTGAAATGGTGAACTTCCTGTTCAGTGAGAGACCCTGTGCCATAGGGATACGGCAGAGGGAGACCAGTGTGACACATGGAATCTTCCTCTGGCGTCCACATACACCCACTATGTGCACATGTGCACACATGTGGACCTTATGGCACATACAGAACGAAAAAGTAGGAGGACGCCAGCTCGCAGACAACCTTCCAGGGCATAGGGAGGAGAAGCCCCAGGAGTATGCTGCCTGCACATAACTTGGCCTCCCACCCAAGGACATGACCTAAAGCTCCACTATGTGGCTGTCCGGATAGCCATGTTTGCTTCCTGACCTAGGCAGACCTGCATCTGGCACCTCCATTCTACCTGCTGTGAGATGGGGATGTCCCTGTGTCCACTTCAGTCTGCAGTGAGGGTCAGTGAAGTGGACAGCATGGAGAGGGTGGGCAGGCTGGCTCTCCTCTCATTGCCTTTCCTACACAGCAGACCCTGTACTAGCTCATAGTTCTCATATCTATCCAAGCACACCCAGCTGGAGTCCAGGTAAAGAAAGAATAGAGTGACACGAGGGAAGAGATAGCCTGGTGTAAATGCCTGAGTGAGGTCAACAAAGGCGGACAGCCAACCTCGGAGCCACTGTTTTCTGGCAGAAAAAAATTTGCTACAAATGAATAAAAAGCCCTTAGGCTGGGCAGGGGTAGGGACTTTTAGGGCACGAATACTGCTAGTGGAATTACTTAGGAACTTCTGGGGACCTGACAGCCACTGGCAAGCCCCGCTGGTGCCATGAGGCCTCTGCTGGGCCCCTGGGGGTGGGCATCCAGGCATCTGAGGCAAATACTCTGTAGACAGTTCTGACAATGGAAGAGTCTCTCTCCATCTTCCTACATACAGAGGTTGTGTGGGGCTCCTGGGCCTGGTGACTTTACATGGAACCTTTGTAAAGAGAGACATCCCTGGGCCAAGGCTCCTAGGGAGAGTGTGGGCCTGAGCTCATAGAGGCAAGCAGTATCCCAGCAGGAGGCTGCCTGGGAGACAGACAACAGAAGCAGGTCCTTGGGCAACAGCAGCTAGGGGTGCTGACGGTGAGCTTCAGAGTCCAGGGTCCCACAATGATCAGCTGATGCAGACTAACAGGAGAGCCAGCCTCTCCCAGAGAGTGGGAGCAACCTCCTCACTCCATGGGTGAGCTAGCTCAGGCAGATGGAAGCCATGCTGAGCTAGCTGAGGCATAGGCCCTGGACCTTCACTTCTCTAACATTTAGGCTGACAGCAATTCCACCTCACAAGTTCAGCTTCCAAAGCCCTACATCCGCTTCCTGTTACCCGTGTGATAAGGGAAGTCTCGCCTCCCCCATGGCACTCAGATTGAAAGCATCTGGCTAGGAGACTGTGGGCCACTATGCGCCAGGATGATATATGACCAGAGGACATGAGAGCTTTTAGGGGGTGAAAGAAGGAGAGGAACAATGTAGGGTGGACAGTAAAGGTTCGTGTGTGTGTAACTATATGCCAAGGTGCTCACCACGCACTCGTGGCCAAGCTAGAGGGCATTTGCCATTCAAGGCACAGCAGGACAATACAACTGGGGTCATGTGGGAGCAAGGGGAATCTCTGTTGCAGGCGGGAGTCTGGTGGGACTTAGGGGGCTAGGATGCAGTTGGCTTTGCTAGACAGCCTGACAGAGCACAAATGACACCAGGACTGGACAAGCTGAGCTGGGGTACCTGGACTTCTGCTGATCAAGAGGCAGAGACAGATGGGATGAAGTGTCACCAGGCAGGCCCCCCTCCTGGCTCCCCAGAATGAATGGAAAGGACTGACATGGTGGTCAGGAATGACAGAGGAGAGATGGGGGTGTACTGCACTGGGGTCTGCCTGCTCATCATCACGGACCCCCAACTCTGCTCATGGGCATACAGTCATGGCATTTCTACAAGAGACTGCTCATGTATTCATGGGCCCGCTGAGACATCATTCATGTGGATGAAGAAAACAGATGGCACGTAGTGGGTAGGATGAAACCTTTGCTGCCTCCATACACTTGGAGCTTTGTTGGGGTTGCAGAGACACAAACATGGAAATAGGGGCTGGGCCCAGGGTACCAGGCCCCATTACAGGGCACACTCATGCCCATGCATGTAGCATATGGATTGGCTACTCACATCCACCACACACATGAGCTCTCTGTTATTCACACTCACTCATGACTACACACTCAGAGCCACTACATCCCCTCACACCCAAAGAAGAACTGACATGATGTCCAAGGCATGGTGGGGAATGTGTGTACATCCCTGGATGCATTCCAGGGAGTTCCACCAGAGACTCAGAAAATGGAGAAGGTAAAATGAAGAGGGCTTCTGTCTACTCACAGCCTCCTGGCTGGGACAGTTGTGGTTTTCTGGGTGGCTCTCATAGTCCTCAAGTGTAAAGGACAGGGCATAGAGTTTACAACTGCCCTATCTGTTTTGTGTCCACCTCCTGGTCTGACTCTCAGGGACCCTGTTGTCACCCAATTCACCTGTCACTTTTCTATCAGATTCTTGGATCAGAAAACTTTCAGAGGAAGAAAGATTCCAAAGCAATTGGGTGGGCAGCCCCCTGCCCCTTCTTTTTACAGTATTTTGTTGGCAGGCCACACTAGACCAGTAAACTGTCTCTCTTGCTAGAATCTACAGGCTAAAGGCACTAGCCCCTCTGCAGTGAGCTTTGGCTGTGGTGGGACAGAGAACATGGTCTAGCTATAATGAGGTCACCCTAGCTGGCTGTTCAGGGCAGTTCCCATAATGCTTAGTGGGTAGCCAAGGATCGAGGAGGACAGTGGCCAGCAAAAGTCAGATCAGAGGCAGGAAACCCAGATGTTCCTAGAGCCCACAGAACAGGCTGAGTGAGAGTGGGTGACCCAGAGTGGAAGCCTGTACTTTGCTACCAACACCCTGTTCAGGAAGTCCTGAGCAAGGAAGGCCTGGAGAGACCTCATGGCTTCAGCATGACACAAGCAGTTGAAGTGACCTCACACAGCTCTCTCTAAGCCACATGTGCACTCTTGGGGAGGACCAGGGCTGCCGGCACCATCAAACCTTATACAGCTGCAGAAGGAACCTGTGTGGCCATAGAAGGATCCTTCTGGAAATGGACCAGAGGACAGCCTTAGAAACCCATAGATAAGAACACTATATGCCCTTCTCCCCTGCTGCCCCTGCTGGGACCCAGGAGGCATGAAGGGGGCAGATCTGGGGCTAAAGCTCCCAGTGACCTCCGTTCCCACTGAAGGGGCTGCGTAGCCCCAGCTTTACCTTGCCGAGCCAGACATAATGGGGCATTAGAAGGGAATTGAATTTCCCCTTAATTAAAATGGCCCACAGATATTGTTTAATTTGTAATCTGGAGTTAATGTGGTTTTCCTCTCCTGCAATCACAGGGCTGCCTGTGCACCCATGGTCCCTTCCACACAGACGGGCACGCCATCCTGCATGCTGCTGACCTCCACGCATCTGTCCCTGCTGGGGAAGTTCCGGGCTCCAGCCCGCCTCTGGCCAAGCCCACCTCACAGAGACGGTCTTGTGTCACATGGGTACACATGCATGAACCAGCCTAATAGTCAGGCAGGAGCATAATTTTTCCTCTAATTACACATTCAGCACTTCTGAGAAAATGAGATTTTAGTAATTCAATTGGACTGAGAAGCGGGGCTATAATAAAATGAAATTTGTAACAATCGTGCAGTTAAATTAGTTAAATGGAGAGGAAGGAGCTGTAGAAAATTGACCCCGCGATCTCCTAAGGACTAATCAGACATTTGAACCGAGTTGTGCTAACAAAGCCCTCGGGTGTTGCAGGGTGGTGAGGGTGGGAGGGAGAGTAGGGTTGGGGGCGGGGCTGGGGGCTGCAGGCAGCAGGTGGAGGAGGACAGGACAGGCTGGCTGGGGCCTGGCAGGAAAGCAGAACCCAGGCCAGTTGGGAAAATGCAGGTGGCTGGGTGGAAAAAGCCAACCGCCTACTTTCCTTTCCAATGGAGTTAGTTACTCTCCACAGCATCCCTGGGGTGCCACCTTGGGAGGGACATTACCATCTTGGGAGGGAGCTCCCTGTCGCTGTCACAGTTGCAGGGTTTCCCAAGCACAGAGGCTTTGGTGGGAGGAGAGTGAGGTGGGTCCTTCCCAGCCTGCCCAGAGTGTCCCCTTCCCCATCTCACCTGGAAATTGTTGGTCTGGACAGTGCACTGCTAACCTTGGAATCCCACTGGGAGACTCTGTCTTGCCCTGTACTGGGAGAGTGGTGTGTGTGCGCGTGCGTGCGCGCGCGTGCACTCAGAGAATGGCAAGCCATCAAGGCTGGATGTCTCTAGCCCTGGTGTCAGAATGGTGTGGGTGGGGAATTGTGATACCAAGGTAGGAGATGGGTGTGTGTGGGGGACTGCAAATTCCAGAAATGAGGCTCCAGGGAGGGATATGCTCCTAGGCTAAGCAGGTTGCAAATTGGGGAATGGAGCAGCTAGGCCCCACACCAACCTTTCTAATACTTAGGCAGACCCATTGTCTTGCAGAAATGTCACCATTTTGAATTTGAATGCCAGAGTGCAGCTTTGAGCAGACAAGAAGGAAGGCCACCGAGGCCCAGCTATTCAATGCCTCTGTAGGGTTGGGATCCACACTGCCCGGGCAGGGAGGACTCTAAGAAAGGCCCCTGGCCAGGCCCTTGGCTGCCAGATCCCTGCCTATAACAGAGTACTTGCTTCTGTCAAGATGACTAGATGTAGAACAGGACCCTTGCTGAGCTCCTGCCTGCCGGGTGCTCTGGGCATCTCTGGGCCAGATGGTGTCCAGACAAGTCTGCTAGAACCCACCTCTCCTGGGCCTTCCCCTGCCCTTCTGCTGAGCCATGCAAACAGAAGGGGCTAGCTCCAAGGCGAGCAAGTGCCCCCCCCCCCCAAGGCCTAAGCACACTGCGCATTCTAGAAAGTCAGCAGAAGCGGCTTCCTGCTCTCCTCAGCTGGTCGGGTTGCCTCCACTCGGCAGCCCCAATTGAGACAGCGGGGAAAATCAATGCAGAAGCTGCAGGTGTTAGCGTGAGGGCTCACTCTGTGTGAAGGTTCTGGAAAGAATGAGATAGAGGCTTGGAACTGGGGATAGACAGAGGGACCGAACAGGCCAGGAAGATTCTGGAAGCTCTAAGAGCCCGAGGCAAACCAGAGCAGCGAGAAGAGACCCAACTGAACACTTGGGGGCCCTCTGTGTAGCTTTCAAGCACCCTCAGACAGTTGTCAAGGATCGAGACCCAGGCTACAGGGGCAGCACATCAGGCTTTCCGGAGGCTCTTGAACTTGGCAGCATCCACCTCTGCAGTCTTGGTAGGAGCGGCTGGCTGCAGAATTGAGGGCCTTGGGTGCCTGAGGGAAGGGCCAACTTGCTCAACAAAAACAGTACTACAGGCTCTCTGTGGGAAGCCAGGCATTAGGTGCAAAGAGTGTGTGTGTGTGTGTGTGTGTGTGTGTGTGTGAGAGAGAGAGAGAG
>CAJQZJ010004796.1:7343467-7379736 GCA_907164525.1 Lophiomys imhausi
CACACACACACACACACACACACACACACACACACACACACACACACTCTTCCACCCTGCCAGGAGCAAAACAAACCCAGGAGCAGCATCCGCAGAATGAAGACTGGACCACACCCTCATCCAAGGCCAAGAGGAAAGGGGGGGGCCCAGAGATAACCAGCAGAAGTGGAGCAGATTAGAGAGGCCAGTGGGGAGGGGATCTGTACACCCTCTCCCACCAGCTTCCACCACCCAAGCTAGAGGGAGTCATTCAAACATTTATTACTGTTTCATTTTCCAAAAGGGGAGTGGAGAAAAAGCAATAGAAAGAGAGGGAGAGAGGGGAACAACTCCAAGTTTCTCATTTCAAAGTTAATTAGTCTAATTAGGTCTAATTAAGAGCCCCCACACAAAGCAACTCAGGAATGAATCTCCCGTCTCCTGTCTCCTTCAGTTCTCATTTTAAACTGACTCCAGGAAAGGCTGGAAAGGAGCTAGTGAAGGTGGGTGGGTGGTGGAATGCCCTCCCTTTGCGGGGAGTTGGCAAGGGGCCCCTGAAGCATGACAGAGGGATGTCCTCCCTTGTGGGGGAGCTGGCAGGGGTCCCAATGAAGCAGGCTCCAGAGTCCTCCAAGGCCTCTTTCCCGGAATGTGTAAGGAAGCCCTTCTGTATCCATTTTCAAATTGTCCCAATTTTCTTCTTTCCTGCCCACTGCCCCACTGAAGGGGTTTTGGCTTCCAGAGTGGGATCCTTGCACCTTAGGTACAGGGACACAGTCTGAAGCTGCTGAACCCTGCTCAAGGCATACGAGGCTTGTGTACAGGATCTGTCCTGTTTCCTCAGGTCCTGCAGGTTTCCAGAGTTAGGTGGGGGCAGGTCACTGGGGCTAAGTTCCACTGTGGAGTCCCAGAACATACCTGGGATAGCTCCAGGGAGCAGACTGCATTGGCTGACAACATCTATGAGAGAGAATGTTGCTGTGTGTGTGTGTATGTGTGTGTCCCAGGTAGCCCATGGGTTCCTTCTGTTTTGCCTGTAAGTTCTCCTCCTCCCTTGGGCAGAACTTGAGGAATGGGCACTGTTGGGGAAGCTCTGTTTATCAATTAACCAGTCACTATAAGGTTGGGGTGAGGTCAGGGGGAGTCTCTCACAGGGCATCCTGTGTTCTCAGTTACAACAGTGGCAGGTGGTACCTCAAGGGCTGCTGGTCCAAGAGAGGAGGGTTCTTGCCTGAGGTGAAGCTGGTGATGGGGCAGGTATCAGACCTGCTGAGGACCACCACTTCTTAGGCTCCCTGCTGGGCATCCTTTCACACTGGCAGAGGAGGATTGTGGCTGGGTTTGCAGACAGGGAAACTGAGGCTGAGAGAAGTGGAATAATATGAACCCAGGTGTGCAAGATGCATACAAACTGAAGCTTTGCCCTCTCCCAGGCTTCTAGTTTCTTATGGGGCAGGGGCACAGTAAAGTTTGGCCCCAGGCAGGACACAGAAGACTCAGCTCCAAGCAGATGTTGGGGAAAGGGCATCTCTTCTGAATTCCTGGAGTTCCTGCCCAAGCCAGGCCTTCCTTGGGAGTACCCAGGCAGTCCTACAGAAGGGTCAACACT
This sequence comes from Lophiomys imhausi, assembly GCA_907164525.1. Lineage (NCBI taxonomy): Eukaryota > Metazoa > Chordata > Mammalia > Rodentia > Muridae > Lophiomys > Lophiomys imhausi. Next base: position 7,345,056 of record CAJQZJ010004796.1, read on the forward strand.
CAGGAAAGGAGGTCAGGGAGGTAGGTGCTAGGGGAGGCCACTTTTCACAGCTGCTAGCAGCCCAGGGTTCTGACTCAGGCAGGCAGAGCCCAGCAGAGCAGGGACAGGAATGGCTGGAGGGCTGGTTTCTAAGCCAAGATCAAAAGAATTAAGTAGGCTTAGCTCTGAGCCAGGGATGAAGGGCGGCCACCCACAGGGAGCCAGCTGGGAAAGGGAGCAAGGAGGAAGTCAGGGGGTCCCCAGGAGGGCAGAGGCTTGGGCCAGATAAAGGCTGAAGAGTCCATCACTCAAGTCTGGGTAAGCATGCCACACCCATGTGTGTAAGGGGCTCTGAGAAACTTTTCGGGTGAAAACTGTTCTACAAACAGGTTTGTGGGACAGAGGTTCAATTCTAACTTCTTCTTCTTTTTTTTTTTTTTTTTTTTTTTTTGGTTTTTCGAGACAGGGTTTCTCTGTGTAGCCCTGGCTGTCCTGGACTCACTTTGTAGACCAGGCTGGCCTCGAACTCGCAAAGATCCGCCTGCCTCTGCCTCCCAAGTGCTGGGATTAAAGGTGTGCGCCACCACTGCCCGGCTCAATTCTAACTTCTTAAGTCAGTGAATTTTACATCACCAATACCCAGTTTCACCAATTCCTCTACGTTTCTAGGGTCCTCTCCTTTAACTCTGGGTGAATTTTATGACAAGGGAATTATATCGCAAAATAGCAGCTAGCAGAGACAAAGGGGAAGAGTTCGAGTCCAGATCTTTTTCGAGCTCAGACATGCCCTTGGGAACTGGCCACATGAGAAGGGGTAATGGTAGAGGGCAAACTTGAGAGGCAGGCATTGGGATATCGCACATAGTACAACATCCAGGCTTGGGAGAGGTGGGTTTTCTGTCTCCCTTGCTCTCTGGCTTCTGCATCTACCTCTGCGGCCCTGCAAACCCATTGCTCTCTAATCCCTCAGGCCTGTGGCCACAGAACGGTGTGGCCAGCTTGTGCACAGCAGAGTCAAAGCCGAGTTTACACGTGAGGAAGGCAGACGTTCTCTGGAATCCTCTCATCTCTCTTTACTACTTCCTCCAAGCAGGTCATAGACCACATCAGGGTCTGCCTTTGAGGGGGAGGGGGCTAGTTTCACCAATTCCTCTACGTTTCTAGGATCCTCTCCTTTAACTCCGGAGCCCCAGCTCCATCCAAGGTCCAGGCTTCCCCGGAAACGTAGACGGCTCAGAGACCACGGGAAGCCATAGCCTCCCAAGAGGACATTCAGGCCTCACCAAGGGCTCCAGGGACTTCCCCGGAGGACACAGAGAAGTGATGAGACTCTCTTGCCAAGCAAAAGTTCTTCCGCCTTACCTGCAGGAGGAAGGGGACCTGTCTGGTTTCCATAGGGGGCAAGTAGGGAAGGTAGGGGTGGGGTGGGGGTAGGTGCTGTCCAAGGTAGAATCCGCATGTGGCCCAGAACTTCTACTGCATACTTCTACTCTCAAATGAAATCCATCGCGTCTGCCTGAGCATCAGTTTCAACTGTTAATTTGCCAAATGGAAATGGTTAAGAAAAATTACACATCCCATGACCTGATGTTTGTGATTTATTTCTCTTCATTTAACAAACCTGGAGCTTAAGCTGAGGAGAGGCCATAGTCTGTCCAGCTTGACCTGTTCTGGCTTGAGGATGGCAGCCCTGTCCTTTATCCCCCACTACCAACAAGGAGGCCATCTTGCTCCCAGTGACCAGAAAGAAACTAAAATGTAGAGTGAAGAAGGACTGGGGCTGTTGGGCAAGTGTGGGGCCTACAGGACAGGGCGCTGTGCCTTGCTCTTTCTGCCTGCTCACCTGGTCACAGTGTTGAGGGAGCTGAGGACACTCATAGTGTTCTGGCTGTGGACTACAGAGGGCTCTGGTTGCTTTATGTAGGGAGGCTCTGCACTATGGTCCTAGGACAGGGACAGGAAAGATGGCCTGGCAGCCTCTAAGCCCATGGCCTCCTTAACCATCTGGCTTCTGTAGATTACAGCCCATTTGCTAGCTAACCTCCCAGCTTGCTCTGTTCTCCTGTGAGGCTTATATGTCCCGAGGCTCAGAGCCTAGCTGGGCTATGTGAACAGGATTGGCATAGACTCCTGGGCAGCAGTCACGGCAGCTTGAGGCCTGCTTTGGTTCTCTCATTCCAGACAGCCTTGTAGAAATGGTTCAGATGCAGCCACCACAGGCACAGACACGTTCATCATCCCACTGGGCCAGGTTACTGTCCTAAAGGTCACGCGGGCCTGGCCGTGAACCTGGAGCACAGCTTTTATCAATGGGTCTGGGTCTATGAGGGGCAACTGGGCTCTGCTGAAGGACAGAGGGAGCAGCCACTGGCCTGGACTGCAGGTGTTAGGGGTGAGTGCCCTCTTCTGTTTGGACCCAGGACACATGTTTGATGGCCAGCCACAATCAGCTTGCCATCTGGGTTTTTCCTTTTCACATGTTCCAAGCAGGGGTGAGGACTGGAAATGGCCTAGCAATAAAGATCCCAGGTTGGGGAAGGGTAGGGCCACCCTTCACAGGGCCAGACCCCTTCCCCCACTAGCCTCACTCAGCCGGCAAACCTCTCCTCAAGGCCTATCTGAAGATCATCAGAGTGAAGGCAGCACACCCAGGCCAGGACGGAAAACCCTGCCGGCTCCCCGATTCCAAAATGGCAAAGGAAAAAAGGCCCCGAAAGATGACTCCGTTTATAAGAACCATGAAAAATAGGCAGAGCCACGGGGCAAATCGGTGGGTAGGGGCTGCAGGTTGGGAACAATGGCTGACAAGGACGCTGTTGAAGATGTTTAAGAATCAAACAGTAGGGATGGCTGCACAGCTGAATGCTATGGAAATGCATGCTTCATATGGGTGCATTTTATAACATGTGAGTTATATCCCAATAAAGATCCACAGATATAAATTATCAAAAGGGAGGGAGAGAAGAGTGGGGAGATAACTAGCTTGGGTTTGCCCCACAGAACATTTCCATCCATCGAGCCTGGATTCTCAATGGGGCCGTGAAAGAAAAACCTGTCCTGACCTTTGACCTAACCGCTCAGCTGCTTCCCATATCCTTAGCCATGCAGTGGTGGCTTCAGGTGCACAGCTATCACACACATGTGCACCCACACACAGACACACTCACACAGACACACATACACACTTCACCCCACAGCTGCAGAGTAGTGGGTACAGACTGAAGGAAGCAGATAAGATGGTTTAGTGAGAACTCTATTTTCTTCTGCAAAGCAGGCCATGCCCCATGCCATACCACAGCCAGCCCTGCCCCACCATCCCTTACCAGTCTTCCCCTTTCCACCTGCACTCCACCTTGGAGCTGTCTGGTCTTTTGGTCCTAGAGGCCTTCCCAGGGGATGTGGGGCTGATGGCTCTACCTGTGATTTCTCTGTATTCAGGAGGTGTCATGGGGAGGCTACCTGCCACCTGGCCAGAGCTGCTGCCCATGTACCTCCAAAACAGGAATCAGTAAGGGTGAATTGGGGTAGTAGGGCTGGGCATGGGGGTCACTGGCTCTCCAAGAGCAAGAAAGCCGAATGCTGTTTTTCTTTGCCTTGCTTCCTCACACATGAGCTCTGGAGCATGCTGGCTTTGAGTCTTACGGGAATGACAAGATGGAGGTCCAGGATAGGGGCCCAGGTGGGTCCCTCAGGACAGATGTCTAGTAGTAGGTAAAAACTTGAAGCTTCTTCCAGAAGGGCACACTTAGGTTCACAGCTGGTCAGGCACTTGCTCTGTTCCGGCCAAACAGGCCAAAGAAGCTGGAGGAAGTAGTCAACACCTGCGATTGCCCCACTAGAGATGGACAGTCAAGCCTGGCACTATGATGGAGTATCCACACACCATGTAACAGGACCATCATGATGGATCCACTCACTCCACGCCCTCCTCCTCACAGGCCTCGGCTACACATTCCAAGTGCGTCCTGTTCTGTCCCCTTCTGCCCTCCGTCTCGTCTCCTGGGTCAAGCCTTGTGAGTCAGTCATCTTAAGCCTCTGTCCTGCTGATCCCTGGTTTAGTTTCCCAGCCCCTTTCCAATATACAGCTCCCCTACCTGCAGTTCTGACCCTGAAATCCCTGCTCAAGGGCCTTCTGTGCCTCCCTCCTGCCCAATTTCTCAGCCTGGACTCCAAAGCCCTCTTGTCAGTAGCTACTCCTTCCTTGTACCTCTGGGACCCACTCACTGAACTCACTGTTTTTTTCTGCAGAAATTTCTCCCTCTGTCTGGGGCAGTGCAGCCAGACTATGTAATACCCTTCATCAGCCGGGGCAGAACAGATAGATCCTCAGACATCTCCCTGGATCCGTATGGGTGGTAAATCTCATCCTGCTAGTCTCAGCCATTTTCAGTGGCAGCCTCATCTGGCCGCTGAGCACTGGACATGTGGCTGGTTGGATCTGACATGGGTGTGAGTGAAGAATGCACCATGGATTTGAAAGGCTGAGCATGGAAGGAGAATGCTAAATGTCTCAACCATGTTTGTATTGACTCTGCTGCAGCATCAGGACCCAGGATCCTGCTGAAGGAAATACATCATTAGAATGTACTTCATTGGTCTCTGTCTCCCTGCTTTTGTATAAGTGGCTATTAGAAAATCCTGTCACCACCACTGGCCTAAGCCAGGCTTGGCAGACTCCTTATTTGTTTGTTTGTTTTTGTTTCACTCTGTAGCCAGGGGTTGGTCTCAAACTCACAGTGATCCTCCTGCCCCAGTTTTCCAGTGCTGAGATTGCAGGTGTGAGACGCTATGCCCAGCTGAGACTTTTCTCTCTTAAGGGCTTGGCTACTTATGACCTTTGTAGTGGCTCTGGGGCAGCTCCAGGAGGCTCTCCCGGCAGTGTGTGAGTCAACACACACGAGGACCTTTACAGTAGCTTGGTCCATGGCCACAGTCGAGGACAGAGTTGACACCTGGACCCCCACTTTAGAGCACATCGTCCAGACCTTGAAGTGCATTAATTAGCAAAATTTATTTTTAAAAAGGGTGGAATGAGAAGCCAACTAGAGTAGCCAACATTTTGTTTATCAAATACAGACGTTAGGGAAATGAACAGCAGCTATCTGTCATTTAACGGAATGGCATTCCCCCACACACCGTCATGCACTTTTTGGGGGGGAAAAGACTTCACCTATTTCCTTATTTTCCCATAGGGGGAGAGTGGAAACACAGCTATGGGCTGTCACAGGGAACTGAAGGCCAAACTAGCCCAGACCTATCTGAGATCAACAGCCACAGGGGGAATCTCAGCGCCCCCAGGCTCTTCAGCAGCATGGCCCAGCAGGCCCCACAGACAGTCTGGAGACCCTAAGGATCGACTTGGATCACAGACCACAGTTCCAGGAGCAACACTATCCAGAAGGTTTTAGATATGCCTTGTGGGTTAACCATGAGACCCCTGTGATGGCTGCACACTCGAAACACATGGCCCGTTCAAGTGGAAACATTCTCCATGTAAAATCGATGCCAGATTTCAAAGGCTGACTACAAACACACACACACACACACACACACACACACACACACACACACACGAGCAGACGCTGTCACGAGGAACCCCCTCCCAACTCACCCGTCCTAGTACCTGCTAAGGTTAGAAAAGCTGAGAAATGTGGGGCTAAGTCAAACGCATTACTGGAAGTCATCTCACCCGCTCTGTTTTGTACACAGGTGTTAGATAATCTGAACCTCTCTGCTGCTTGGCACTATGTTTCTGTGGGCCAGCCTCTGCTGTCCTCCTCACCCATCACAGGCAACCAGATACACGGACTGTCAGCACAAACAGTCTAGGTGGAAGGGCCTTTTTTTTTTTTTTTTTTTTTTTTTACATAATTGTGTGTGTGCCCATTCTTCTTCTCCCCTGTGTTAGCCAGGCTAGCCTGCCCTGGTTGCTCCATTAAGCGCCAGTATCTCCTTAGGGACACACCGAGATTATGGGTATTCATGCTACTTCGACCAGCTTCTGTGAGGATTCTGGGGATCTGGACTCAAGTGTCAGACTTTGCATGGCAAGCACTTTTTACCCGCTGAGCCATCTTCCCAGCCCTGACACCAACATCTCCATTACCCCCCCACCCCGATACATTTAGTTGGCCTCTTAGTCCTCTTCTCTGACATGCTGTGGCTTGGCAGAGACAACACAACACAGTCGGGAAGGAACAGAGCTCTTCCTGCTGACCTGATGTACCCAGGTGGGTGGCACTGACCCACCACCTTTATTTCGTGACAAGTAGGGGAGACCTGAGACACCCAAGGGACATGGTGTGACTTGCCTGATCTGTAATATAGGTCTTTTTCACTATGTTTCATATTGTTGCTGGAGGTGGGACAAGCCTCCTACCATTCCCCTTTTAGGTGGTGGTTTCTGAGTGCTATCCTCAGGATCCTTCCCAACACTGGGCACAGAGCTTTGTGCACACCATGTGCCAATGCACCCCACTAAGAGGAAGCCACAGAAATGGCACCTCAATCACCCCCAACTCCAAAGTATCACTGGCAGCAGCAACTGACTCCTCACATCTGTGTTTCTGTTGCTTACTTCCTTTTGGGTCCCCTTAGTGTGACAGTTGAGAAGTCAGTCCCACATGCTAATCTGCATCAGGGGATAAGGGAAGTGTAGACGAGCCCCTCCACATGCACAATACACAATCACGTTCTCATATGTACCCATACATATACACCACACCACACACCACACACACACACACACACACACACACACACACCCTCTTTAGCACAGGACTCTGCTCAATAAGGCACAGACAATATATATTTGGGTACACGAAAGTGTGTCTTGGAGCAACAGACCCAGTTGTCTACGTGTTGCAATGAGGCTGTCTATTCAAGCAAGATGCTTGCCTTCCCCATGGCTGCCTCTGAAGACTGTGGGCCTCAGCTCCCAGCTTACTTGACCCATAGAGCCTCCCCGTAGCACCAGGCTCCCCCATGCCAAAACTCAGCAACTCCACTCCACCTTCAGCTCCTCCTCAGCCTTCCGACTGCTCCTGGCACACTTTGTGCCTCTCTCTGGTCACTTAGTTTTCCTCCCCAGCAGCACGAGGGCTCCTCTAAGCCATGATACCTGACCTTCGTTCAACTCAGCTGGTTTTACTGAGTGGACAGACAGATATCTGAATGTGTGTGGGCAAAGGTAATGTCACCTGACCTGGAGCAGGTGCCATTCAGGGGTCAGTGTCCTTGCTTCGCAGAGAAGGAAACAAAGGCCTGACACCCTGTTCCTGAGGGTTCAGGGAAGATGTTGTGGGACCTGGCAATTCCTAGGAATGCAACGTGGTGCCTGCTCTGGGGGAGATATGAAGGACATTGTGGGCCCTTCTGGGCAGTCTAGATGTAGGCTCATGGTGAAGCAGCACTTTCTTTCTCAAGGTGTCCCAGAGACTGACAGAAACAATACCACATCCACTCTGTCCTGTTCATCTACCTGTCTCCCAGCTGCTACCTTGGACAAGCATGCTAAGACCAGCTTCACCATAGCTCAGAAGCCAGGCTGGCCATGGCCACACTAGAAGACACCTGATAACATTGCAAGTTCAGCCTGGGAGGGAGGTTTGGGCTGAAGGCAAGTGTGGGCGAAAGTGGCAGACAGTAGATCTGAGCTTCATGGCTCAGGGAAGATGATGTAAAATTCTACCTCAGAGGCTGGAGACACACGGGTGCCCCAGAAGGCAAGGGGACCATCGGCTGTCTCCCTCTCCTCATCCACTGGGGTGGGCTCTGACCATGCCTTCCCTTCACAGTCAAGGTGGGGCAGGTATGTGCATGTCCCCCTGGGGACTAGTTTCTGGTGTTCCACTGTACCTAGGACCCCAGCAGTGGCAGCTGGGCACCTTTTATCCCAACTGTAGACATAAAACCGAGTGCAGACCTGGGATGGACGTAACTTGATATAGAAGACTGGCTTGGCAATGGCATAACTCTGTGTAGACACTGGCGGTGGCAATGGTGTTCCTTGCCACTTCTCTGCCTTCTCTTCAGGCTATTCACCGAGATGTTCAGAGACACCCCCCCACCCCAAGGCTGTGGGGACACAAAGGCCTACTTAGGGAACAGGAGTTGCTCTCACTTCCTCTCAGCTGGCTCCAGGCCTCAGCAGGCTGTCCCTTGTGGGCATCTCACTGCCTGCAGGTAGGCTGGGCCTGCTGTTATCACAGACCCCAGGATCTGGAGCTCAGATGAGCAACTCAGTCTCCCGTTCAACTCTACCAGTGTTTTCTTCCAGAACTGGACTTGCTCCTCCAGGGGGGCCCAAGATGCCAAAGACCATGGCTCGGCTACACAGATGAAAAAGCGCATTGGATCTAGTCCTATTAGGTTCTGTGCAGCCTTCTCCCAACAGAACTTAGTAACCACTTGGTAGACAGGTAGGCCAGATATAGAGAGGCTGGCTATGGCAGGATGGTGATGAGGCAGGGTGAGAATCTTCTAGGAGTAGAAGAGAGTGTACAGGAGAAACAGAGAGAAAATAAACATGGAAGAGGGGAGAAGGGAGACAGAGAAAGAGGGTGATGGAGGAGGTTGGAGAGGTTCTTAAATAAGGAAAGCAAACAGAGGGTAGGAGGTGGGTCAGTTAAGGCTTTAAAACATGCACAAAAAAGGGAGCAAAGAGAAGAGGCAGAGTATGTATCCCCTCTAGACAATGTCCCAGCCCTGCTCATGGGACCAGCTGCTGGGATCACATGGGCTGCCCGGATCCCACACTGCCAGGAACCACGGTGGCCTCGCCTGAGGGGCAGTCTGCCTCAGGCCCTGGTGCCGCCTGACCTGGCCCAAGTTGGGTGCCAAGGGTTGCAGGCACCTCCTTAGAGCTGGAAAGAGGCCACACACAGCCAGTCTCCTGCAAGAGCCACATCCTCTGTCCTCTCCCCAGGAACCAGATATTCTGCTTGGAGCCACCCTCAGCTTGCTGTCTCTAGGATCAGAAGACAGACAGAAGGGCATTCAGACAGGAATCTCATCCTTCATATCCTCCAAGGACGGTGGCCAGCCATCTCCGTGTCTCAGTGGCATGGGACAGGCACACTGCTTCCCTGACTCACTGTTAGTGCAGAGGTGGGTGTCAATGGTGGGACAACCCTTTCAGTCAGTGACTTGAATGGTAGTAGCCTCTCTAGCCATAACAACAGAATCAGAAAATCCTATGGACCCTACCTAAAGCAGGGGCACCCACTTTCCACCTCCTCACAGGCTCATGATTGACAGGGTGAGCCCCATCCATGCAGGACATGGTATAGGAAATGAACGCAGGAGATGCCTCGCTGAATGAGAACCTGTCTCTCACCTCTGTGGGGGCTCTTGGTGCATACACGGAGGTCCAAGCCTGCTTGGATCTGCAGTCTGAACCCTAAGCTTTGAGCTATTCTCAGTTTCTCCTTCACTATTGCTCCCCAGCTGTGGCAAGCCCTATGTCCACTGCCCGTATTTATCCTAGTCCAACCAGTCAGAGTCCCCTGCTTTACACCCAGAGAACCCCAGTCACTCCACAAAATGACGAATCACATTCAGGGTTCTAAGACACTTAGGTAGGCTACTTTCATTTCCCCCAAGTTTATGCCTCTTTGGGCATCCGGTTGGGGCAGGCCCAGCCTACAGACCCACAGGAAACTCAAGAAAGAGTTCAGGTCACCAGAAGTTCTGGCTGATGTGTCTTCTGTTTTGTGTACAGCTGAGAAAGCAGCTGGGGAGGGAGGGCAATTCCTGAATTCCAGTGTCCATCAGAATGTGAGACAGACTCAGTCGTGGCTCTGGATTGTTGGTGCCTTGCCGGAATCCAGGCTGTGCTGCTCAGTGGCTTTACGGTTTAGTGTATCATCTACCTGCTGCTTGCCTCAGTTTCTTCCAATTGTTAAATGTGTCCATGATGCATACATAGGCTAGTCTTCTGCAGGTTCTGGAACAAGCAGAAGCCCATAAGGCGTGAAAGCCAAGGAAGGACCAACAGAGCTTGTGTAGTCACTGCAATTACCAGAGACACTGGGGTAAAGGAGTGTTAGGATTCTGGATGGATGTGTCAAGCCCAGGCAGCTAAGAGCTACTGCTTGTCTCTATGGATCCCAGGGTTTGAGGACACAGAGTCTGGTTAATTTCTTTAGGCCACAGTATAATTTGTGGGTTGTTTCCCCATCATCACACCAGATCTGAATACCAATGTCCTCTTGAAGACATGGCAGACAGGTATCTGCCCTGTGCCTTCTTTGCTGGGTCCTTACCAGTGAGCAACCCATGTTGCCACTATGAGTGGGTGTGTATCTAGTGGGGTTCCCAGAGTCACACCAAGTCTCTGGGTGATGTGCTAACAGCCCGGGGATCAGAGACTAAATGCCAGGAATGTGCGGAAGGTGTAAGAAGCAGCAGTGTGTTTGCTACGGTAATTAATCCTTATTAAAAATTGCTGTGATTAGCAGTGTTCTTGCCTCAGAGCAAAGAGAGAAGAGTTCTAAGTAAGAACACGGCTGCCTAATGAATCTCAGAACAGGCCCTAGGATCCCCAAGTCCCTCTGTGCAACTCTGGGCTCCACTCCTGGGGGAACACGCTGTTATCAACAACTCCAGGAAGCAGTTGACTGCACACCCCAGGCTGGAAAGAAGCTTCTGGGGGCCAGCAGCACTTGCCATGGCAATGAAAGCTCTCTGGGGCTTTACCTTGACCAAGTACATACATGCAGTTACATCAGCAGAACTCAGGACACATCTTTCAGGGCGGCTGGGCCTTCACCTCTCCTTGGATCTCTCAGGCACCCCCAGCCCGTTCCCTGAATACCTCTCAACCCTTCTGTTCTTTTTCCCCCTACCTGAAAATGCATCTTTTTCCCCATGGACAACTTACCATCTCAGTAATAATAATCGGGTGGCTTGATAAGATTCCCTTTTATAGGACACTGTAGTTTAATAATAAGGCAATGATTGGCAAGATCTCATGTTGTGAGTTAGATCTTTTTTGCACCTCATCTCTGAAAGCTGCTTCTGCTGGGGGCCATTTGGGACCCCATGGCAGCCCAGCTGATGTTCTGGGTTTTTTCCATGAGATCTCCCTTATCCTCAAAGGTCACTATGATCAGCCCCATAGATTGATGGGGACAATAGACCAGGGACCAGAGACTCTGGATCTCTAAGAGGAAACAGAACCCCAGGGACACCATATAAGGCAGCTCAGCAGTGTGCCAGGACCTCACAGGGAGGGAGAGTCCTGTGCGAATCCCTTACGGGGCTCCTGGTGCAGACTGGGAAAGACAAGGGCGGAAGGAAGCCCAGGACCACTCCTCATGAGCTCCTACCAACCAGAGCCCAACCCAAGTGGACTTACCCTAGAGCTGGGTGAGTCCAAGTCATTTTGGTTAGAATTCTAAAAAAATGTCATCACCAGCCGGGCGGTGGTGGCGCACGCCTTTAATCCCAGCACTTGGGAGGCAGAGGCAGGCGGATCTTTGTGAGTTCGAGGCCAGCCTGGTCTACAAAGTGAGTCCAGGACAGCCAGGATACACAGAGAAACCCTGTCTCGAAAAAACCAAAAAAAAAAAAAATGTCATCACCACTGCAGAGAGGAGAGAGTGACATATGATAACAGAGCCTTGTGACTGATTATAGAATCGTGTGTCTCTGAGGGGACACGGCCTCATCATCCGTCCCCTACCTGGGGTCTAGAAGCTCACAGAAGGTAGGGTTAATAGTTCTGTAAACTATGGGATCCCATTGGTTGAGGTTTTATTTCTCAAATTTCCAAGTCAAAAGACTATAGGTTTTAAAAGCTGGCCTGTTTAAAAGCTGCATCTTAATGCACCTCCAACTACGTCTCTTGTCTTGCTTGATTTCACGTCTTCTGCTTCTGATGGTAAATGTGCTGTTTAGACTGAACACACCGCCGGCATATGGCACCAGCATTCGCGGGCAGCCGACCTGCAGCCCCCACAAGGGGGCTGGAGGAGGGGCCGCTCTCATCTCTACAAGTCTAGCCAGGTGCGGCCAAAGGTCCCTCCTCATACAACTCTCCCTTCAGGACATATAAGAGACCATCTCACCCCAAAGATGATCTGGGACAAGCTGGGTCCCAACCTGAATGCCACTGTTTGTTTTGTAACGGCCCCGAAACACCAGAACTGTGTGTTCCCAGAAAATGGTTCACCCATAATGGTCAGGAACGACAGGCAGATCTAGACTCATGCCGAGGCATGAGGGTGTCTACCCCTGCAGAGTAGCTGCGGATGGGCAAAGGAAATAGGAGTGCTTCCGAGCCTGGTGCAGTGGGCATGCCATGGCTGTCCCAAGAGGGGTTCTGCTCACACAGACAGCATCTGTGGTGGGGAGAGCTCATCTGAAGTCCTCTTGCCTTCTGGCTGCCTCCATGGAAAGCTGTAAACGACCAGTCAGGGTGCGTTACCAAGCCCTGGAGGACTCTAGTTATGTATGCTGCAAGCCTTGCTGGTGGATCTACCTCCACCAAAAGCACAGGTCTGACCCATCCAGACAACACGGAAGCTCTGGGCCTTACTTTGTCTTTAACTCAGCACTCGTGTCCCGAGGTAAGGAAATTATATGCTCGAAGAAGACACAGGTGAGTTCTGTGAAGCCTCTTGCCCAAGGCAGCACAACTAGTGAGGCACGGACTGGCCTCCAGGACCCTCGCTTCAAACCCTTCACTTGCCCTCTGGTCCCTGGGTCCTGCTGCCAGGGGCTACCCAGGTTATCCATGCTGACCACAGCTGGGTGTGAGGGGGAGGGGCGATCCTTGCACCTCCAAGTGGTCATCTGACAGATAGAAGCACACATTGTCCAGACCCATTACAGAGTCTCCAAATGACCCCGGTATTCACAGGAACTCAGAAGGGGTTGGAAAGCTGCCACTTGAGGATGATCCTCACTGAGTTCCGTGCTTCTGGCAATGACTAATGAGTGGAAAAGCGGGAGCTGGCCTGTGGGTCTGAGGCTCCCAGTGGCTCTTGTATTATATTCTGGGAGCCTCAAATGTCACAGGTGGTCCTAGAAAGGTGAGACTCAGGGCCTAAGGCTCTGGCAATAGGCCACCTTCTGTTCTTAATCACTGTCTCTCCTTCTGCAGTGGCCAAGATGTTTGGTAAGCCTTAGCCAGACAAGGGACCCTGGTAGAGGGGTGGCCCGAGTGCCCAGCGGCCCAGGGTTTGTTGTCCTGGGTCAGGTTCTGGTGGCCTATCTTTGCCATGTTCATGTTTCCTTCTAGGCCAACTCCCATAGTTCCCTGGAGAGTTCATGGAGGGGTATGACAGATAAGAGCCTCTTCTACCCCCAATGGCTAGCCTGAGTCCCCACAAAACCTCCAGTGGAGGCCAAGAAATACACCTCTCCATTTCCAGTCAGCTAAGCTGTTTCTTCCCAGCCTGATCCTAACTCTAATCCCAACCAGCTTCTTGTGTGGGCACCCAGTCCCTCTGCCTCTCTTCTTCATACTACCCCACTTTAGAAGGGGGACGGCCCTACGGGAATCCTCTAACTGGGTTGAGCAATGGAGCAGAGACAGGCAGTCAACCAGAAGTTCTTAGGACCCCCAGGTCTCCCCTAGAAGCTACCCATCCATGTGAGTATAGCAGAGGGCCAAGGTGTGAATCCACAACAGGGAAGCCCCCAGAGCCTGGGGAGGATGGACAGGCCAGAGGTGTGGGCAGCCCCGGTGGGTGAGGCCAGGGTACTGCAGCCTCAGGACAGCTGTGGCCAAGCTGGTGCCCAGAACGGTAACCTGGAGGGGCCTGGGGGGAGCCCAGGGAATCCCCTCTCTGTCCCTTGTGTAGGCTGGGGCCCCGCACTGATTCCGCATTGGGTGGGATCTCAGGACCCCACCCCCTGCGCCTCTGGCCAGCTGGCAGGCAGAAGCTGAGGCTCTGCAAATACCTCCCTAGGGGGCATCCTGGGGAAGTAGGGGCTCCTAACCGCTGGGTTTACTGTTCTTCCAACGTCTGCCAGTGTGAGATTCCTGTGCAGGCCAGCAGACTGAAAAAGTCCAGCACAAGCCCTTTCCTGGGCCCGAGCTTCAGGGCCTAGCTTCTCTGTCCCAGCAGGCAGGTGGCCCGCCTCCCTAGAGGCCCGGTGCGCGGTCAGCGCTGCAGCACAGCCGTGCTCCCCAGCCGCCACCTCCCCGCGGCACCAGGGCTTGAGCGACGCGGCCGAGGAAGGAGCCTGGCTACCCGTCCCCGAGTCCCCGAGTCTCGGCACGAAGTTCCCCAAAGTAACCGGGTGTCCAGAACCCCTGCATCCTCCCCTTGGGCCTCCCCCCGAGACTCCGCCCGCTGCCCCCTCCCGCGCCTTCGAAAAAGTTGCGAGCGACGCCCCAAACTCCAGCCTGTCCCCCAACCCGGCACCGCGCGCGCGCGCCCCGGGCGCCCCCACGCTCCTCTACCACTCAGGGGCGCAGTTCCCCCAACCCTAGCCCGGGCGCCATGACGCGAGGAGAGCCGCGGGGCCACCAGCGGCGGCCAAGTGCGGGGCGTGGGCGGCGGTGCGGGGCGCACGTGCGCGGGACCCGGGGGCGCTCGGGCCGGGGGCGCTTACCTGTTGGAGGTAGAGGAAAGCGGGCGGGCAGGGCACGGAGTGCGGGAGCATGCTGCCGGAGTTGGACAGCAGGAGGCAGCCCGAGTTCGCCATGGAGCACAGCATGGGGCGGCAGAGGGGCGCCCGGCGGCTGAGGCGGCTCTGCGCTCGCTGCGTCCCTCGGTGTGTGCGCGCGCCCTGCCTCCCGGGCGCCCTCCCGGTCTCTCCTCCTCCGGGCCTCCCCTCCCCCGCGTGGCGCTCGTTAAGAGGGAGGCATGGACAGGGGAGCGGCGCGCCACTGCCGGGGGCTGCCCCTGTCCGCGCGGGGAGGCTGAAGAGAGCGCGCGAGAAGATGGAAAGAGGAGGGATGCGGTGCGCGAGAGGATGGATGTGGGGGAGACGCGAGCCAGTCACTTTGGAGCCACCGGAGCCCTGTCTGCAAAGAGTGGTGCGTGTGCGTGTGTGAGTGTGCGCGTGTGCGCGCGTGTGTAGCGGTGGGAGGGGGAGTCCCTGGCGTACTCCAACATCAAACCGAGCCCCGCGCTCGGGGGAGAGAACCCGGCCTACGGCACCACCGCTGGCCCCGCACTTAACCCCTCGGCCGCCGTCCTGCGCTGGCCGCCAGCCCTAGTCCCCTCCCGCGGGCCCTGCGCGCCCCTCCTCCGCCTGCGCGCAGCCTCTGCTCCCGGCGGCGGGAGGGCCTGGGACCCCGGCTGGCCTAGGCTGCGGCGGGGAGGACAGTCTCTGCGGCCCACCGACCGGAAGGCGCTCGCTCGCTCTGCCTGCGTTCAGAGAAGCGCCTCTCCGGAGGGAGGCCGGCTCCGCTGCGGGGAAGTCGGTGATGTAATGAGGACATCTACGCAGAGGCTTCCGTGCTGGGAAGGCTTTTCCAGCTGCTCAGTGCCCAGAAGACAGAGCCCCTGAGAGTCTCTCTCGCCCCTCTGCTGGCCTCCAGGCCCCGTGAGATACCTCAGCAGCCTGCCGCAGGCTCATGGTCCTGTGGATACTTAGTATGGGGTGAGCAACAAGAGCCATTGGGTACCCTTCTTGCCCCATCATCAGGCAGTGCTGGGCAGAGGCCTTGATTTGCCCCTCACACCACCACTGCAGCCTGCCTGCATACATCTGCAGCTTTCCAGCCACACACATGCGGGCCTATCCCCCTCATGGGCAGTTTTACCAAGACAAGCCACAGGTGAGCTTGTCTGGGAATGGGCTATACCCCACTGCCATTGTGAGAGGTAGCTCCGGGGGGCACGTGCCCAGCCTCATACCCTGTTTACATATACTACCTCCAAGAAAAGGCACATCCAGGTACCAAGTACCGCTATGGAGCTCAGCTGCCCTACCCAACCTCTGCACTTGGAAGGTGGCTGGCCTGGTAGTTTAAGTGGGTCCTCCTACATACTGTGTGAGCTCAGTGAAGTTGTTTATCTCTGGATTTTTGCTTTCAACTTTCAAACTTAGAGGTCGAGTGGTTGTTGGAGGTGTCCATAGATGCATGGCTGAGTGTGGCCTTCCTCCAGGCGCCACCTGGGAAGTGACATTGGAAGGGGGCAGGCAGACATGGCATCCCTGACTCCCACACTCAAAGCTAAAAACCCTGCCATTGACCTTCCTCTGAGCAGGGAGTGGGCTGTGTAGACTAGGAGGAAGGTAGCCAGGTAGAGGAGAGATGAGACAGGCGGCCACCGGCCGTTGCTCTTCTTCCCTTTCTTGCAATTCTTTGCCTGGGGTGGCTCAGGCAGAATGTTGGATGTGGACGTTCTGAGGCCGCCCTTGCCTTCCACAAGGATAGGCCATGATTTTGGTCTCCCAGTCCCAGATAGTGATAGCATATCTCCAGCGCCAAAGACCGACACACCTGGGGCACAATGCTTCAGGCTGCGTCTGTGAGCTGAGACTTTGGATGCTAACCTGCCAGTGCAGTGCCTAGAGTGGGTTGGCTATTTCAGCACAATTAACCTGCCCACCTCCTGCCCCTGAATCCTCCCGGTTTACTGTCCTGTTATACACCTGTCTGTCCCCTCAGAGTGGGTTTCAGTCATCACTCCCTGCCCAGTTGCCTTTTCCTTCAGGGAACTTGGGCAGCCAGCCAGTTGGTTCATCCAGTGCTCCAGACCATCATACAGCGACTATCTGGACTTAGGATCTATTGAGATTAAGTTCTCTTTTCCGGAGGGAGCATACCGTCTAGAGGGGAAACCAAGTCTGCTGTGTAACATGCTGAGAGCTTCAGGCCAGGGGAATCTGCCTAGACGCCTGCCTCCACCAGCCAGCTCATCACACACAGGCTCCCTGGGAGAAGTGAAAAAGAATTAAAAAGGAAATCTCCAGAAAAAGAGTTTGAACAGTGTGATTGTCTTGCTTATTTCTTAGGACAAGGGCTGTGTGCCTGCTGCTTGTCATCAGCACATGACATGTGCCATGTCATTTCCAAAGCAAGCCAGTTACTGGATTCCACAGATCTTGTTCTAAGGGAGGTTGTTGCTGAGTTTCTTAGTCCTGCCCATGCAGACCTCACAGGCTCTCTCTACTCCCTCACTACTTCTCATCTGCTTCAAGTACTGGACAGTAGGTCACTGCATTAGCCTGGGCTATGTGACAGTCTCCAGGCCCCAAAGACTCTTGACTAGTCTTCCACACTTTTGGGGCCTTGTGGACCAGGGTGTGTGGCCCTGAGTAGTGGGTGGGGAAAGACAATCCACCCAGCCACTTGGTAGGCTAGGCTGCCCCCACTTTTTCTTGGGTTGAAGGGAAGCTTCGAGCTGGGAAGAGCTGTCAATCCAGTGAAAATATTCACTACTTAAAAAAAGATACAGGAAAAAAAAAATCCCATTTGCCCCGAATCTGAGAAGGGCCTTGTTAGGGAGGCACGAACTGAGCTGTAATTATTTCTACGCTCCTGGGCACCGCTATAAATATCAGGCAAGGGAGGCACCTCAAAGGGTTTGGGTGGCTTGGCTCTGAGCTCTCCTGGTTCCTTCCTGCCCCCATCCTGTACCACATTCCCAAGCAGAGCCTTGTTGGCTGCAGGTGCCACCTCTTCTTGCAGTAAGTAGGTGACAGACACATACCTGTCCCACCCACTGTCTCTGGATACTCTGTCCTCATAGGTACACACCTTTGTGGAGTGCCTTTACCAGTTAGTGTCTGGTGGCATTTTGTGTCTTAATATGGTATTTTTTTTAAATCAAAAGGTAGGCCAATGAATTCTGTGGCTAAATAATGGGGAATAGAGTGTTGCCTGCTGTCTCCCCAATCTTTGGGAATTTCCAAACATTCTCATGGTACCTCCAGGTGGAAAGAGAAAGCCCTGCTACCCCCAAGGGACAAGCAGTGGGGTTCCAGCTCCTCACTGTCCTGCCTTCTCTCTTTCCTTCTGAATGTCCAGTCTGACCATCCCAGGCTCTCCCTGTGCAAGGAGGACAATGTGGAGCTTGGCAGAAGTGCCCCAGAGTGAGGGGTGAGCTCACAGTCTCCAGTTGCAGCCGGGCTTCACCGCACCAAGCCAAGCCAAGCCATCATCTAGAAGTGGATTGAGTTCCCATGCGCTCTGCAGAGCCAGGCCTTCCTGCCCCAACCCTGGGCTTCCTGGCACAGCCTTGGACATGAGCAGTGAGGACCAAGGCAGAGTGGCCAGATCCATCATTGTCAGTAGGGTGGGACAGGGTGGCGTGGCTCAGAGTAGGGTTGTGTAATGAGACATGGAGCTACCCAAGAACCCTTCAGTTATGTGACACCCACCCGAGTCCTGCATCACCACTGGGCCACTTTGCCAGGGGAAATTAGCATCCTGACTGCACTGAAGGGGAAGAGGTTAGAGTTGGGGACCGCCCTGGGTTTGGGGCTGTCCTTGGCTCTCTAGAGCAGACATCCCAGCGGCATGTCAGGTTGGGAAGTTCTTGAGCTCTTTTTAAAACATGAAAGTGTCTCTGTTTCCTGAAAGAGGCATCCTCCATAGTGTGGGAGTAGGAGACTGTATGCATTTTTTTTTTTATTCTGGTAGGTGGACTTCCAATTCTCCTAGAAGGGCAGAGGAACCTCTACAAGGAATGAGCAAATATCCTGAGCTGTCCAGCCCAGACGTAGCTGAGGAGGCCATACTGAAGGCGTCCAGCAGAGGGCCCACTCACACTGGCTGGAGGTTCCTTACCCAGCAGGCCTATGAGGAGGGGTTTTTTGGGGGGGCTCTTCCCCACCCCTGGGCTTCTCTGCCTCCCTCTGTCAAGGAGTCCAGAGCATGCAGAGGGAAAAAGCTAGGTCCAGGGCAGCCTGCTGTGGTCAGCAACCACCTTTCAGCTCAGCAGGGGGTCCCCCACCTAGTAACACCATCCCCCTGCCTCAGCAGAGACTGCAGCAAAAGTAAAAACCCTGCGTGCAAAGGGAGTTTATTTATCTGTTTAATTAAGAGGCGTTTGCCAGCCACATTTGGCTCCATCCGTCTCACTTACAACCACGTCCCAACAAAATTAAACATAATAAATACTGGAAGACTGAAAGCAAAGGGCACACTTGAGATATATGGGAAAAGCCAGAAGTTGCACAGGGTTGCAGTTATAGGGACATCTTTCTTTTGCTAGTGTCCCTCCCCTCAAGGGTCCAGGAGCCAGAGGACTATTCCCAGGGAAAGTGCTGCCTGCGGGTGCCTCCGCTTTTCCCAAGCTTTCTTTATTATAAGCGAGCCCCAAGGCCTTCTCCCTTCCTCTCTCCTGCAGAAGAGGAGTGAGCTCAGCCCAGACTGTGGATGCGGCAACCTTGTTGCTCAGCCCCTTATGGCTCAGAGGGCAAGTGGGCTTGGTGACAGCGGCTTTGACCAACTCCTCCGGGCTTCCTGATGCATCTGGGCCCCACACCTGGAGTGGCGTTTGGCAGAGCCTGGGCAGAGGTTTAGAGGAAACAACCCCAAACCTTTGGTCTTGAGCTAGTGTAGTCAAGCCACCATTCAGAAACTGGGCCTGGGATCTCACAGGAGCTGGAAGAGGAAGCTGGCGTGTGGACATGTCTTTAGCTCCATTTCTTTTTTTTTTTTTTTTGTAAAGATTTATTTATTATGTATACAGTGTTCTGTCTGCAGGTATATCTGCAGGCCAGAAGAGGGCACCAGATTTCATTATGGATGGTTGTGAGCCACCATGTGGTTGCTGGGAATTGAACTCATGACCTCTGGAAGAGCAGCCACTGCTCTTAATCGCTGAGCCATCTCTCCAGCCCTTTAGCTCCATTTCGAATCATAAGGACAGGTCACGCTGTCTGCCAAAACTTCCCAGGAGTAGCAGCTACAGAAGAGGAGATGGATGGCCATTGCTACCAATGGCAAAGGGTAACAATACCTTGTGTTTTCTCTGTTCTTTCTCGACTTTCCAAAGTACCCCAGTACAACCCACCTCCCTGCAATTTTGCAGGTTACATAGGGAAGGTGTAACAAGGCCCATTTGCTACTTACATTCATAGAGGTGGCCCAAGGTCCACACAACCAGTAAAAGGCAGAGTCCAGCCTGGAAAATTAGATCCCAGGCTCTGGGAATTCACAGAAGCCTTTTGCTTCTCTTTGTGCCGTTTGGCATGTGCCCTTCTGCAAATATCCTCATCATTAGCCCCTGGCTCTCCATCTCCTAACAGGATCAACCCTCAACCAAATCTGCTAATGGAACAGATATTTCCAACAGCCCAGGCATCTGCTAATCGTGATGCAGCTCGGGCGCTGCAACAATTATCTCCAATCTCTGCTTTCTCATTAGGCATGAGGTCACAGGAACCCAGTGGGCTGTTGAACCCTGTGATGAAGCAGAGAGAAACTGCCACTGGACTGGGGTGCCCTTTTGCATCCAGAGCTTCTGGCCCATCAACTAGGCATCCTTACCTGACTCTGAGCCTTACCCATCACCCTAGACCCCATCTGCATATCACCTTGGTGTCCTGATATTAAGACCACAAATGACCCAGGAAAAAGGCCAGTGAATCAGGAAAAAAAAAATCTGCTGCTTGGCCATGAAGACTCCAGCTCAGTGAAATGAAATGCCCTGGGGTGGCCAGGTTCTTGATGCCATTGGAGCTGACCACAACTTGTGCTAACATCACAACAGGGTTCTTTCACAGGCTACCGATAGATATCCAGGACACTAGTGAGAGTTGCAAAGCCAGGGAAAGCCCATGAAACTCTCTGCCCCCAGAGCTCAGTCTGGGTCACTCGAGTGGTCCCTGGCAACCCCTCTGCAGCAAGGATGTTCCAGACAGCATCAGCATCTTCTCTAGGATTCTTTCTCCACCCCCAGCAGCCTGGAATTGGAGGGGGTACCCAGAGGCATGGGAAGACAGGGCTGCAAGGGAATTTGGGGCCTCTATCACTAAGTCCCTTGCCCTGGCCAGAAGGTACTGAAGCCTTTTGGGACAGGTGTAGTCTCCTGTCTCTGTTTCCTTGAAGTGCTCTGTAGAAGGAGCCCCCTGGATGCCTCTCTGGGGAGCCCATCCAGGTTTTTATAACCATGACTGTCAAGGAAGTATGCCTTGTATCTTAATTTTATTCAGAGGGAGAAAGTCTTGAAGGAGTGACAAAGGGGAGCTGAAGCCACCGCCACCTCCTCTAACTCCCAGGAGAGGTGGGGATCACTCACCAGGACTCACAGAGCAAAGCTCTGTGTGGAAGGAAGGGCCTGAATGAGCAGCACCAAGCAGTGGGCAGGCTGCCTGCGGGGTGGGCACCGAGCACAGGGCTGCTGCTTTAGGCAGCTCCAGCGCGGGGACTGGTGTGAACCACCATCAAGCCCCACTGGAATTGCACCGGGGAAGCGGAGCATTTGTGCTGAACCGGTGAGCCTGCAGGGAAGGCTCAGGACTTCCTCCCTCACCAGCAGGTGTGGTGCAGCCCTGCAGAGAGGCAGCCAGGGTCCTCTGTATAGTCCGACTCTCTACAAAGCTGGTGTGGGAGGTCAATTTCTTTCTTGCCATCAATAAAAAAAAAACATACCCCAGAGAGAAACTAGTGTCTCTTTCTTCACTGTTGAGGGAGGAGAGGCCAAATATGACAGACCCAACCATCATCCCAGGGACTCCTTGTGCCAAGGATCATGAAAGCTAGATCCCTCTATTGAACTGATAAGAATGAAACAGAGGAGCCGTCTTCCCACAGACGCAGAGACAGCACTCATTGAGTGAAGATGCCACTCTGTGGCTTCCGGAAGCAGAATGAAGGGGGCTGGCACCATCCTCTTCCCCTGCCGTTCATGCCTCCTGAAGCTGGGGAAGCTCATTAAAAGCTCATTAGGAGTTCACAGCACACAAAGGTCCAGGGAGACAGCAGTGTCCTGCCAAGGTGCATGGCCGTGGAGAAGCCGGTGCACCATGTCAGGCAGGCCAAGCCAAGCTGCAGACAGGAGCTGGGTGACAGAGTGGTAACAGGCCAGGTAGGGACAGAAGGCTCTTCAAATGAAGCCTCACAGGAGCTGAGCTTGTCCCAGAGCTCAGGAGCAGGGGCAGTGTCTGCTGGCAGACAGCAAAGAGCAAACCAAAACAAAAACCAACAACAACAACAACAAAACTAGACAGATGGTAACCCACAGACTCTCACCTCTAAGGTAACAGGGGTCAAATATGAGCTCCTTTCTAGGGCCTTGGGGAGAAAGGGTTAGGGTGGGGATAGGCAGGACCTAGCCAGCCGTGGCCTTTCCTGGCAGCTGAAACCACACCACAGAAGTTCTGAGGATGGCCACCGGAGGTGAGCACAATGTGTGTAGAAAATGGGCCATGATCGCAGACACAGCTCTATACACACCTAGTGCTTGCCAGGGAACAGCGCAAGTGGCATGTTTTTGGTGGGACACTGGGACAGAATTTTCAGTTAGGTGCAACACTGTGTCCTACTGAGTTTCCTCTGGTTCCCTGTCCATCCTGGGGAGAAGCCCCCCTCTCTCCTGATCTGTGCTAGCACTGGGGTCCAGCGCTGTTTCGGTACTAACACAATTCCCCAGCGCCAAAGCACAGGGTTTCTCAGAATTCACTGGCAAGGAGGTTTAGGGGAAGTTGGAGCCTGCTGCGAGCCCTGGGCTGCTCTCTGCAGCTTCCAGCCTTTCCTCCCGCCGAGAGTTGCCGCATTAGGTTGGGGGAGCTGTTCCTTTTCTTACTTCCTTGGGATGCTGTGACTTTTGATTTCTGCTTGATTAATATACAGCCAACAGATACTGTATTTAAGGAGGTACTAATTCTCTCAGCTCACCAAACTCAGGAGCAGCAGAGCCGTGAGGAGCCAGCCCCGCAATAGATCAAACACTGGGACCTTCAAATCGCTCCATGGCCCAATTTTTCATTGCTGCTGCCGTCTGATAACCCTTTCAGCCAGAAGCCAATCTCCTTGTCTTTCTGGGGGTGGGCTCAGTGGCTGGATGTGGATGTCTCTGACTGAAATCTTCCTGGCAGCCACACAGCAAGGTGGAAGGACACAGTATTCCAGCCCTGCAAGAGTGAGCCTTTCCTCACCAAAGACAGCTATCCAGATCCTGGGGTGCCTGCACCCTAGACTTCCTGGGCCAGACAAGGAGTGTGTAAATGAAAGTGTCTGGTTGGCAGCAGTGGCTGGCCCTACTCTTTGCCACAGTTTATCAAACATCTTCCCAGCCACATCAGGACCCTGCACCCCTCTGGGACCCTGCACCATGGGTCCACCCTCCCTTTTTTCTAGATCCAAGTGTCTCCTTCTCTGTCCCATACTGAGGCCTCCCTGAAGAGAAACAGGATACTCTCAGGTAGGATTGGTTCCCTGTCGATCTTTGGTACCCTAGCTGCGGGCACCACAGTTCCCATTCATTTTCCATTTCCACTTGCCTTCCAGCATCTCCTGGAAGGCAAGTGATTGCTTTGCCTGGCACCTGGGGGTTCACTTACATGATGGGGAGTGGGGCTAAAAGTGCCCGTGGGAACACCATCTCCTCTGAAGCATCTTTTAGAGACCCCAGACCATGTTGCAATTTAGCAGTACATGGGGGAAGATTACTTGTAAATTACATCCCAGCTGGGGGCAGGGAATGTGCCCGTTAACCAAGGACCCAGTGGGCAAAGAAGTTCTTGAAGACCAGGATCCTCAAGGATCAATTCTCCCTGCCACTAGCTTACCACAGAAATGTCTGCAGAGAAGTTGGGGGAAGCCTGGTTACTCTTTCCCAGGTCCAATCCCAACTCCTGTTGTGTTTATTTTCTCTCCACCAAGTCCCACTGGACTACCTTCCTCTCTCCACTTAAAATATCATCTACAGATTTTCAAATTATTGCTACACTTTCCAAGAGAAGGCCACAGTGGTTAAAAATTAACAGCAAATTTATAGGAATTCCATATGGCAATTACAGAATTATAATGAAGTGGCTGCCACTTGGCCAAGTGTGGGTAATTGGAAATCCACGCTGAGAGACTAGAATCTTTACAGTATTGGGATTGTATTTTTCAGAGTAAACGCTGTGGAGAGGGTCAATGGACCCTTGGGCTGGCCAAGTTCTTCTTCAGAGAAAACCATGGCTAGTTCATTGTCCACTTGGAGGCAGTTTAGCAGGGGTATCATTTCACTGGCACAAAGAATGGTAGCTGGACACCATGGGGGTGGGTTGACGTTTTGGGCTAGAGAGATTGTGGGGCTGTCCACTTTGCTCTGGAGAAGGCAGAAGGACCATTAACAGCAGAGAAAACAAGGTATGGTGCATATGGCATCAGACCAAAAGCCTCAAATAGGTGAAGTCCATTTTCCCTACTCCATGGGCAACCACATCCCTGAACTGGGTGAAAAGAAGTAGAGATTTTTATCATGAAGATACCACATGGCACCCTCCCTGCTGTTCTTATGATGGCAGCTGTGGGCTTTGGGTTTGTCCCTGCATCTGTCTCCTCAGGATCCCATTGGCTTGAGATGGTGT
This sequence comes from Lophiomys imhausi, assembly GCA_907164525.1. NCBI lineage: Eukaryota > Metazoa > Chordata > Mammalia > Rodentia > Muridae > Lophiomys > Lophiomys imhausi. The sequence continues at coordinate 7,369,476 of CAJQZJ010004796.1, forward strand.
ACCAAGAGAAGTCTTGGGAGCCAGAGGTAAGGCTCAGTAGTTAAGATAACCGGCTGCTTTTTCAGATGACTTGGATTTGGTTTTCAGACTCTACGAGGTGGCTCACAACCGCCTGTAACTCCAGTTCCAGGTGACTGGATGCCTTCTTCTGACTTCTGTGGGCACTAGACATGCATGTGGTACACATGTTTGTGCAGGTACCCACACGAACACAACACACAAGATAAAAAAGTAAATCTTTTGAAAGAGAAGTCTTATTAGGATGAAAGAGGATTTTCCTGGAAGTCAGGGACAAACTGCAGACTTCAAGAACCTTCTCCAGGCCCAGTGCACTCTGTCACAGGAGTCGCTGGCAACTCAAAAAACGGTTTTCAGGGAGAAGCTGGGAGATGTCTCAGCAGGTAACAGTGCTTGCTGGGAAAGCTTGAGGACATGAGTTCAAATCTCTAGAACCCATGTAAAAAGCTGGGTTTGTTGCCTGTGAGTCTATAACCCTAACAGTGTGTAGGATAGAGTCAGGGGATCACTGGGGTTTGCTGGCTGACAGCCTCAGGAGAGACCCTGTCTCAAGAGAGTAAGGCACAGGGTGATACAGCAAGACACCAACATCCTCCTCTGGCATCCACGTGCAGGCACAGATGTGTGTACCCACACACTCATGTTTGCATGCATCATCCCCAACCACAATGACAACAACAACCACCACCACCAAGGGCAATGATCCATGTGTGGGAAACATATGCTGATGTTTGAAGGAACAGTGCAAAAAGGAGTAAGAACAATGTGTGTATCAGCTACATACGGCTGATGATGGTTTAGAGGCTCTGGCTTGTATTAAGTGCATGACAGATATGGTTTAACCACTTTTTAAAATGTACTTACTGACAGGTTAAGATACACATGAGCTGTTTGTATTATGCCTCCACTGAGTGACATGGAGCCTTGGAGTGGGCATGGTGCTTCCCTCTCATCCAGTTCCCTTCTGTCCTTGTCCTCACCCTTACAATCTCAGCCTGGCCACTGGCTACCCCTACAAGAGTTGAACTGCTAACTGAGGTCCTTCTCATGGTGGGGCCTGTGTTGGCAGAGTGTGTGCCAACTCCTTTGACCTCAAATGCCCAGCCACAGGATTTACTCTGTTTAGATCTACCTTCATTCCTTGGGTTCTGTTTGCTTCTCTGAGTTTTGGTCTTTATGGCTTACCAGGACCATGGTGCAGGTAAGGAATAGTATGTTTTCCAGGGTGGCATGCCTTTCTACTTGTGTTATCTGTTCCTTTCCAGGACTTCACCGAGATCCAGCACTTGCAGACTGCTGTGCTTTGGGGCAGAGGTTGTGACAATGTCCCTGCTTCTCAGCATCCCAGCAAACAGTGGCTATGTGGGTGAGTTCCTCCTCACACAGCTCCCAGGGGTGCTTATTGAGTCTCCTGGAGTAGAATGTGAGATCCTGAAAACTCCATTCCAGTGCCACAGAGCATGGAATAATTGTAACAATAACAGTGCTTTGGGCAAATGGGATTCCAGGCACGAAGAGCATCTACAGCCTCATTCTATAGCCAAGGTCCCTCTGGAGACAAGTGGTGGGGTGTGTGTGTGATCTTAGCAGTTCCTAAATTTCCTAAATAAAGAATCTTAAATCTTGATCACCTAGGAGCCCCAAGACTTAGGGTTCAGGTTGTCATATCCCCTACCTGAAGAATAGAAGCAAGCTGAACCTGGTTGGTCTTAAGCTTGAATGAAGAACATACATATCCATATGCCCTGCCTTCTACCACACACCTATCACCTCCTCCCAGTAGCTTTCACCATACAGAAGGGGAGCCACTTCAGCCTGGATTCACATCTCTCTCTCTCTCTCTCTCTCTCTCTCTCTCTCTCTCTCTCTCGGACCAGCATAACTCTGGGCAGTGACTCCACACCTTGAGCTCTCCTTCCTGCCTCTATAAAAACAGGACAGCAAAACCGCTCTTCATACCAAGTCTCCACTCCATAGACAAAAGTGCTGGCACAGAGTAATGTTCAGTTATTCATGTTAATTAATTCAATATATATATTGAGTGCCTCTTGGTGCCAGGCTTTGTTCTGGTCTCTCCTCTCTGCAGTGGGCAAATGACATAGCCAACGAAATCTCCTTTTCTTCCTCCTGGCCAGACTGAACTCACTCTGTTTATCTTCCAGGCCTTGGTATAGATAGTACAGTTAACTCTCAATTATCTATGCAAATGGAGTGGAACATTCCACTGATAATTCGGAAAGAGCAGCGAGTCCACAAATAATTCTTATTTGAATTTGGAATGCATCATGCTTATTTTTCTGTTGGATTTACCTTCCTAATTACTGTTTGTTCTGGCTTTTGCTCAAACTGGTTTGCATTCTCAGAACCTAGGCTGCTAGGTGGGGAGGAGTATATCTTTTTTTTTAAACTATTTATTTATTACTTCAATCTACATCTCCATCACAGTCCCCTCCCTCCACCCCTCTCAGGCCCACCCTCTCACCCTCCCATCCTCTCCCCCTTCTCCCACATATCCAACTCTCTGGTGTGGGGTGTCCTACATATCAGCCCCCTTCAGTTCAGTAGCCATATGAGGGCTAAGAGCTTCCGCTTGCACTGGGGGCCTATATGACAGATCCACTAGGGCAAAGTGTCCCACTAACAGGTAACAAAATCTATGTTCCTGTTCCTTTCAGTCTGTTGGTTGTAGGATAGTTATCCTGTACTATATGGCTAAAATCCAGTTATAAGTGAATAGATGTCATGTGCATCTTTCTGGGTCTGGGTTAGCTCACTCAGGGTGAGCTTTTCTAGTTCCACCCATTTGGTTGCAAATTGCATGAGTTCCTTGTTTCTGATGGCTGAGTAGTATTCCATTGTGTAAATGTACCACAGATTTTTTATCCATTTGTCAGTTGAGGGACATTGGGTTGTTTCCAGTTTCTAGCTATTACAAATAAAGCTGCTATGAACATAATTTAGGAGATATCCTTGTGGATTGGTGAGGAATCATTTGGAATGTATACCCAGAAGTGGGATGGCTGGGTCTTGAGGTAGAGCTATTCTAGGTTTTCTAAGATATCACCAGACTGACCTCCATAGTGGTTGTACAAGTCTGCACTCCTACCAGCAATGCATGAGTGTTCGAGAGGGGTGTATCTTAAAAATATGCCAGGAGAAAAACAGCCCCAGACCCTATGTCCTACCATGGGCAGCAGTGGGCACAGGGGACCCTTAATGGGAATTTCTTTCATGGTTGCTTCAGGGCTCTTCCCAGGTGGATGTTTGGTATGGGTGGCCAAAGCAGAGGAGGGCATTGGATTCTGGGGGAAGGGTAGCACCATGGGTGGGATGTGCAGCCCTGCCTTGCAGATGTTTGACTCTGTCTTTTTGCCTCTCCCACTATGTCCTGACTTCCTGTGCCAACACTCTCTTCCCCTCTTTTCTTGAGTGCCCCTCCTAGGACCCAGCCAGAAAACATGCATTTCTTTCTACAGATAATATCTTCTATAAATCTGGGGGTTGGGGGCTCTTGTCTGTTCTCCAGAACAGTGGGCTTCCATGGCCAGAGGCTAGAATCCAGACAGGCCACTCCTCTTATGACCACCTAATTTCCCCCTGTATAGCAAGGAGAAAAGAGATGGAGAAAATGCCATCAAACTATCTTTGCATGTGCGTCAGGATGGGACCTGAAATGCAGTACAATCCTGAGGTCTCTGCTACCCCCAGGCCCCCTTGCTCATGCAGGGATCCTTAGGCATGGAAAGGATCCTGTCTTAAGAGTAGGCAACTGGGGAAGCATCTATTTGCCACTTAGGCATATGCTTCTGAGGTTCTAAGCACCTTTGAAGTGACTCCTTCTTGGTGTGCGGGTGTTGAGGGAAGGTCTAATATTGTTTCTGATACATTGAATTCAATGTTGAGATCTGGTTACTGCCCCTTTTGAGGCATTCTCTTGATTGGTTAATAAAAGTCGCTTATGGCCAATTAGCTGGGAAGAAAGAGTATAGGAAGGCGGGACTTCCTCAGATCAGACCAGGAATTCCGCACACAGAGACTCTCCCTCTTTCCACCGGGAGACACAGAAGGAGACAGACGTCTGGAGAAGTCTGGAAGGTACTCACAGGCACATGTTGGTTTGGGGTTAACTTAGAGTAGCTAATTGAGAGTCTGCCCAGCTAAGGGCTAAGCGTTAAAATATTAAAAGGTCTTGGTGTGTTTAATTATTGGGGAAAAGACTGCGGCGGCTTATAGGCCCTGAGTCCAAGCAGTCCCGGGCTGTTGGATTCCCAGACTCCCCTTGAGCCCAGGCAAATCTCCCGCCAAGCCGCCGGTAATTCTACTGGCCTAATATAACAACTTATAATAATTAACAGAGTTTAGGTTATAGGTGGTGTAGGCCACCTTTGGTCCCGGGGCTCTTTCTCCAGGATAAGTTAGGCAACTGGTTAAGGCACTCAGGCCAGGCCGCCTGCTCCTCTGTCAAGCCACCGGCTACTCCGCCGGCTACTCTGCTGGTCTAATATTACAGTTTATACTTACTAATAACTACATTAATTAATTAAATTGCAGTTTTCAGGTGGCGCCCAACATGGGGCGCCATATGTACATACATCCCCTTGGACTGCCATTCTCCACGATATGCCAATGTTCCTGGCCATGTGGAATGAGGTTCTTTTTTCTAACCCATGGCGTATGCCTATTCCTGCTCCTGGCTGGAATACCTTCTTCTTCCTGCTGCTTGCTGGAATCTTTCTTCTGTCTAAAGCACAGGCTTCCTGTCTAATCACAGGAAGTCCCACCTTTCTCTGTCTTTGCCCAATCTCAGGCCTCGGCATTTTATTTAACCAATCAGAGTCAATGTAAGTAACAGACAGAAAACAGGACCAATTAATTAATATTTAGAATGCTTAATACTACCCCAACAGTGCGGGTGTTGGGACTGCCATCCTGGAAGAGGCACTTGGTCATTCTGCACATGGCACCAGGTCATGGGTGCTGCTGTGGAAGGCCCTCTGCCCTTACAGGAAATAATGCTTCAGGCCCATGTGCAGACTGCAGGTGATGCCTAGGGAGGGGGACGCTTAGGCGGGCACTCAGGAAGGACACTTCCAGCACTCAGCTTCAGTGCTGTCAGATCATGGGGGTATATTTACTTACATGACCTTGATGTGCTTCACACAACCCTGTGAGACAGACAGGTACTGGGGAAACTTACAGTCCATAGAAGTAAAAGAACTTTCCAGAACTCACTGACTAGGCTTCTGGTCACTCTGGTATGATTTTTAGGAGCTGCGGAGGCCATATTGTCTTTGAGGGTTCCACTGCCTAATCTACCGATTTTCAGTGGCAGACTACAAAACCTTGTAAAGATGTTAAGTATGCAATGTTGAAGCCAGTCCACAGCAAAACAGTGAGACTTCAAATTTAGCTTGTTATATACAAGAAGGAAGAGACCTAGCAGGCAATGGAGCACATGCCACACAGAAAAGGGTACACTATGGTAGCAGGGCAGGGAGTCAGGCACATACAGAGGGGTCTGGCTTCTCAATTATCCTTCTCTGAAGGCAGAGTCAGAGTGGGAAAGACCACCAGGAAAGATAACTGGGGACCCACACTGCAACTGAGTTTGGCCACTCTGGGGACCGATATTCCCCAGCTATTCTCCATCCTGGCTCCCCAAAGCAGGTGGAGAAGCTGCCTCAGAAGAGTGAGGATGTCGTAGTTCCTCTACACATTACCACATGTCGGGAAACCCTGCTGCTGCAGTTGCAGTCCACCATGACTGGAAAGCCCTAAGCTGGGCGCTAAATGGAGGACTCCCTTTTCCAGCGGGACTCCCTTTTCTCTGCCTGATCTTCTCTGGGTAGCCTGAACCCTCACATCCTCTAGCTGAGGAATATCATGTAGTCCTTAGGGAAATTACAGGTTCAACTTCCCTTTTCCCAATAAGAACACACTCAACAAGCACCTGGCATTCCTGAATGTCTCTCCATGAAAATGAGGCATCCCAGTATGTTAAGCCCTCAACCAATGATATACACTCACTCTGGGAACCCCCACCTGCTTCCCAACATTCTATGTAACCCTCGTTCACCCCAAATAAAGTTGGGCTGCCTCACTGAAGCTGATTCCAGATTGTTAATCAGTCATATTTGAGGCTGTCTGAATCCCATCTCTCCTCTCCCATCCTCTGCTCCCCTCTTCCTCGTGGACTGGTGGCCAACAGTCCCTGAGAAAAGGAGAGACCCACAACCACAATGTGTGAGCTTCAGATCAGAGCACTCTCTTCAGGCACAGGAATTAGCTCAACTAGGATTCAAGGAAGAGGGAAGGCCAGTCTCTGGATAGCCTGAACCCAACACTAGCATTGGAGAATCCAAAGACCTCTGTGGTGGGAACAGATGACCTTCAACAGACTGGTTTGGTCCAAGTTCAGGAAGCAATTACATGTGCTCATAAATAAGTCTCCAAAGCTTTAATTAAACTGAAATAAAAGTAAATCTCCAATCTCCTGATCTCATGAGCCACATCGCCAAGGGCCCAGTCATCACATCTGATTGTGGCTAGTGGATTGGCTGGTGGAAAACATTGCCACAGAGGGTTCTAGTATGCAATCCTGCTCCTAAGCTTAGTGTGTTCCCATGTTTCTACAGCAAGGAGGCACACACCCTCCCCAGATGCTGTCCAATGCCCAACAAAAAGACAGTTGGCCAAAGCAGAGTACATGAGCCATAAACAAAGTGGCCTCAAGGTTTTGTCCAAACTGCCAGGCTGAAGAGAAGGCGGAAGAACAATATAAACCCCTGAGAGAACCGGAGAGTTGCAGGTCAACCTGGGAAGTTGCTACAGCCAATCCCAGGAATCAGAGGAAGGACCACCTGAGAACTCCAAAGCCCCTGATCCATTGACTGGCATGGTCCTCGTCAGCTATGCCATGTGGGTGCCACATATAAACTCAAAGCAATAGGAGAGAAGATACAAGATCCACAGACGAGACAACTAAAGAACTGAGCCACCGCAGAACAGAGACAAGGGCAGGGGTACAAAAGAGAAATGGCACTTGGCCAGGAGAGTCTGGGTACTCCATACCAGCCTACTTCTTGTAGGCCAGGGCAGGGCTGTGGGGGTGGACCTTGGCTGGCTAGGTCTCGAGGTTTCACAGACCATGTCCACGGGGAGTCACTGAAGCCAAGAAAGCTTTGCTGGGCTGGCAGAAGCCCATGCCTGAACTCAATCATAAAAACAAAAGGGAAGATTGCACATTGGGCAAATTCTTTCTGGGGAAGGACACAGAACCTGGTGGGGAGAATGACTTGGTGGGTGGGTCTGACATCTCTGACCCCTCCAGTCTTCAGCCCACTATACTGGGTCACAATGGGAGACCAGGGTGAGAGGAGAAATCTCAGTTTCCACCTCCGGGTGCTGGAATTTTCTAGAGATTAGTGCAGCTGGTCACATCTGTTCACTCAAGACGGGGCCATCCTATCCTGACTTTTCACTGGCCTCAAAATACTCTGTATAACACAGATGTTTCCAAGTTCCCCTCCTCTCATAGCTCCTCATGTATTTTCCTTTTAAGCATCACACACACAAAAGCAGAAGTGATGTGTAAGACTGTTTTATCCAATTAAATTGCAAGCTGAGACAACTGCAAACTGGAATGGATATAGATACCATCCATACCAACCCGTGCTCCTCAAAGCACTTGGAACCGTCTGCCAAATGGGAGAAGATGAGCCCTTCTGGGCTTCAGATGGGATTCTAGTCACCTTTATTGGGGAATGTGAGGGAGATGCGGCAGGTGAGGAGGTGAAATGGGGGAATGAGAAATAACCTGAGCTTCCGACCAAGAACACAAGTTAGTTTTCACTGGTTGCTGAACACAGAGAATTGATGCTGTATGTGTACTGAACCCAACTCACCCAGATGATCTCAGGGCAGATCCAGGTGGTAAACCACCTCCTTGAACGGCAGGCTATTGGTACTGTCCCTGGTGCTGAACCCGACCTCCGCCTGAAAAGGGTTTTGCCTGCCGTCCATGGTACTGAAAAGGCTCAAGGCCCGCTGATCCCTATGTCAGACCGTGACAAGGTGCCAATGGCGCTGTTCCTGGTGCTGAACTCCTCCCCCTCACTTGCTGTTGTCCTCGGTTCCGAAAGTGGGGCTCACGTCCCCACTCTGGAGTGCTAATTAACTCTACTCTTCTCAAGGAGACATCTCTCATAATTTCTGTCCTTACCTCTCCCCCACTCCTACATTTGCCTCTGTAGAGTCCTATGCCATTTTTTTAATAACTGCTATAAATTCTCCTTGTCCCCCGCTGTTGGAGGTGGCCTGCCCACCCTCTATACTCCATTCCAGCTAGGTGTTCTCCGCCCTTCCCACAGGTCTCTTTTCTTCCACACTCTCCTGACACCACTGGGGCTGTGGGGGAGACTGATGGGGAGCCTGGGGCAGGCTCAGCAAACTTTACTCAAAGTTGCCTCCTCCCCTGCCGTAGACAGCCCGAATGCTCCACTTTAAACTGACACCCCCCTCATCCTGCTTCATTCAGAGCTGTCACAGACCCTGGGTGGTGACATATGTCTGTAGAATATCAGCAGTCAGTCAGTCCCAGGAGAATGCTTTTGGTCTTCTGGCTGCTCCCAGGAGTAATGACAAGGCTTTCCTGGTGTGGGGGTGGAGTGAGGCGGATCTAGACTGGCAAGGTTCTGGAGAAAGGAACTCACACACTGGGGCGGATGGCTCCTAAGTACTGCAGAATCTACAAGAGCCTCTTGTGCCCTAGAAAGGGGGAGATACCTGGGGGCCAGACTGGGAATGCAGATCAAGACACCTGTGGCACGGTGTCCAGCATCCTCCTCTGGTTTTAGGATAAAAGGATCTGTTTACAAAGCCCACGGAGGCCAGTGCTGGTCCACTGACCTGAGACTGTCATCATCCTTCTCCGGGTTTCTAAATTCATTAACAAAAGCTATCCAGCAACATGGCCCTGATCACCACTGTGGTGTAACTGTTGTTGCAGCTGCTGCCTCACAAACCGCTTGGTACACCAACCTACCCCTCCTCCTTCTTATTGGCCTACTGTGATATCTTCAGCTTCTAGGGTTTGTCATGACCATATTTGTCACCAGTAATGGGCCCCTAGATGCTCACTTCCTTAAACCTGTAAGAGAAATGCTAGAGTTGGAACATGGCCCAGGCTCAGAGGTCCTTGGCCCCAGGAAGACATCAGTCATACCTGGAAAGAAAGCCACAAGGAATATATGATGCATATTATATTCCCAGGGGCCAGCAGGAGGAGAGTGGGCCTTGGAGCTGAGATGGGGAGACAGAAGGAAAAGAAGTGACTGATATGGGTCAGGAGGACTCTCCACAACTCAGGTCTAATATTCTGTGTTACAGGGGAGCCAGTGCCCCAGCTCCCTGCGGCACACCCAGGAGTGAGGAAAACTAGAGATGCTGAAGCCACCTTGGTAGAGTATTAAAGGAAGATCAGGAAAGTTACTCTCCAGGGGACAGAGACTTGCTTCTCACAAACTTACCCAGGTTAGTCCAATTTGAACCCACATATCAGGCACCCCCATTATCTGACTCCATGCCAGCCTTCCCCCTCCAGCCTTTGCTGAGGCAGTTGGAGTACACAGCCTGAAAGCCTCTCCTTTGAACACAGTGTCTCTAACTCTCCACCCATGGGATTCAAGATGGGCTACTGTACCCGGGCCAGTGGGTGGTCAGAGTGCACTTAGGAATAATTACTGGTGACAAATACAGTTGTCACACCCCCTGGGAGGTAAAAGAATTGCAGCTTTCTGGTCCGTACCAGGTGGGATGCTGGAAAGAGGTCAGGTGTGGTATCAAGCATTTGGTGGAATGACAGCAGTTACGGCAGTGGTTTGGAGCTGCAGTAATGATAAAGACCGTGGAGCTGGCTGACTTTGGTTAATGGATTTAGAAATCTGGAGAAAAATGATGATGGTCTCAGGTCAGTGGACCAGCACTGGCAGCTCCAGCTCCAGCTGCATCCCCAAAGAAAACTACAAGGCTTACATGATGAACGCCAGCAGGGACCAGGGACCTTGGAGCTGGGGTGGGGAGATAGAAGGTATGGGCAGACAAGGGAGATGACTGTCACAGGGCTCAGGTCTAATAGTCTGCACTACAAAGGAGCCAGACCACACAGCTGCCTGGAGCAGACCTGGTGTGACGGAGATATGGAGATGCTGGAGCTGCCCATGAGGGAGGGTGCTAAGGAAGGTCA
>CAJQZJ010004796.1:7379746-7409608 GCA_907164525.1 Lophiomys imhausi
AAGGTCAGGTGGCTTGGAGTGAACAACAGACCCCCATCTGTGACCACTTCCCAGGAGGCTCAGGGGACATGTCTCCCCAAAGGTGGCAAAAATCACATTGCTGAGGGTGCAGAGGTGTTGGGACAGCTCAGCAGTGGACGTTTTCTGCAAGCCAAGGCCTCACCAACCAACTGGATCTCTTTGCTGATGGCTAGGAAAAGCAGATTCTGGGGCCAGACACCACGCGGCCATATGCAACTCTAAAGGACAGGTGGGAGCAAATAGCTCTGGGGGCTGCAGCAGCCTTGAGGCTCCATCTGTGGCTAACAGTGCGTGGTGCTGCTGGGGATGAGGTGAATAGGTGGGTGGCGGCGAGGGGCTGCCTGGTGTCTGTAATGAAGGAAACACTTAGAGCTACTGAGTGGAGTGGCTGACAACGCCATCCCAGGGAAAGCTGCAGGGCTTGGCTTAGTTCCTGGTTAACCCAGTTTTCAGACCAGAGTCACAGACTGAGGAACTAGGCAGATGTCTGCACCGCCAATGCAGTTTTAATGATAGCCCCCCACCCCCACCCCGACCACAGGACCTGGGTATGCCTTCCAGAGAACTGTGTCCAGGGAAAAGGGAGATGCCCAGACTTTATGTAGACATTGGGATATGCAACCCAAACTGAAAAGCATTCTGGTGAAACTGACAGATCACCATAGCCACTGGTGTAGTAGGAGCCAGCCAAACAGAGGACTTAGGACTTTGACCTGAGTCCATCTTGGAACAGTCCCAGGAGGCTCATGGATCTACACAAAGGTTTCTCCTATGGCCTCTGCATGTGCAAACTGGATGAATATATTTAACATCTGCTACAACCCACATACAGGTCCCTGCCTTGGGAAAGGTGTATGGCAAAGCCACAAGACCCACCCCAGCCCCTATAGGGCAGACTCATGAGAACCCCTCACAAGCCTCTGACTAAGCAGAACATCGGACAAAATTAACATACTCGGGGAAGTGGCAAAAATTGCACTGTCCATTAAATGCTCAATAAAAGGAAGGATGGTCAGTTCTACCACTTTCCTGTTCAATTTACTTCTAGGAACTGTATAACAGCCTACAAAGGACTGTGGGCTACTGTGGAATTTGCCAGGGAACCCTCCGTGCAGTGCACTGTCCACAGTATTTTTCTCACAAGATAATGACATGGCACAGCTCCATTGCTGTGTGCAAGGCACTGGAGTGGCAAGTGTTTTGCTTTGCTTTGTTTTGTTTTGTTTTTTGGCAATCTTTGTCCATGAAGACCAGTCAGAGCAGCTTGCCCTTACACAAGAGAGGCAGCCATGCAGGTTGGCTGTTTTGTCCTGGGGATATTATCAAGCCCTTGCTCGGTATCATAGTAGTCTTCGGGAACTTTGGCTGTTGGGATATCCAGAGAATTGCATGATCATCTCTCATTGTGAGGAAATCCTGCTCACAGGATCAGATGGGAGGAAGAAAGAGGTATCCTGCATGCCCAGTAAAATACACATGTGAGGGAACAGAACCCTGGGGAAGATGCATGGTTTACGATATCTGAAGTGTGAAGAGCTGGGTACTTTCTAGAAAGGGATACTTTCTAGAACTTTAATACAGTTCCTCATGTTGTTGGGACCCCCAGCCATAAAATTATTTCATTGCTACCTCATAGCTATAATTTTGCTACTGTTATGAATTGTAATGTAAGTATCTGATATATGACCCCAAAGGAGCCACGACCCACAGGCTGAGAACCACTGTCCTGGAGCGTCTCCTTACATAAAGACAAGCTGTCATATGCTGAAACCTTTGCCAAGGATGAAACACAAAATTCAGTGACCTCTTCAGATGTTGGAGGTGACACATAAACATGGGGGACACTGCCCGGAAGTCCACAAAGGTCACCAGTTATGAGTAGGTCCTAAGGCAAGAGAAGGCTCCTGTGGCAGGTCCCAGAGGCAGTGGGAATTTCACAGTGGTGTGGGAGATGATAACGTGGGCAGGGTCTCAGGGGTGTCTCCATGAGACATGGTGGATTCCGGTGGGGACTGAAGTGGGCTGCCCCCTTACAGGCTCTGTGATGGTGTGGGCATGACACCTAGGTCCTCTCCTCCCTCTCCTCATCCATCCCCTCTTTCTCCTCCTCCCTCTCCTCCCCCCTCTTCTTTCTGCCTGCATGTAGAAACTGATGAGCCTGTCCTCTCTCAGCCCTATGAGGCTGTGGTCGCTTTAGTACAGGAACGGCCCAGTCATGTTGCAGTACTGTGCCATCACTCAGTGGGCTGGATAAACACCTGCTCTCCCACTGTTAACATTCTTTGTGTGTTCCCACAGTCCTTCCCAGGGCTCCTGATGGCCCCGTGTCCTCGGCCACACTTGACATGGTTTTCCTTTTTTTTTCCACATCACTCTTCCTACCAGTCCCCCAAGTACCTCTTCCTTTCAGAACCTTCATCTTCAGCTCCTCTTTGGGGAAGAGTCCAGGCCAGGGCAGCCAAGACTTGAAACTGGATTTCCTATGCTAAGGGGGAAAAAATAGGAGCCCCGCAAGCTTCTTCTGGTTGCTTGCCTCTCTAACCATATTTATTAACCATCTCTTGGGTATTTCTTGGGTTGAAGGTACTTTTACTTAATAGTGTAATTAGCAGGTATTTCTGAATTTAGAAAATAGGAAGGGCTGAGGATCATCACCCAAACTCCAACCATTCTGTTGGACTTGAACACATGATCCTTCCCACATGGCAGAGCGTCTGTACTCACTGCAGGTTCTCAGGCCTCGGGTGTCCCTCTATTCAGCATCTGCTCACTGGCCTGGGGCTGGATTTAGGAGCTCAGACACTAGATAGCCTGGGTACAGATCTTGTTCACCAATCTAGGGCTGCTCCACCTTCACTCAGGCCTGGACCCCAGAGACCATACAGAATAAGTATCCCTTCCTAAGTACAACTTGGGGACTTGCCAGGCTACCCCCTATGGCCACTGTAGAGCTGAGTCCTCTGGCTAATGGGCTGCAATGTCACCACATTGGACAGCATCCAAGCCAGGACACTGAAAGAAAGAGGTTTTCTTCTCAGAATTGCACATCCCCAGCTCCCTCCTGGTCACAGGTTCTGAGCCAGGTGTTGTACCCTACATCTTCTTAGGTCAGAGTTGCCCTGTGGGGAGTCCTTGCCTTCATGGAAAATTTCCTTTGACTATTGGGAAGTTCCAAAGAATGTTCTCTCTCCAGGCCCGACACCATGTTTGTGCTCCCTCATCCACTTTGCCTTCTCCTTACCCACCCTTAGCTCCTTCCACAGCATCCAGTCTTACCCATGATGGGTAAGCATGCATTTACTTATTTATATGAAGGGACTATCTTTCATTTAGTTATACAACATATCAGCATCCTGACTCTGTTTGAAGACATCACAGGCTACAAATCTGAGTCTGTGAGACCCTCAGCCTTCCTGGGCTGAGAGGAAGGTGACTCGTCTCTGGATAGGTCTTGACATAGCATCTCTTTCCTTATTTTCACCTCACTCTCTGTTCCTTCCCATATCTCCAGGGACACCTTTATTTATAGTTGACAACAATGCCTTCAGTGAGGACAACCTGCCAGGTGGACATCACCCGGCATTGGCTCTCCAGCTGCCTGCTCTACTCCACGACCCTCAAGACTCCAGCACAGAATGGAGACTCTTGGCCCTTCCTTTGTGTCCAGATCATCTTTGGCACACACATCAGGCCATGCCGCCTCCGCCAAGGGCCTCAAGGCCCTGACAACCTGGAAGCACAGTGGACGAGAAAGGGGACAATGCTCACTGACTAGTTGATTTTCTCATCTCTTGGGACAATTTCCAACTTCCAGCTGATTCCTTCAGGTAACATATTTGAATATTCATTATGCTGCTGGCCTCCTTGTGGAGATGTGGGTACTAATCAGGCAGGCCTCGGTAGCCTTGGGTGCTACCTGCCTGGCTGGAGCATGTCCTTTTCTAGCAGAGTGGACATGCTGGGGAGGTGATAACACCTGAGCCAGGATTGTCCCAGGTAGTGTGCTCGAGGTCAGTGGTTCTCAGATCCCTGACCCTGGCCCTCTCTGGAAGTATCACTGCTTTGCTCCTGTTTCTCTTGACCTTTACCCTGTCTTGGTTCCTGGTATAACTCACAAATCCACCCCTCAGGGGTCACTTGTGAGGTACTCTAAGGCATTTGTGATCCAACACTGTTCAGTCCCCCATGACCGTGTTTGCACATTGCCTTAGAACTATTTATGCAAAGCTCTCCCTATCTGCCCGTAACCTCCTGAGGGACAGGGCTAGACTTTCATTATGGTCATATCTCCAAGGAGATGCCTGCTAAATCAAACTGAACCCCTACTAATGTCACCTCGCTATGGATTTCCCCACCTAAGGACTACTGCTCTCTTCCCCCTTCCATTTCTCCTCCATTTACTCTTTTTTCTCCTCTTCCTCTTCCACCCTCCTTCTCTTTCACTTCCTCACCCCCCACTTATCCTCCCTTCTGTGCAAAGCTAGATCTCTTTCATATTCTCAGTGCCCAACACAAATCTTTGCATACAGTAAATGCTCAGTAAAAAAAAATATGCTTAAGTGGACACAGTGTCAAGTAGGGGGTGCAAAGCTCACACCTGCCACAAAGGATGACGTCCCCCTATCTGTGGGGGGTGCCTTCGTGCATACACTAGGACAGACATCTGCCTAGCTAAGGGCTCTAGAACACAAGGAAGGAGAATGAGTCCAGGCTTCTCTCAGGGTAACTGAATGAGAGCGACAATTAGAAGTATGGGATCTATGAGATGGACCGCTACCCTGCCTCTCTCTCCTGCCTGAGGATTTGCTTCTTTCTTTCTCTTCCTTTTCCCTCCTCCTTTATTCAAGTGCTGCACCACTGAGCTATACCCCAGCCTCTATTTAGTGTTTTGACATATGGTCTCACAATACAGCTCAGGCTGGCCTTGAATTCTTGATCACCCCCTTGCCTCAGTCTTCTGGGATGACAAGTGTGCAGCACCATACTCAGCCAGACTATTCTTTGACTAATTAAAAAAAAAAAACTCCAACTTTTTTTGTTCAGTAGGGGTTCAGTTTCTCCAACTTTTCCTAGATAGACCTGCTGGCCTCTTTATGTTCATGCTATGGTCTTTGCTTTTCCGCGGCTTCCGCTGCTTTTCCCTATCTGTAATTATAGTGTTCTCCTAGCTGTAATCAGCTGTCCTACTTTTCTCTTAATGATATTTCAGGTACCTTCAGCAGTGTGGTCTCCCACTCTCAGGTCCAGGCCGCTGTGTAAGTAGCTTAACCATTACCTGGCCGCAGGGTGGGTGGCAGATTGCCAGTGTGGTTTCTCCTCCTGCCTTAAATATCTTGGTACTTTAAGCATTCTTCTCCCTTTGAATTAGTTCCTGAACTAATGGTCCCAGGAGTGGGATTTATGGAGTCAGAGGGTTGTGATGGCGCTAGTTATATCCTGCCAGGGTGTCCTTCAAAAAGATGGGACTCTACAGGTACCTAGGAGGTACTTGCTTTTCGCTTGTGTATCTTGCGCTTGGGATGGTGGCAGGTGGAGGGCACAGACCTGGGCTCAGTCATAGCTTCCCAACACTGTCAGGGTGCCAGTGTCAGAGGGTGCCCCTACCTTCCCAGAACCCCATGGCTCGGTCCTGGCCAGCACACCCAGCATTGTGGAGAGACAGTGAGAACACAGACCTCCTGGCAGGCAGAGGACTCTGAAGTAGGCAGGGGAGGAACCGGGGTTTTGAGGTCTGGCAGGGTGGAGGGCTGTCACCTCTGTCATGGGGAGGGACAAAGCCTGAATCATGATGCTCCTTCCAGCAATCGTAGCCTGCACTTCTGACCCTGCAGACTCCAGCCCTCGTCGTATCTCGCCTACTCAACCTCCAGAACCCAAGCAGGATGTGCCAAGCCGGACGTGCTGACAAGCAACAACGGCAGGAAGGTGAATAAAAATGTTCCTTAACCCCAGATTCCTCCCATTAGAACTTTCCAGATCACAGCAAGCTGACCCTCACTTAGGTGGAGTAGCTGCAGCTGCCTGGTGTTCGGCCAGGGCACAGGACATACCTGTCTTCTCTACAGCTCTCAGAGTCCCTGTCTACCGTCTACCCAAAAGCATCTCCTTCCCAGGGTCAGATCCTAGGGACTTGGCTGTAGGTGGCCTGACCTAAGACACCCAGGCTCGGACATGTCACTTATTGTTTTGGCACCTCTGTTGAGCACCTGTAGGGGGACAGGACGGGTCCCTGGTCTCCCTTAGGCCAGGAGGGTCTGGGTGGTCCAGGCTCCTACATGCTTGAGTCACCCAGGGTCTCAGAACACAGCCCCCCCCACCCGTCCCTCCCTCCACCAGTCCTGGTGCCTCTGAAGGGCTGATCAACATGGAAACAATTGGCCCCGCCTCCACACCCTCACCATGCCAGGGACTGATGAGACAGCAGAGATACCCAGAGTGAAGTGACAGGACCCCTTTCCAGGATCATCTTCAGGCAACAGACACCCTTGGCGGGGCTGTCTATCCCCACTCCTCCACCTGCTAGATCCCTGCCATTTCCGTTCCCATCCTGAACCTTGCTCTTTGCTCTGTTCGCTAGATCCTCTCCCTGTGAGACCCGGGGCCATTTGTTTTGGGGACTCAAGACTCACCTCCTATACCCCTTCTCTGTGATTTTCTGGTCCCATTCTGGTCTCACTCCCTCCCTTGAGTTGTTCACTTACTCCCATTTGTCCTTAATTCCGAAGATTGGGTTTTAAAGCCATTTGGTCTTTTCATAAGAAAATTCCTAAACTACAGTCCTTCCCTGAGGGTGTCAGCCATTTTGCCACAGTGGCTTTGCCTATACCATTGGAATCATTGGTTTTTCCAGATTCTGGGTTGTTTTCCTTTTGGACAGAATGAGGAAAGTAGGTGATGGGAGGGGGGGCGGTGAGGTCTGTGAAAATTTCAAAACCACCAGCTAGAGGGAGCCCCCATGCCCCAGTCCCCAGATGTCCCTACCACTATCCTGAGTCTTAGAAATGGTGTGACCTCAGCCATAGGCTGGACAGGGGCAGGTCTATAATGGTATTTCTTGTTGTCAGATTGGGGTTGTCCAAACAATGGGTTCTTGTGCTCCATCCCTGATGCATCATGGGAACTGTCAGGTCCCATCATTGTTAATGTACCTTTAGGCTCCAGAGGTGCCAACCTGCTCCCAAAAATACCCCCTCTGCTACTCCTGCCAGGGGCTGACTACCAAGAGGCCCCAGCCACTGTGGCTAGGTGGGCTCAGTGCCTCCCAGGACCCAGTGCTACTTATGTGCCTACTGCCCCCTCTTTAATCACGTGAGTACCAGTCTTGGTTTCCTGAGTACTTCTCATATGCTTCCACCTGACAGAGAGAGCCCACATCTCCAGAGGGATCAGAGAAATCAGGAACAGTGATGATTTTTTGCCGGTGTGCATGAACACTTTCACTTAGGCTTTTAAGTCAAAATCGGCCTTAGTTGGGAAGATGGTGTGGGAGGGCCGTCCCCTTGTTGGACAGACAGGTCCTTGCCTTGATTGGTGAGAAGGGTGAAGACGAGGGCGGTGGGAGCAGGAATTGCTCTCCCCAAGGGATGCCAACTGTGAGGGATGAACCGGGAAGATGGCTGCTGCTGGCTCTGGTCAGGGGAAGCAGGACCACATGGGAAAGGACAATAAGGCAGGCATCTGGAGGAAGCTGGCTGGGGCTGTGGTAGCTACCAGGGAAGAGGGGAGGGAGGGGTCATCTAGATCCATGAGGTAGGATTTCCTGATCTCTGTGGGTGGCTGTCAGAGAAGCCCAGGAGACCCAGAGTTAGAGGGAGAACAGGGGCCCCCAGTAAAGTGGCCCCAGGAAACAGCTGCTAAATCTTCATTATCAGGCTTTTAAAATGCAGACAGGATATTCACATTTAAATGGCTTCCACTACTCCAGGGCAAAGTTTTAAAACATAATATTTATAGAGAACCTCATTCAGCCACCCTGTTTGCTCTTTACCTCTCTGGCAATTACTGCTGATTTGGAGGTGCATTCCTCTGACATCTTCATCCTTTGCCAGCCACTTCTGAAGCCACCCTTTGTCCACCATCAGAAGAGGGTGGAGGTTCCCCACTCCCTTCCCTGCCACCAGACAGGAGGGGACCATTGCTCTCTCACACCAGTCTCCCTTCCCCCTATGCTGAATCCTTTCAGTCCTGGGTCTTAGCTCTACAGGGCCCCCTGGCTGGCTGAAATCCCAGGTCCCAACCTCACCTGAGGTTGAGCAATGTGAAGACTGGGAGGGAAAGCCTTCATCTGCTCTAGGCTGCAGTCCCATCAACTGTAGAGCTACCCTGGATCCACCCATGACCATGCCTGGCAGGAGGTGGCCCAAGGAGGTAGGTGTTCCAGTCACATAGCAGACTCAAGTACCGGCTAACAACAGACTACCACTGGCTAATACCCCACTTCTTTCTCGCCACATTGTACAGGTTGTTGCCAAGCCCCATCCCCTTTCTAGGACAATGCTGAGAAGACTAAACCTCCTGCTCTCACACACTCCCAGCCTAGGGGTGTCACACACCCACACACCAGAGGTACATGTGAAAACACACGGAACACAGAAGATGACCAGGGTGGGCGCCAGATATGCTGGGGGGGGAGGCAGGCGGGGAGGGTGTTCTGGGACCAGGCTCCTGGTCCATTACCCCGAGCTGGTATGTGAGTGCTGGAGCTGGAAGCTTTGGCCCTTTACAGCCTCACCTTTCCTATTGCCCAACAGTGAAATCAAGCAGACCCACACAGACATGAAGCAGCAGACCAGCACAATCTGCTGATATCTCTAGGGAGCCACACGGGAGCCAAGCGAGCACTGAAGGCTCAGAATTGAGCCATTGGACCTCATCCTACAGTGATGGAGGGGCTGGGGCTGCACTTTTGAGCAGATGTAACCCCACACCTGATTGAACAGGATGGAGCTAGTTGTGCAGGTCTTCCAGGAGTCCCCTGGTCACCAGGGGTTTCAACTTAGTCAAGGGACAATGTAGCTGCCTGGGTGTCTTAGGCATGGGGTCCTCTTGAGGAAGGATGTCCACCTCAAGGGATAGAGAGACCACACAGAGGCTGAGAGCAGGTGGGGTCAGCGGGCTGTGGAGACCTGAAGAACCTGGGGTGGAGGGAGATTGGTGGGCAGGTGGGAAGGAGAGACAGTAGTGTTCCCAAGGGGACAGGGAGGAAGCACAGGAGGGACAGCCCTGGGCTGAGCTCATTGAGGTCTCCAAAGCAAGAAGGGTGGGGTCTCTAGTGGATGAGCACACAGGTCGCCCAGTAGAATCCAGGTGAGCCAGGAAAGCAGAATGACTACCTCACTGCCAGTCTAGACCAGTTTACAGATGCCTTTCTCATAGCACTGAGCAAGACACATGCAGAGCATCCTGCATCCCCACCCAGGTTTCATGCTGGCACTAATGTCATTTTACAGATAAGAGACCCAAGGCTCAGGGAGGTCTGTTGTCTCACTCAATGTCATACATGAGTGGCAGAGAAAGATCCTTGTTCAAGCCTGAGGTAAATGGCGATGGTCCACTACACTCAGGCAGCACCTCAACTCCGATTTTCTGTCTTCCCTCTCCTGTGGGAGCCCTCCTCGGGGAGAATCCAGGTCTCCAAAGATAGAGACACTCTAAAAGCATGCAGAGGACTCTCTGTGCAGAAGGCCTTTCTCACAAAGCACCTGGGGACTTCTGCAGCCTCCTGTACCAAGGAACTGCCACAGCCATGCTGAGGTACCAGATGTCAGGTACACTCCCTGTACCCATGCCTAGCTATGCTGAGCCTTCTTCTCTCATCTTTGTACCCATGGCAAACAGGGCAGGAATTGGCTACACTATCAACTTTAAAATGGGAACAGCAATGCCTCCCCTGATACTCTTGAAAACTTGCCCCCATTGGGTAGGAAGACATGGTCTCCAGTTGACCTCAGCCATAGGGAAGCTAGAGATGGCAGAGCTAGACAGAGTGGGTGTTATATGGAGTGGTACTACACTGGTACTCTGCCTGGGGCCCTGTCCAAATTCATTCCATCCATCCATCCATCTATCCATTCATCCACTCGCCCACCTGCCTCCCCAACTGTCCATCTGTCTATCTGTCCATACATCCATCACCCATTATTTTCAGTGTTTGAGGTTCCCAGAGTCTTCCCCAAGCAGAGACACAATATGGCACCAGGAACAAGAGCTGGATGAGACCTACTCAGTCCATGAAGAAAGGTGGGAGCAGTTAGAGTAGAGTTGAAGAGGAAGAGTAGATAAAGGGGTAACATTAACTCTG
Source organism: Lophiomys imhausi (assembly GCA_907164525.1). NCBI lineage: Eukaryota > Metazoa > Chordata > Mammalia > Rodentia > Muridae > Lophiomys > Lophiomys imhausi. The sequence goes on from CAJQZJ010004796.1 coordinate 7,390,068, forward strand.
GAACAGCTCGGGAGCCTTAGTATCCATTGTGTGGGATAAGACCCCAGAGTTCAATAGGGAGAAATCTAGTCCCCATTCACAGTTGGACAGAGTCAGACAGACAGAGCTGGGGCAGGGAGGGGAGGGGAGGGGACAAGAGAGGTGGCAGTGGAGAGGAGGAGGAGCACCAGCCTGTAGTCAGGCATGGGCCAGAGCTGGGGACCTGGGCTCAGCAAGTCAAGGTGATTTCCCCAAGAGCTGATGCTCTGTGAACCATGGGATAAAGGAAAGGCTGGTCTTCAGGGACATGGGCAACATCTAGAGAGCCAGGTTGAGAGGTGTGTGGCTGTCATCAGATTTCAGGTTGTCAGGGGACCCTGTGAGGTCTGACATGGTAGTAGCAGCATTGGGTGACCTCTCCTACATTGGGTTTGGGTGACATTGCTTAGGGAGGGAGGGAGCAACTGGGTCTTCTAATTTGCAAGGCTCCCAGTGCCAGCCTGAGGGTGGGGCCATGTGCAGTAGGAAGCTTTTCCGATCAGGATCCACCCCTGTTCTAAAATAGCCTGGACATTTCAGCAAGGGAACACTTAGCATGTTCCCCATTGCCTGGCTGAGGGTATGTAAGAACAGAGGACATAGGCCGGGGGGCAGAGGGTCCTGGGAGTAGCATCCAGCTAAGCCATGCCTACCTATGAGACTGTATTTAGACAACACAGAGCCCTTCCTAGGGTTTCCCAGGAGCCTGTGAGTGGACCCCAGCCTGAGAGAGACACCCCTTGCCCCTGCCTCCAAAAGGGACCCAAGAGCCACGGAAGGGAGCTGTGTACTGTCCAGGCATACTCAGGGCAGGCAGAGAAAAAAGATTCATTCTGCAGCAGACCTTAAAGGGGGTAGGGGTTCCACAAGGGGCATTCTCAGCAGAATCATTAAACTTTGTAAAGGTGTGGTAACTCCTAGGACCCGGGCACACCATGGAGTTAATTTTGCCTCAAGTGAAAACCAGTCAGTGAGGCTTGGTGGAGGCCAGTCCTGGTGTCACCATCTGTGAGGCTGACCACAGTCTCAGACTCCTAGGAGCCATTCCTAGGTTTCTCCTGCAGCTGCCATAACCTCTTCACTCATCTGCCACCCCATAATCATCTCCTTGGCCAAGAGGCCCAGGGCCAACCAAGAGATAGGAGAGAGTGGATGCTGAGTGAGGGCTCTTCCCTTCTCCAGGGCTGGCCTCCCAGGTTTCTGGGCTCAGAGAGCTGGGGTGCTGGTGTGGGGCTCAGAATGTACCCATGATTCTTTTGAGTCTAGTTTCCCTACCTGTTTCTGCCACTCAAAGGTAGGAACAGTTAAAGGGCAGGGAAATGGCTGGCTGCAGGCAATGTGCTTAGCTTCATCTGAAGCCTAGAATGGTGCTTTGCCATAGGCTTTCCTTAAGGCCAGGCAAAGGAGGCACCCAGAGATCTGTAGGATAAAACAACCTACATCTGTGGGGCACTTCCAGAGAATGATCCAGTCAGAGATGTTGGGCTTCGCAGCAGTCAGTGGTTTCTGTCTGGGGACCTTCTGACCCTGCCATCCCTGCCTACACCAGACTCTGGGGAGGCTGAAACAGACTAAGGGAAGCTCAGCTTACAAGGCATTTAGGAATACACATTCTGTTCTCTCTAGACCTGCCCAGAGAAGAAAAAGCAACACGGCCGTTCACGCTTGGTACATACCCAAAAATACATCATCATTTCGGAACCCTGGCTCCTGGAGAGGCTGGGAGAAGACCCAACCAGGGGAAGGGTGGTGAGGTAGGTTAGCGGTGGGGGTTCCATCCCTCTCTGGTGTGCAGCTTTATTGTCCCCTGAAGGTGTTTTAGGAAGTCCAGGTCCTGGTTGGTCCTTCTGGTCCCCTCTTCCCTCTCTGCAGCTCAGCCTCATTTTCTGTCCCCAGGCTGTGCAGCTCTGAGCCTGCTCCGGGCTCACTATCAAGTCACTGAAGGTCCTGCCTGGTTCTGCCCATGCTGGTCACTCCTGCCACCTGGCCCTCTGCTCAGAGCTGAGCTACAGCATGGCTCAGCTCCAAGCTTGACACATGGCAGCCCTGGGGAAGGGAGTTGGCAGGAGTGGAGGGAGCTTCCACACTAGGGGATCTTGAGGATTCTGGAATGAGGAATAACCAGGAGGGGACTTTATTTGAGGTTAGGAAGTGTGGAGAAATGGGTGGCTGCTTGTGTTCTGGAGAGCTTTCTCTTGGTGGGGGGCTGTCTGCATGCCAAAGTTACTCCAAACTCTGGGATAAGCTTACCATCAGCCTCTAGAAAACTGCCTTGCAGAGGGGGACATCAGTCAAGGTGAGCATCAAGTATCTTTTCTAAAGATCTGCACTTTGCATGCACACCTGGGGGACCCAGAGACATGGCTGTACATAGCTTTATGCACACCTGCACAACACAGCCCTGCATAAGATTGCATGCACACCTGCACACACACACAGTCCCTGCATGTGACTCCATGCATACTTGTATATGCACAGATGCACTGTCCCTGCACACACCCATGCAGAGAGGCCCTGATCCCTCCCTCATGCACTCAGCTACACGGCAGTCCCATAGGCATCTATATACTTACTCCACAATAAAAATGCACTCAGCTACACGGCAGTCCCATAGGCATCTATATACTTACTCCACAAACTAAAATGGGACATACACTGGAGTTAATCCCTAGGAGCAGGCTACTCCCCTACCTGCCATGGGAGGGACCCGGCTCTCGACCAGAACCCTAACATGTGGGCCAGGCAATGCCGTTTGGCACAAATTCAATCCACAGTCTTCCAGAATGGTGGTGTGAGAGTGGGGGAGGGTGCACAGCCTTAATCAGAAGGCTGGTGGCTATGAATAAATAATGTTAAGGAGGGGAGGGCAGGAGGATGCTCCCCTCATTGGGGGGTTCTAGGGAGGAGAGCTCAGCCCTGTCATGACCCCCCTGGACCACAGACACTCCAAGCTCAGTTGCCTTGCTGCAGTGCCCCTCCAGCACAGCAGTAAAGCACACAGCACTCTCAATAATTCAGCAGCCAGAGAGGAATGTGGGCAGAAGGATGTACCTTAGCAGAGAGTGGGGTGGGGTATACGGCCCTGTGCCCTGCCAATATTGTCCGACTCCTGATTTAAAGTGGTGAGCAGATTCTTCCTTTCCCAGCAAGTACCATATGGCAGCCACCGAGGTGTGACCTACTCTCACAAGCCTGGAGCCACCATGTCCCTCCCCTTCCTTCCCTTCCCCTCCCAGGACAATAGAATTCCAATGCAACTCCCAACCCCAGCTGAGGCCTGACAGTTAGAAGAGAGGCCTCCCTCCTGTAATCTGACCCTTGTACCTTCCCATGCCTCTACTGATTGTACCTGAGGCTGAAGCCACCTTCCCCTTCTATCAACAGCCTGTCCCCAGTGTCCCTCTGGCTTCTAAGTCCTGTCCTGTTCCGGGAAGCTTCCCTATCCTGGTCATTTCCCGTGGTGTGCACAGGTGCTTCCACTTCATTGGTATTCTGGGCTGTGTCACTCTAAGTGAACCTACTATATGGCTGATGAGGCTGAACACACCCCATGCATGTCATCCAAAAAAAGGATGTGCCAGGCTCAGGTGACCCTATATGGAGCTTAATTGCACACTACTAGCTTACTCCAGGACTGTCAACTCTGCCCAGATAGGGGGATGGTATCTGGTACCACTAATTGGGCTGAATTTTCCACAACGAGCCCCAAATCTTCCTACGGTATTCATCCAAGTAGTGTTTTTGGACTCATGTACTAGATTTTACATCTATTCTTATCACGTTTTGTGAAATTTCATCTCTGCTCCTCTCATGCCTATGAGATGTTTACACAGTCACTGACAGGAATTGTGACCAGCATAGGGCTGAGAGCAGAGCCTTGCATCACACGATCAAAGACACCCCAGGAGCCAGCCTGTTGCCACTCAAGCCGCTGAGATCACATCCGGCCTCAGTGCCATGTAGTACCCATAAAAGGAAGCCCTCGGTGAGCCACTCCAGGGCTCTATGGGATCAACTTCTACTCTGTGAAGTCAACCTCCCTTGGCCTCAGGTCCCTCCCAGGCAGCGCTGAGGTACGGCACTGACACATGGTGGTTGTCAGGCTCCCTTGACGCTGATGATGCTGTGTGTGGTTGGCCAGTCACCCACACTGCTGGCTGCCCCCTGTGCCCCAAATTTGCCACAAGAAAGACAAGTGAGCTCACAGACTCCTGCTTCCGCCGACCTCTCCACCAGTATTGCAGTGTGCAAGCTTGCTGCACCCCACTCTTGATGGAGCTAGGAGCCCTCTGTGGCCAATGAGTCTGTCTGAGAGAAAGATCTTCTGTACTATTACCCCATACAGCTGTGGGACGGGGAGGGGCAGGACCTGGGGATTGCCGGGTCCTTTTCACAGATTGGGCATTCACTGCGGGTATCTGTTGGGCACAAGCCATGAGCTGGCACTGTCCTGACTAGGAGCCAGTGCCACCCAAGCAGATTAAACTTCCTGTCCTCTTGGGTGTTGCCCTGTACTGGGAGCAGAAGTCAGCAAACTAGGATGACAGGACAGAGGACAAAAACAGGACAGAGGTCTTTGGGAAGTGTGTGTGGGGGGTTGTCCTGGAGGTAGAGGGATAGGGGAGGAATGGAAGGATAAGGGCAGAGCTGATTAGGAGAGAGGAGTGGGTAAGAGGACAGGAGAGGGAGTGAGGAAACAGGGGAAGAGGTGAGAGGACAGAGGAGGGGGAGGGAACAGGGAAGGGTTGAGAAGACCGGATTAATTTGGTCTGCTGGTTTTTTTCTTGCTTTGGTCTCACCCATCCTGCTATCATCCCTCCCTCCCCTCCAGTGTGGGTGTTTTCATTCCAGAGCTGTATGCTGGAAACATGGATTTGCAGCTCACAGTTCACCCTGACTCTCTCAGGTGAGACTTTGGACTTTGGTTTTGGGGAACCCCTGGGACTGTTAAGTCTTTGGGACTCTTAGAGACAAAATATAAAACTGATTTTGCGTTTCAAGATGGCCATGAGCATTTGTGGAGCAGGGAGCAGTATTAATGCTTTGGATCTGGAATTTTCCTCAAGGGCTGATGTGTTGAAGGTTGGTTAAAGTCTGAGGTGCTTTTGGGATGTGAGGCCTAGTTGTGTGGCTAGGGTGTGCCTTTGGGGGGGGGGGGGGGGGGGGGGGGGGAGGTTCTAGTTCAGCCCTTCCCATTCTCTCCTTGGCTACTGCAAGGTGGAGCTCTCCTCCACGACCAGCCTAGGATGCAGGAGCAGCTGCCAAAAGGGGAAAGCAGGGTGCTCAGGAAGTCCCCGAACATGTCCTGCAATGGGTGGGCCAGGCTGAGGTTGGTTTGACATCACTCAATGGTGATATCAGTATCATGGAGGCCCTAACACAAACAACAGCACTGACCGGTGTGAGTGGACACTCTGGCCTCAGTCACTGGCTGGATAATGGTGCCTGCTTTGCAGACCTCCCATGAACCCAGACAAGAGAGTAGACATCTTATGGAAGGCTGCATGAGCAGGAGGCACAGGGAACGGGTAGCCAGGCTGGCAGGGGCTCACAACTTCTTGCCTTTCCCTTCATGGAGCAGGCCCAGGCCAACAGCTGTGAGAATGCCGTCCTAATGTCCTGCCCCTGCACCGTGACCCACCCACTGCTCCCGACCGACTGTTATCAATTATTCTGCCGAGCAGAGTGCGCCCTGACAAGCCTAGACACCAACTGTAATTAATACTCTGGGGAGAACACAGGCTGGTTTTCCAGCCCTCCACACATTTGCCCAGCCTTGTTCTCCTGTTACCTCCCAATCCCGCCTCTCATGTTATAGCTGTGTTCCTTCCCCAATAGCACAACCCCCAACCCCCCACCCCACCCCCAGCTGGGGACCTGCAGGAAGTGTGTGTGTGTGTGTGTGTGTGTGTGTGTGTGTGTGTGTGACACAAGGGACCCCCTCCACGTTCTGTGGTGCAGAACTGCAGAGCTGGGAGCTGATTTGTTCAGTCAGAAGTGGGTGGGGTGCTGGGGTCAGGCACAGCAGAGTTGGGGCTAACCCTTTGGCACCCACATGTTTGGAGATCATTCACTAGAAAATCTAATCTCTCTCTCTCTCTCTCTCTCTCTGTTACATACATACACACACACACACACACACACACACACACACACACACACACACACACACACACACAAAACCTAGCAAAGATCTCACGACATCAGATATGATTCCAACCAACAGAAGCCTGCATCCCATGGAGGTGGACAGCTAACAGCCTGGGCAGCTGAGATATCTCTCAAAGGGACAGGGGGCCAGGATAGGCAGGAAGGCTGAGCCCTCTAAATCCTTCTGACCCACCAGCTTCTTCTGTGTAGCAGGGCACAGAAGCCCCAGCCAAGAAGTCTACAATCACCATTGCTCAGAGACGTGCTTGGCACGAAAGAAAGCATAGGCAGGGTGGAGTGGGGCTCCTTTCAAGCCCCTGTAGGCCGCCAGTGCTGTGTCCAGAGAGAGTCAAGAGGCAGGCTTCAGCCTCACACAGCTCAGAGGAGGCCACTGTGGGGACTGTGTCTGGAGGACTGGATGCTTAGCCTCCAGCACACCCTACTCAGGGATGCTTACGGGGGTGAGGTGGGGTGCTAGCCATGGTATTCTCTTTCCTCTCCTCTCCCTTCTCCTCTGCTCTCCTCTCTCTCTCCTTTGCTCTCTTTACTCTTCACAGACAAGATTCTACCAAGAAGACATATGACATGGCTTTCATGAGGTCCTGCCAGCGTCTGTGCCCCAGTGCTGCAGTGCCCCATTGCCACTCTGAGAGGGAAGGAAGCAGAGGCATTGGCTCCCACTCTGGGGCCAAGTCTCCAAGTCCTCTGACAGAAACATTGGTCTGTCTTTCCAGACACTCTCAGTCCTCCTAACCCAGGGGACACGGAGGCCAGGACAGGCATGTGTCTGGCAATTCCTGGATCTGTGCTTATGTACACGCATATGCATGTACCCTATGAAAGGCCATGTAGTCACCTAATGTTGCACATGAATCCAAGTGTGAGAAGAAAATCTCCCATTTCTAGGCAAAATGGAGAGTCAAGGCTGCATGTAGTCTCCTGCATGAAATGGTAACCAACCAAAGATAGGTCTTCAGCTATGAAGGGTGAGGATGGGAGTCAGGGGATTGAGAAGGGGAGACTCAGGATCCCCACTGCCTTGAGAAAGTTTTAAGGCCATGGTGCAGGGGGGAGAGTAGAACACAGCACCTGCCCTGGGTTGAGGAAGCAGAGCTGTGAGTTAGGCAGCAAGGTGCCTGAAGTTGCAGGACGGGACTCCTGCAGGGACAGTGCTGGCCAGAGGAGGGGCCCTAGAGACTGGCTCCATCTGGCACCTAACCAAGACTCCCCACAGCTGAGGTGAGAAGGACTCAGTATTCATGTGGGGCGGGAACAGTGCTGGGAAGTACGTCACTTTGTAGTTCTGAGGCCCTAGTAGCAGGAATGATTAAAGAATAAGAATTTACATATGCCCCGGGGTGGTGGTGGTGGTGGTGGTGGTGGTGGTGGCGGCGCATGCCTTTAATCCCAGCACTTGGGAGGCAGAGGCAGGTGGATCTTTGCGAGTTCGAGGCCAGCCTGGTCTACAAAGTGAGTCCAGGACAGCCAGAGCTACACAGAGAAACCCTGTCTGGAAAACAACAAAAAAAGAAAAAAGAATTTACATACATAAGTGACACCTACTCCAACAAGACCACACCTCCTAATAGTGACACTCCCTATGAGTCTATGGGGCCATCTTCTTTCTTTTTTTAAAAAAAAGATTTATTTATTTATTATGTATACAGTATTCTGTCTGCTTGTATGTCTTCAGGCCAGAAGAGGACACCAGGTCCCAGTATAGATGGTTTTGAGCCACCATGTGGTTGCTGGGAATTGAACTCAGGACCTCTAGAAGAGCAGCTAATGCTCTTAACCTCTGAGCCATCTCTCCAGCCCCTATGGGGCCATTTTCATTCAAACCAGCACAGTGACTCTTCCATTCACCAAAATCCTCAACACTTAAGCAAAAAGCCAACAACAGTGTTACGCAGAGTTCACTACACACTACACGTATAAGCAAAGCACACGGTTACAAAGGTCTGGTGAAAACATCCTGGCGTAAGGTGCTTAGGCCTGCTGCACCATGTGGGTTCAAACACTAGGAGGCCGACTGCAGACCACACAGGTACACTACAGACTCTGAAGAGCTTGCTGGAAGGGCAGAGCAAAACGCTACTGTGGGGGAAGTTGCAGAGGAGGTAAAACCAGATCACCAAAGTTACTCAACACAAAAGGGCACAGGAAAGACAAAGAAACAAGGAATGAATGTGAGAGTAAAGACAATGAAGGAAAAACAAAAATTCAACGTAAGTTTAAAATATACTCACACCACTGTGTAAAAGTCAGCCCATGGAACTCGCTGAGTTAATAAGCCAGGAAAGAAGCCGCACAGGGGAGAATTTGACAAAACTCCACACTCAGTCTCCAAGAAAACTCAACAAGGACTGGAGGACTGGAGAGATGATACAGAGATGAAGAGCACTGGCTTTTCTTGCCAGTGGCTGTCAGCACCAAGTGTTGAGGACTTTTGCTGGACTCTCAGCACCCATATGGTAGCCCACGGCTGTCTGTAACTCCAGTCCTTGGTGATCTGATGCCCTCTTCTGGCCTTGGCACCAGACACACACATATGTTGCACAGATACACAGGTATGCAAAATACTCTCTCTCTCTCTCTCTATATATATATATATATATAAATCTTAAAATCAATTGTCTTCAACAGATGGCTCAGTGGGTGAAGGGCACTTGCTGTCAAGTCTGATGACCTGAGTGACACACATGATAGAGGGAGATTAGAGACTCAGTACTCTGACCTCCATACACATGTGTGTCATTCATAGCATGTACATGCCCTCCACTAACTAACTAACTAGCTAACTAAGTAGCTAGCTAACTAACTAACTAACTAGATAAATGTAATAATAATAATGAAAACTCCAGCAAGGCTGTAGGAAGTAGGAATGGGTATTGAACAACTAACATGAGGTTTTAAGACCCAAAACAATGCAAGGACATCAGCTCTTGCCTTCTCTCCGGCAGTACGCTGGCTGGCTATATCCAGTGAAACAAGGCCCTCAAAAATAATTGAGAACCCCAGACCAGAGAGTGCCACCGCCTTCACACCCAGACACCACCACCACCACCAGCAGCAGCGTAGAAAGTCGGGCAGAACCTATGAGGAGGTTACAGGAGCCAGGCAGCAAGTTCAGCAAGGCTGCAGGACCCAAGATCAATACATGAGACAAAGAAGAATTTGATCTCTGTGCAGCAGCAACAGCCACAGCTGGAATGAAAAATGCCACTAAGGTAGCAGAGAGAAGCAAGATGTGTGGGAGTGAGTCTGCCAAAACGCACTCAAGCACCAAAGGCCGTGGACTGCTGAGAGAGAAGGAGGACCAGAGGTCCAAGTGTGGAGACAGACCTTACGTAGGACACATGCAACTCAGTGATCTGGGGTGAGCCTGCTTCAAATCCTAGCAGTTTTTTTTTTTTTGGACAGAATTTACATACTAGCTCTAAATTTCATATAGAATTATAAGGCATCTAGAATAGTCAATACAACTTTAAAAATTGTTAGGTAGGCACACACTAGGCCATTTTCTTGAAAATATACAATATTCCTTGAACATAATTTCCCTTATACCCTGTTATTCTGCTATATCCCATAGACCCCTTTATTCTCTTAAGTTTTATTTATTTGTTTGTTTATTTACTGATGGGTGTGGTGACACGTGCCTTTAACCCCAGCACTTGAGAGGCAAAAGTCTCCAGATTGGTCTACCTAAAGAGTTCCAGGACAACTAAGGCCACATAGTGAGACCCTATCTCAAACATTTTTATTATTACATTTATGTGTATGTGTGTGTGAGAGAGAACACCTGTGAGGTCAGAGGTCAACTTGCAGGAGTAGGTTCTCTCCTTCTACTATGTGGGTCCTGGGGATGGAACTCAGGTCATCGGGTGTGGTGGTACTGAGCCATCTGGTAGGGTCTTATTTTTACTTTCACATCACTGGTACATTTATGATTTAATATCTGCATAAAACCTAGGGCTCACAAGTAAAAGAAAACATGGCACATTTGTCCTTCTGAGACTGACTTAATTTGCTTAATATAATTATTTTCACAACACTTTGTTTCTTGAGAGAGGGTGTCACTACGTAGCTCAGACTGGACTTGAATTTGTTGTCCTCCTGCCTCAGCCTCCTAGGGGCCGAGATTCCAGGCCTGTGCCAACACAACTTTGAAAAGGAGCAAAGAGCCGGAACATGACTTGAACTGTCCACCATGAGAATCCCCAGCTGTGGAGGAGGGCTCCCTGATGCCGTACTGATGACAAGCTGAGCAGAGCCTGAGCAGTCCACTCCACAGACAGGCTGTGTGGACTGGTGAAGGCCTGCTTCCACATGGGACGGCCCCTGCACAAGGTAGGACTGACCTGGGAACCAGGGGTATCTTGGCGCGAACAGAGCACAGAAGAAAGACCTCACAAGTTCACTTAGGGACACACAATGTCCCTGGATCTGATGGAACCGATTTTGATTCTGACATGCAGAAAACATCATCAGCCCTTGCCACATCTGCTGAGCCTCATGTAGAAATTAATTACTATAGTAACAGTGTCATGCAGTGATTAGACTGTAAAGGCTCCACCCTTTGGGGTGGGGAATTAGTGCCATTCTCAAAGGGGGAGTTGTGGGGCTGCAGTGATGGCTCTGTGGGTAAACCAGTAGCTGCATAAACGAGAGGTCCCCAATTTGGTTCCCCTCAGCACCCACATAAGAGCAGAGTGTGGTGGCAGGTGACTCTGTTGTGTGAGGGAGGAGCAGACTTCCATGATGGCCAGCCAGTCTAGCCAATCAGTGAGCACCAAGTTTAGTGAGGGACTATCTTAAGAAATAAAGTCGAGAAAGACAGTCCAAGACACTGATGTTGACCTCTGGCCTCCACATATGTTCTCAGGGGTGTGTGGGCTAGATATGCATGTATATGTGCAATATACATATAAAACACATGCATACGTATGGATAATACACAAAAACACCCCAAGCCCCAAATAAAGGGTCAAGTTGCCTCCTTTCCGCCCTTGCCTTTTGACATGTGTTAGCACAGCAGTAATTTCCTCACAGGATGTCGGCACCTGGACATTGGGTGGCCACTAGAACTGTGAACTGCTACATTTGTCTCTCTTAAAAAATTTTTATTCATTTTTATTTTATGTGTATGACTGGTTGCCTGTGTGTATGTATGCACACCACATGTTTGCCTGGTGCCTGTGGAAGACAGTAGAGGGGTGCTGGATCTCCTGGAATTGGAGTTGCAGACACTCATAACTCACCATATGTGTGTGGGAACTGAACCTGGGTCCTGGGCAAGGACAAGAGTTCTTAACTACTGAGCCATCCCTCCAGCCCCCTTACCCTTCTATGAGACAGGTTCTCACATAGCCCAGCTCACCTTCAAACTCATCAAATAGCAGAGGATGACCTTGAGTTTCGGATCCTCCTGATTCCATCCCCAAGTTCTAGGATTATAGGTGTGGACCACCATGTGTGGCGTATGGTGCTGGGGATGGAACCCACAGGCAAGCACTCTGCTTACTGACCCACATCCTGTTGTCCAGCACCAGGAATTCTGTGACAGCAGTACCACTGGCTCAGACTCAACCTCAGACCCAGGAGCTCACCAACAGGAAGCCTGGCCCCAGGTGCAGGAGGGCGGGGGTTTGGGGCGAGGGGTATGTGTTTGGGTGGGGGGGGGGTGAGGCTGCAAAGTCATACCTTCTAATTTTGTTCACAACTAGTCTCCATCTTTTGCACAGCATCCCTCCCCCACTCCAAGTAAAACTTTTTTTTTTCATGACTCCAGGAAGGGGAGGATCTGTGGGTGGAGGGTGAGCTGACCAGACACCAGGTGATAGGCAGCCTCTCACAGGATAGGTAGCCAGCCTCGCAGTGAGGGTTAGCACCAGGAACTGAGCTGGTTTCTCTAGCTCCCAGCTCCAGGAAACCAGTCCAGGGAGAGTAGTCAGGCCACACTGGCCCAGCAAGTCCAGGGCAGCGGGATCTAAGACTGTGCTGCCTGGGGATGGGTGGATGCACAGAGTAACTCGGAGGGGGCCAGAGTGCAGGGGGCGGTGGGGAGGGAGTGAGGGAGTACCAGGAAGGGATAGATGCTGTTTCATGGGCAGGTTCAGGTTGCCTAAAAACAGGCTCCTTGGACCATTGTCCAACCCTTTTAGACTTTTCGGCCCTCCTTCCTCGAAAAATTCAAACCCATCTCCTGAGGGATGAGAGAGGAGGTGTCAAAATTTCCCTGCTATCCCCCAATCTTTCCCTCCCTCCAGCCAGTGGGAAACCCCAGCAATTCCTGGTGCTCACCACCAGCAATCCTCGAGATGTTCAACATGCTCATATCTGTCAAAAACCATTCAGGAAGAAAAGAGAAAGTCTTTATACCTTCTATTCAGCCAATTTTCCCGGAGGCGCTCTGGGCTCTCTAAGAAAAGAGAAAGAGAAAGCAGAGAGAATCACAATCAGCCTGCCTCTGTGCATCTGGAAGCTGGGTGCTGCTGGCTGGGGGTGGGGTGGGGTGGGGGGCAGGGAGTGGGAGGAGGGGGAGGGAGCCTGCACAGGTGAGATGGTCCCTATTGCATTTCAACCTTGGCAGGAAGTCAAGGCATCATTTAACACACAAAGATGGAGGGAAACTACCTGGGGCTTCACTTGCCCTTCCTAACCTTATGTCTCCTGTGACTCTGGGATGTTTCCATCTTTCCTTTCCATTCTTTGGCCCCCAACCCTAAGTGATGCTGAGCACATCCAAAAATGTCCACTCTGTGGATGGTTACACGGCATACTGATTCTCACCTTAGGCTTCTGTTGCTACAAGGCAACTGGTGTGAGTCACTGAGGAGGGTGGCCATCGTGCCCCTGTGTGACCATCTTATTGAAAATTAATTCTAGGGCTGGAGAGATGGCTCAGTGGTTAAGAGCACTGGCTGCTCTTCCAGAGGTCATGAGTTCAATTCCCAGCAACCACATGGTGGCTCACAACCATCCCTAATGAAATCTGGTGCCCTCTTCTGGCCTGCAGATATACCTGCAGACAGAACACTGTATACATAATAAATAAATCTTTAAAAAAAAAAAAAAAGAAAATTAATTCTAATACCCATTAAAGGAAAGGCAGCTGATACCACCACATCTGTGATGTAGAAGCAACTATCGTGTGCTGTTTGAAGTTAGGGACAGATTCTGGTAGCTTCTATCAGCGGGAGTGATTTGGAACTGAGGACAGTTGCCATCCAGGGACCTGCAGCCAAATAATTCACAGAGGGAATTCATGGACTGAGGGGTTCACACCTGTGCTAGTCCCTAACTCCAGGATCCCAGGAAGCAACTCGGGAGCTTAGAAACAAAATAAGTGTGTGTGAATGTGTGTGCTTTGCTGCTACATGTGGACCTCTTTGTTTATTGTTATGATGTCTCAGGATTCTCTGTGCACACAGCTTTGGAAAACTTTTGATCACAGCCATGCATACACACAGCAGCTGCCTTCTCAGCTATTTTTCAGAACATGGGTCAGAGTGCCCACAGTGCTACGGTGCCATCTCCACGACCTGCTTCCAGAATGTTCTCATCTCTTCCAAAAGCCTATTTGAGTGTGGGTTTTGTTTTTCTTTTTAATTTATTTATTTATGTGTGTTGGTGTTTTGTCGGCTTGTCTGTATGTACACCACACATGTGCAGAGCCCGTGGAGGCCAGAAGAGGATGTCCAGATCTCCTGGAACTGACTTACAGGCTGTTGTGGGCTGCTTGGTGTGGGTGCTGGGAACAGAATCCTGGTCTTCTGCAAAAGAAGGATGCCCTTGGGGTTGGAGCTTGCTCTGCTGGTCCAGAGGCCCAGGTCCATTCCCAGCACCCACATGGTGGCTAACAACCATACATAACTCAGTTCTAGGGTCTCTGGCATCTTATTCTAAACTTGGGGTATGAGGCACATGTACATATGCAGGGAAACTGTTCATACACATAAAATAAAATAATCTAAAAACAAAATAAAAAACATTATAAAGCAGCCCATATTCTTGCCTGCTGAGCTAGCTCTCTAGCCTCTATATGTGGATTTTTTTTTTTAACTTAGCAGAAACAAGATGAAGTGAAGCCCTCCTGGGCTGAACAGTAGTTGGACTAGGCATCTTTCTTGAGTTCTAGAAAAATCACCATCATTATCTCTCTCCACCTTGCCATAAAGAGCAGGTGGCTGAGGACATTCACTGGGCATGAATATCCAGTCCTCTCCACAGCCACAGACCTCTCTTCCCATTCCTCTCTTCCCATTCCTACTTTTCATATGAAAAACCTGAGGTCCAAATTGATATTACACCACCCCCCCCCCCCCCCCCCCCCCCCCCCCCCAAGCACTGTAGCCTCTCTTTAGAAAGTGGGAAGAAGCACCTTTCTCCACAGGAGGCAAGAGTGAAAATGGGCTTGGTTGGCTCTCTACTGGAGTCTGTGTGAGTCTCCATGGTAACGTCTGGGTGTTTCATAAGCAGCCCACCTAAGAGCCACAGCAGGGAGGGCTGTGGGCCAAGGGGTCAGCTGAACTTGAACCAGGCACTGGGGAGGCCATTGCCCAGCAGGTCCACCCAGGTAAGGTGGCAAAGGCTGCTTTAGCTCTTGAAGTGTTTTCGCATTTAAGTGACTTAGTGGGGCAGGTGTGTTGGAAGGCACTTCGAATGGGGCCATTTTGAAACAAGATGGATGGAATGAGCTGCTCACGCTGATTGCTGTCTCTTTCAGCTTGGGGGCTAGTCTCAGTGATGACTGAATTAATTCATAAGGAGACTTGTCCTCCCAACTCAGTGTGATTCCTCTCCATCTCAACCAGCCCTGAAGCACAAACAGGGCCAGGGACATCTTGAGGAAAGGAAAGGTCTTCTGGCCTGCTGGGGTTGGTCTGAAGACAGGACTGACAGGAGGGCTGGGACGGAGACCTCCTCCTTGCCTGCCAGCACCCTTTCCTTCAGTCAGAATTCCCCTGTATCTGTGCCTGATCCCTGCGAGTTCCTCTAGCCCTGGGATTCCCAGTCTCTGGGCGGTACTGGTACAGATGAGTGTGGCAAAGTACCCCACTGTCCCAGTCCTGACTGTTCAGTTCTGAGTCACTCCTCACATCCCGGCAGAACTGGTGAACATGTCGTACAGCTCTTCCTTAGTCCGGGTCAAATATTTCACAGCCAACTATTTGGCAGATGCATGTGGACCCAGGGCCTCGCTGGGAGGCTTGGAGGCTGGGACTCTTCTCCTAAAAGCCTCTGCATTTGGAGAGCAATGGGACTAACAGGGAGGTTGGTGAGCATAAAGCTTCCACCAAATAGGGCAGCTAAGCTCATTTTGTATGCTCCTCTGGATGCCATGCTACACAGGCAGGAAGTTTGTCCCATATATATCTAATCCCATAGTCACGTAAGAACAAGTTACCCTGGGCTGGGGTCTTGCTGTGTGAGAATGAATGTGGGTTCTACTCTTTCTCCACCCTGGGCTTAGCATATCCCATCTTCCAACTGTCCGTCTGTCACCTCACCCCTGCTTGCCCCACCTGTCTATTCTTAGGCAGAAAGAGACCAGGGTTTGATCACATGTAATCTCTGATAATTTTCCAGTGTTTGGAGAGTGCTCAGCTTAGCGGCCAGTGAACGCCACTCTGAGTTGCTCACAAAACTCATATTTATGGTCATTTTTGCCTCAGTGAATCAGGTCCCACCACCAAGTCCCAACAGAGTGAGTAAGCAGGCTTTAGGGTCACCACATTGTCACACTGCCCAGTCAGTGCCAGTGCCTCCAGGCAAATCTTGGGGGGCTATAGACTTCCAGCTCCCTCTGGGGGAGCCTGGCCAGACAGGAGGCTCCAGGATAGGCTGGCTCCCTGTCTGTCCTCTGGCCCTTCATCTGCCTCCCCTGATGGACTAAGAATGTCCCACATGTAGAGGCCATGTCTTGAGGCTTTGGTGTCTCCATGGCCTGGCACAGAGGCTGCTCTACATGGGAGGGAGGAAGTGAATATTTGCCGGACAGGCAGATGAATATTTGCTTCTGGAACCAGAGCTGGTCCCCTGTGTTGAAAATGGGATCATCTCCTTTCAGAAGAGTGTGTGTTCCCAGTGAGCAGATGCTCCACACCCCACCCCATCACCTCCATCCAGTCTCTGGTGAGGGAATGCTTTCAGCTGCCCCACTTCCATCCAGTTTCCAGCTTCTGCTCCCCACACTGCAGGACCTTGCCTGGAAATGCCCGAGCTCCTGCCCTGTCCTCTCTATTGAACACTACCCACAGGACAGAGCCTCTGGTCTGCCAGAGCTTTTCACCCATCAAGCATTTTGGTCTTTGGAAATTAAGCCGGGACCTGCTTGTACAACCATCGGGATGAAAGAACACGAGTCTCTATTAGCTAAACCCATTTTTGGTGTGATCACACAAAGTGACCCAACAAATAAAAATCCCTGCCAGCGGCAATGCCTGCTCACAGGCAGCCATTTAGCTCTGCAGCTCTGGCCCCCTCTTTCCTCCCCAGCTAGGTGCCCACTTGGTGGATGGAGGGTGGGAGTATGAAGACCTGGGGCAGGGCTGTGATTAGTATGTCTCCATTTTATTTTCCCAGTTGGGGTTTCCACATGTGAATCTGAGGGGCCATCATTTGACCCATTGGTGTGGCTCCCCAGTCCCCCCTCACCCTTTGCTTTCAGTTTCTACACCCCCTTAGAGGGGCAGCTTGGGGGCCAGCCCCCTTGTTGTGCTGGAGCAGATTTCTGAGGTACCCTGAGAGTTACTGCAGTTGGCAAAAAGACCCTCCTTCTGGGATGGGCTCAGGAGCCTTGACTGTCCAAAAGGCCTCACCCTAATGATCCCTAGCCGGTTTAGGAGAACAAGCTGCCTGGAGGATACAGAAGGCACTTACAAGCCCTCCTGTGTGGTGCTTTGGATTTTATTAAACGATCCATTTCTGCTTGGTTCCTGAGGGGAGCTGGAGGTGAAGGGCACAATTTTATAAATAAAAAATTAACCGGGAGTGGCTTAAATACAACTGTGGATGGTAGTGATCATGATGGGGGAGCCACATTGACTTACGACAGCTTTCTTTTTCTTCTGAGGAGAAATTCACCTGTAGATAGCTGGAAGCAGGTGTGGTAGGGGAGGGGCAGGGTGGAAGGGATGAGGAGGGAGGGATGGGGAGGGAGGGGAGTGCAAGGGAGAGGAGGGGAGGGGAGGGAAGGAGAGGAGAGGGGAGGGGAGGAGAGGAGAGGGGAGCAGAAGGGGAGGGGATGGGAGGCCCCTCACTTGTCCTGTGCCACAGCCAGGGCCATTGGGAGTTCTTGAACTTTCTGGCCACCAGAGGCCACTGGGGCAGTGCTGAGCTCTGAGCTTACTGCTGCATGTAGGTCTCTGAGAAGGAAGTCACTTAGGGGAATCCGCAGAAGAGCAGGGAAAGGGTGGGGATGCTCTGTGTTTGGACAGCCCAACCTCCTCTCTCAGGAAGCCTGAACACAACCCAGTGGCCCCCTAATTCCATATCCAACTCCCTTCAGGTCCCTCCAGGTTTCCCAGAGCAATGAGGCCTAATGCATACTACTAGGGACCTTGTAATAACAGGGCCCACAACAGCACTGTCTGGGTGCCACTCAACATAGCTAGGGACTGTGCCCTTCTGGGGCTACACTGTTGGCAAAACCATGATGGGGTGGGTGCTAGAATCATTTCCAGTTTCTAAATGAGAGATACGAAGCCCCACTGAAGGGAAGCACATCAGCTCAAGCCCCACAGGCAGTACAAGCTGGAGCTAGGTTTCCTCTTGTCCAGTAGGCTCAGTCTGGACTATTTGCTCTATGTGGGTCTTGTCAATATGGAGCCCACAGCATCAGCTTGTGTGTGGAGAACAGGCCTATCTTCCTTTGGAGCAGCCCCTGCTGATCGTTACTGGCTCCAGCTCTGACCCACTGCCGACCTAGGGTGTCAGCAGCCTCAGAACCCAAAATTAGCCCACAGCCTCCTTTCCGTTTGCAACAACCTGGGCTGTCTTCACTCAGAGCATCTGCAGACAGCTGGCTCTTCTGCTGGGTCAGACTCTGCAAATCCTGTTTGTTTTAACCAGAGGCTGCTGTATAGGCTGGAGGGGCTGGATACTGTCAACTGCTGCCTATGAGATTCTCTTGGAGGGATGAGGCCAGCTGGTACTATTTCTCTTTTGTATCCACTGAATCAAGCACAAACCTGTGGAATGAAGGGAACCCACTGATCACAATGGCAATTGGGCAGCAGCTGAAGGGGGCTAACAGTTTCTAAGCTAGACCATGGATGCTACTGTGGATTGTATCCAGCCCTCACCACCAGTGCCCAGCACTGGGCCAGTTCAAGTCTACACATGTCCCCCAGGCCTTCCACACATGGATGGGATGGATACCAGTCAGCTATGCTGGGCAGGAGAGTGTCTCTGACACATTCAGGTCTACCCAGAACCTCAGCCCGCGACCTTATTTAGAAATGTGGCCTTTGTCAATGTAACTGGCTAAGATGGTATTGACTCAGGGCGCACTCCACTCTCATGACTGGTGTCTTTACAAGAAGAGGTGATGACACACAGACAGGGAGGTAGAGGTAGAGGCTGGCATGATGTGTCTGTGAGTGGAGGAAGGGATGCAAGACATCCAGAGGCTGGCGGAGTCTCTGATGGCCCCTCTCCCAGAGCCTTCACATAAAGCTAGTCTTGCCCCACCTCAGCTCTAGAATCTGCCTTTCTTTCTAGCTTCTGGGTCTAAAACTTGGAAATGAAACATTCTTCTTGATAGGGCACCCAGTTTCAGCTCATTTGTCATGGGTAGCCACCCAGGACTCTTCCCTGTAAGCTTCCAGGCAACCACCCTTTAATGTGAAACTCCAGAGGGGCTGTTTCCCGCGGGGCAGGGGCTGGACACCATAAGAGCCCCAGGAAAATTTCCTCGAGGAGTATTTTGTAGATTTTTTTTTCTTATTACGGAATAACACATGTAATGCTTAGTGTCCTACCCATTTTTTGGGAGTTTGACGCCTTGCATAAATAACCCCATCATCATTATCTCTACAGTTTTCTTATCCTTTTAACCTGATCTGCATTAAAGGTTGAATTCCATTTTCCAGCCCCTGGTTCCTGGTAACTGCCATTCTACTTTGTTTCTCTTTTTAAAATTACATTTATTTGTTGTGATGTGCTCACACGCATTCATGCCTGGGCAACTGTGCTACATCATGAATGTGGAAATCAGAGGGTAAATTGTCAGCTCTCTCCTTTCACCGTTTGAGACCTGGGGTCACACTCCATAAGCCTTATACTCCTAGCTGTCTTCTTCCCCTCTACTCTCTGTCCTTGAATTTGAAACTCTAGGACCACATTATATCTTGAGTGAACATTCTCCA
>CAJQZJ010004796.1:7409618-7451333 GCA_907164525.1 Lophiomys imhausi
GCACACAGACCACCAGGGCAGGCCGTGAGGGTTATATCCTGGCCTGCTTCTCATCCTGATTCTGCCTCCTGTATGCTAATGTGTGAGGAGCTGGGAGGTACACTCCCACCTGCCACAATGGACTGTATCCCTGAAACTGTGAGCCAAAATCCTTCCCCCGAAGTTGCTTCTGTCAGGTACTTTGTCACAGTGAGAAAAATAACCAGTGCGACCCCAAAAAATTCATTGTACAGAATTTGTCCTTTTGCACATGGCTTCTGTCCCTGCCCATGATCTCTCCTCAGGGTTCATTGTGCTGCAGCAGGGGTCAGTCAGTGTTTCTTCCCTTCTGAGGCCAGACAATCTTCCCTTCAATGGCAAAGTATTTTGTGTATCCATTTTTCTCTCTAGGACCATCTGGGTTTTCAATTACTTTGTAAGACAATGAGTCTGATAACTGGCCACATTCCCCATTTCACTTTTGCGACTAGCAAGTTCAGAAAAGAGGTCAGAGTCTCAACTTTGCTATTCAAAGCCCCCGTTAGCTTTATTTTAGAGCCCAGTCTTTCTAATGCTCTGACTTTGACTTCAACAACTCTGACTTCATGAAGACATGAGGACAGATGTTAAACATAAGCAGAAAGTTGGGCATGTGAATTAAAAGCTGTCCACAGGGTCACATGGGCTGTATCATAAGAGGTACCCAGCCCTGCCTTGCTGTCTAGGCATGGGCACAGCCATAATGTATTGGGGGGGGGGCTGCTGTCTCCACTCCCAGGTTGCTAACACCATATCCACAGACACCTCTGTCTGCCCTGCAGTTTTTTTGTTCATATCCCTCTCTGGTGTCTGACTATGCTGAGAACTGTTTCCTTGAATGCATATGGAGAGCTATGGGACTGAGTTTCCCTCCATGGAGCTGGGCTCTGCATATCTACTGCTCTCTCCCACATTCAGCTAAAACAGCTCAATGTTGGCTACATCTGGGCATCTGTCCAGTTTCTACTTGGCGGGCACATCTTGGCTCCTGTCCCCTTTGTTTCTTTAAAAACATGCCTCTTCAGTGTGGAGGACCAACCAGGACAGTGCCCACAGCAGCTGGTAGGATGGGTCTGTGTGCCACAAGCCTTCAAGTCCCGGCTGGCATCCCCTTGGAGGTGCTTTCTGGGAAAGGGGGCCTAAGCATCTCTCACCTTGGGGTGGGCACTGCCCAGGCACACCTCTTAACATCTTTGCTGGGGGAGAAGGAGGTAGGACTGAATTAATTAGTACTCAGGGCAGGGTTGGGATATATTTTGGTGGTAGAGTGTTTGCTTAGCATGCTTGAGGTGTTAGGTTGAATTTTCAACACTACAAACAAACAAACAAACACCAATTCAAGGCAGACAGCCCCTGGTGGCATGTGCACCATCAGGGTATAAAGGCTTCTTAGATGATCATGTTTTGATATCAATAATTTAGATGTGGACTTTCTCCTTTGAGAGACTGGGAAAAATCTCATTTCCTAAGCAAATCTCCCAAGAGACCAACATATTCACTCTTCTAAGATGTCCGAAAATCTGTCTCAATTGCAGGGCCTATGCAATGACAGCGAAAATGGCTTTGGCTAAGAAAGCTTTGTGTACAGACTGGAGAGACTGGGTAGGGTTGGGGGAGGGGTAGCCCAGGACTGGGGATGGGTCTCAACCTACCTTGTGTGGGTACTGAAGGGTGGTCACAGGGAGTGTACTTGAGTTGTTAGAATTTAAACAACTAGACCCTCACTTGTGGTAGCAGATGAAAGTCAGAGATTGGGGACTTGGAGTCTGCAACTCCTCCCACCCCTAAGGAGAGGAGAGAGAAGAGAAGTATCATGGGGTGGTATACCAGCCTCATCTCCCCTAAGGTTGGGACTCTTTACCAGTCCAGAAATTTCTTCACTTCCAAGGCTCTTGGTTTGTTCATTTGTCCAATGGGGGAAGAGGGGCAGAGGTTTGAGCACTTTGGAGAGAACAGAGCTACCCATGGAAGTTAGGGGGACCTGCTGCTGGCCAGAGCACAATACCTTTGCTTAGGTTTACCCTGGCTGAGATTTTCACCCAGACAAGGGAGCCATGGTGGGCCATGGGCCCAGGAGGTTGAGGGAAGCTTGGAACAAGTCAGAGACTTCTACACTTTTTGTCCTGGAAGTTCCTTGTAGTGAGCTGGGTGTGTTTCTGTAGGTGGGTGGGGAGATTGGTCCTCAAAGATCACATTTGCATTGGATTAATTTGCACCATGAATTCCCTCTTCTAGGGGCGTGAAGAAAACCTGAGTGGATGCAGTGTCACATCCATAACGAAGACTACACCCCAACCTTAGCTAGTTTCATTGGACGCTGAGAATCTTGATGACAGAACCAAGAGCAACTGGTGGGCACCAGCCTGTGCCCAGGCTTGCATGGTCACTGCGGGACACTTTGCAAATCTTATCCAATACTGGAGAGCCCTGCTAGGTGGTGCTTTGGTTTTTAGGCACCTGTGCTGGGGTCAATTCCAACAATGGCTTTAAGCTTTAATGGCTTTTAATGCCTTAAACATCTGTATCCTGGGGTGGGGGGGGATTTTTGTCAGTTAGTTTTCTTGTCGTTGTGACAAAATACAAAAGCGACTTAAGGAATTCACTGTTTGAGGACACGGTCCATCATAATGGGGAGGCACAGCAGCATGAGGCGGTTGCTCACACAGCATCTACGGTCAGGAAGTGCAGAGTGATAAACCCTGTGCTCGGCTCACTTTTTATTCAGCTTGGGGTTTCAAACCTTGGGATGGTGCACACATATTTAGAGTGGGACTTTCCGCCCCTAAATGAGGTAGTTAAAACCCCATCTAGTCCCTCAAAGACCTGACCAGAGGTTTGTCTTCTAGGCTATTCTAGATCCTGTCATGCTGGCCATCAATTTTAACCATCACAGGGACTGAGGCGGGAGGGAGAGGTATAAGTGACCAGCAAAGTAAGCCAGTGTCCAGTCTTTAAGCAGGTCCAACTTCCGTGCCTTCCTTTCTGGTCTCAGAGCCCTGCAGGCCTAGCGGGCAGCCAAAGGTCATATGGCTACTGCCCGGCTTCGCCCAGAGGTCTTATATGTTTCCATAGGCCAAGGAAGGTCTTTGCTAGTGCGGACAGAGCTCCTCAAATCAGCTGCACGCTCACCTCTTCTGACCCAAGGCTCTGGAGATGCACTCCCCCACGAAAACCTGCCTGGCCCTGCAAATCTGCCTCTGAAACTACTGAGGAGCTGGGGGACCAGAGCAGTTTCTGCTGTGGTTGGGCTGTTGGCAGCTACAGCGTGCTCAGATCTCAGAGCTACTGTGCTAGGGCTGCAGTTTGAAGCATGTAGAGTTGCTGAGCTGCAAGCAAAGTTGGGACCTGTTAACTGCTCCCTCTGGTCGATGTGTCCTGGCTCCTGGGCTCCAGCCCTGCTGCTCCACCTGCCTTTGCTTTTCTGTTGCTTTGCTTTGTCATGTGGGCCTGACTGCCTCCTGAGGGCAGCCCTCCCTAAGCTACCTCATTCATAGTCTCCTAACAGTTAGTCCAGGGTTCCAATATTCAATTCTTTGTCCACTGTTCAATTCTTCCAGGGCCAGATACTGGATACCTCGAGGTAATTGCTGAAGTCAAGAGCCTACTGCAAATATTCAAACCAGCCAATCCAGCTTGTGGGTGGTTCACCTGTCCTATCCCTAGAATCATGAGGCAGGCTTTTACCTATGTTCTCCTGTTCCATCTACCCCTTACAATACCCCAATACCTTTCTGTGTAGCCCTGGCTATACTGTGACTCCTGAAAACCCCCACCTACCCCTGCAGTCTGCGCATCTTACCATACACAGCAAAAACAAATCCCAGACAATCCCTGGCCCCATCACCCTCAGCCCAGGACTGAGGAGAAAACTCAGTCAATAAAGTGCTTGTCTTACAAGCAGGAGGACCTAAATTGACTCCCAGAATATACATACAAATGCAGGGTGTGGTGGTCTGTGCTTGTAACCTCAGCACTAGGGAAGCAGACCAAGAGGGACTCCTGGGGCTTGTTAGCTGACCAGCTTAGATGAATCGGTGAGCTCCAGGCCAAGGCAGGTGTATGAAAAAGTCCCTCCACCCCCAACCCCAGCACCCCCCACCCCCATGCCACCATGCCAGGTAGTGTGCCTCTAAGGATCATGACTCCTGTAAGACAGAGTCAGCTTTAAGGGAGAGCACCAAGAGCTTCCCTGGGGGAGGAGAACAAGTTAGCACTTAGTTTAGCTTGGAGACACTGCAGATTCTCGGGGCGGGGGGAACCCAAACTAATTCACTTTCAGGATTAACACGTCTGTGCTCATCAATTTCAGGTCTTCTGCAAAGGGTGTCAGAAGTAAGAGGCAAACATGGATTTTTTTTTTTTTTTTTTTATCAAACCCACATCCTGGTGCCCGTCTGCCTGCAACTCACCCACATGGACAAGCAGTTAATTTGCAGACAGTGCCTGGATTGACAGTTCCGTTTATTTAATAACAGATAGCTCCCGTCTCCCCAGCTTCTGCTCATATATAAAGTCTTTGCTGAGACGGAAAACATGATAGATTGTGGATGTGTTTACTCTTACAGTCCTGAGGCCCTGAGGCTAATGGTCAGAACTTCAGATAATAATAACAGAAACAACCTTTTGGGTTGTTCTTTTGTAAAAGTCTCTAATGAGGACAGCTAAGTAAGCAGACAGCAGAGTGTGGGTGGTGGTGTTCCCATGGGCAGATTCACTTTGGTGGCTGCTCAACACTGGATGCCCAATGTTCGCTTCACTGGATAAATGTGGAGGGGTGGGTTTCACACATCCTGCCTCTTGGTTTTGAAAAAAAACAAAAAACCAAAAACAACAGGGTGGACATACCCCAGGAAAGGATCCCATACAGGGAACCCCTAGATTGATGCTTCAGGGTGTCTAACACTAGCCCAGCCTCCTTAGCCAACACTCTTGGCCCAGCTCTTCATGGGGGTACATATTTTGGACTTGGACAATCAGCTGTGTGTCTAGACTTCAAACATTACTCGAACCCCAGTACAAACACACTTTTTGAGAGCACCTACAGGTGTATGTTCAGCCCAGGATTTCTGGGACCCTATACTGTGGTCACGGCAGGTCAGTGTGAGGGGCTGGGGACCAATGCTGGCTGCTTCTAAGATTTCCCATGGCCCCAGCTTTGGCCAATGTATCACTAATGGATAAGCACCCCAAGTTCAGAGTTTCTAAGTCATGCTGACTTCCACACACATTGTCTCCCAGGTTCTATCTACTCTTCCTTCTTAGCATCTTCTGTGGCTGCCAGCTCCCGACTCTTGCTAGAGTAACACCCCATCTCTGGTCTTGATCCTAGCTCAGAGGCCTTGAAGATCCTTGTCTGTCCCCAATTCAGCAACTGTCACGGACCCATTCTCAGTTCCGTGCAGACATCTGTTGATTCCCCACTGTGCTTGCTCATCTTTCAGGTCTTTCTTCTCCCTACCCCTTCTACCCAACACACTCTCATCAACAGAATGACCAGGTGGCCTGAGGGGTGCCCTCACCACCCTCTCTCAGCAGCACCGAGCCTGGTAGCCATGTTGGCTCCACGGCCCCACTCACATCAGCCTTTCTCCAGTGGCTCCGGCCATCCTTCCTCAACCCTCCACAGCCTCTCCTCAAGTGGGCATCTGAGGGCTCTGTCCAAGGCCCTCTCCTCATTCCTGTCACTCTCTCCCATGAGACATCTTCAACATGCTGGCATCAGCCCCACCCACCCGGATGTCCATGATGTCTGACTTCATAGTCCCAACTGGGATTCTGAGGACCAGGCCCAACCCTCAGATAACACCAGCTCAATTATAGTCATCAGAGTGTCACAGTTCCAACCCAGCCAAGGTCATGGATATGGACTATCACCAAGAATATTGAATTTATCCCTGTGTCAGCCTGCAGAGCCATCTCTGACCAGATGAGCAGATTGCCAGGCTGCTCTGGATCCCGCATTCCATCACCCATCGTCCCATTCTGGTTCTATCAGCTCTACCTGCAGGGTCCCTCTGAAGCCAGCCTGTGCCCCTGGCCATGATCTTTCCCTCTAACCTCAGCAGTATCACCTCCTAGAGTGAAGGCAGTGACCAGCCCTGGCACACCACACCTGCCCTGTCCTGGCACAAGAGCACTGTTCATTCCTTTGGTCTGTGTCTTCTCTCTTCAGTGTCAGGATTCAGGAGCAGCAAACTGAGCATTCTGCCCCCCTCCTCCCTCCAGTAGCACCCAGCACAGAATGGCAGGGCTGCACACACCTGCTGGTTTGGAGCTGCAGGCACCTGCTGGGGAGACTGCAGGGATTCGTTGGGAGCCTCTCAGTTACAGCAGGGGCCTTCCCTCCTCACCTTTTGTTCCTCTGGCTGTTAGAAGACAGACAGGACAGGTAGCACCAGACTGTTTGCCAAGTGCCCTTCTTGTGATTGGGGACTGGGGCACAGTGTGTTGACTGTCTCAGCACAGCTAAGAACTCAACTCATGCCGGGGGTGCAAAGGAAACCATGCCAACAACCTTTTAGCATCAGGCCAAGGCCTGCTTTCCCCTCCACGGCCCTCCATGTGGGGACTTTCCTGGTCTGTGCTCTCAAACATTTCCTTTCCCAGGGCCTCAGAGTACAGGGCACTTGACCTAGCTCCTTGATGATTGGCATCTGTTCTACCAGAGCCTTTTAATCCAGCTCTAACCCCATATGGAGCCACTTACTGCTTCTACTTTCAAGCCTTTGGAGCTCCCAGCTCCCGGATACCCCTCACTCCCAGTCAGGACCTGGGGGGAGAACCCTTTCTTCTCAGGCACCTGTGGAAATACTGCCACTCAGCTCCTCTAATGCCCATGGATTGAAGAGGCACCTCAAGTTTACATATACATGGAGGGGGCTTATGACTGTTATAGCTTTCCCTAGGGAGTAAGGAAGGACAGCCCCCACATTCAGGAAGAGAGTGCCCTTGACATCAGGCCCTAGCCCAGGAAACGGTGGCCACATTAGTCTCAGTGCCAATGGGATTAATCATAGGAATAAGGGCTGCTGGATATCTAACGTTATGTTAGGGTGCCAAAGTCTGTGTTGTCCTGGGATTGTGGGTGATTAAGACTCACAGATGGCAGGAGATAATATCACCATGAGGTATGAGAAAGACTTGGCCCAGTCACCACTGGCTTTGAAGATGAAGAAAGGGGTCCAAACCCAAGGGGCTTCTAGAAGTTGGAAATGCCAGGAAGCCACTATCCCCTAGGATTTGTAAAAGGTTACAGCCCGGCCAACACCTTGATTAAAGTCCGATGAGACCCATTAATTCTGCGACTTCCATTGTTGTGTACTGTTGTTGTAAGCCTGCTGTGTTTTCTAAAGCAGCAAGAAGAGCCTAAGATAGTCTTCTCAGGGGACCAGTTGGGGACCACACAGTTTTGTCTCTTCTTCCAGTCCCCTCCTTGCTTCAAGTTTTCACACTCTGCGAGACTGAGGTTTGTACCACAGTGGGTAGAGCAGAACAACATCTACTTCTCCAGCCTCTATTTCTCCCAGTCGGTTCTTGGGCCCTTGAGCATAGGGATTTGTTTCCCTCCCTGATCCTTCCTGCCATTTACATGGATTCTTCAGAGCCCTGAAGTTTTGCCAAGTCACTTTTGAGAGACCTTCTAGGGTTCTAGGACACTTTTGCCCCTGTCCAGGGTTGCTGCCTGGACAAAGGGTAAGGGCCGAGGACAACTAAGACTCAGCAGTACTCTTAGAATTTCCAGGCCCCAGCAGAACTAGTTGGCTAGAGATGACATGTCTGTTCTTGCCTAGCATGCACTGTCTCACAGAGAGGCAATGCTGGAGGAGGCCCCTGCCTTCCCCACCCACCCATCCAGACACACACTGAAAGGCTATGGATTAATTTAACTTCAAATTATAATCATTTACTAAGATTATCCAGAAAGCCTGTGTCCCCACACCTCCCCAGTGAAAAGAGCCTTCTCTTTATCTATTTATACCCAGTAGATACACAAGCAGAAACAGAGATTTCTTTATGGACCATTAAAGATTTAATGTTTAATTTATAGCCACTTTCTCTGGCGAGGTACCTAGGCACAATGTCAACATTTTTAATTAAATGAAGTTTTTTTTTTAATCACAAAGAAAGATATATATTTTAGAAGCCACATTTGGACCAGTTAGTAGCAACCCCAAGCTTGCTGGGAAGAGAGGTGGCCCTAGATTTCCAGTCACAGGCTTCCCCAGATCCATACATTAGAGCTGATGGCTCAACCACATGACTGTGTGCAGAGGCTCATGGGGGCCGCATGTTGAAAACTGTCCTCTGTCCACCCAGCTCTGAGTAAGGGTGGTGTGGGACCATGTACATGAGGGTCAGAGAGAGCCTTTGGACAGCTGAGCCCATATCTGAGCCTGTCTAAGCGACGCGGGTCAGAGATGGAGCTCCGGAGATCTGCTCCCCTGAACCCTCAGCTGATGACCAGGACTGGTCACACAGGGAACCCCACCTGCTTCTGAGCTGCATCAGAATCCCACAGACTCCTTCCCAGACAGGCACTGACAGTCCAGGGTGTGAGCAAAAGCTAGCCAGGCTGGTGAGTGTGCAGCTGGCCACTGCTGTGTGGGCTCTTCTGCTGGCAGAGTAACAGGCTGGCCCTGAGAGAAATCCTGGGATGTCCCAGGGTGTGGTTCTCTGGTGTTACCTTTGTTCAGTTTCTGGGACACAGTGGGCTGGCAAGGTGCTCTAGCTTCAGGTAGCACCAGTAAATGGTTTGTGCACCCAGAGCTGAGGGCAGATTGGCCTTTCTTTGTGACCTGATGGAGAGGGCTTTGCTAACTTGCTGGGCCCAGGGTTGCCTCTTTGTGACTGTCCCTCAAGATGACCCTATGACACCTGAACTTCGTCTGACCATGCCTTTCATGCCAGTGTTGTTCAGTTCCCCACTACTCCTAGACAGTCTAG
The DNA here is from genome assembly GCA_907164525.1 of Lophiomys imhausi. Lineage (NCBI taxonomy): Eukaryota > Metazoa > Chordata > Mammalia > Rodentia > Muridae > Lophiomys > Lophiomys imhausi. The sequence goes on from CAJQZJ010004796.1 coordinate 7,418,580, forward strand.
TCCTGTCCCAGAGCAGGAAGTGGACAGCCAGTTTGCAGTGTGGTCCCATGTGTGAGTGGGGCATAAGGAGTACAGAGCCATCAAGAGAGGAATCTGGGATGATGCTGCCACAAGGTGAGGCCTCACCAGGCCCAGGGGCATGACACGAACGATCTTTGGAATCTCCCCAGCTAAAGCTGAGTTCAAAGCAGCTTCATGGGACACAGTCCCCATGCCCATTTTCATTCTGACTTTGTCCCTACCATCTGTATCCAGAGCAGAGCAAGGCCATGTTCATTTGAACCCAGAGAAGAAATTAGAATCTGCCCAAAGCCAAGGCCAGCACAAGCCAGCAGCCTTTAATGGGGTACTTCATCTTTCAGGGTGACGGCACTTCCCTGGGAAGATGCTGACTCAGCAGCACGTGTCCAGGGTTGTGGGTGGTCAGTAGCCAGTGTCCTACATGTCCTCCCCTGCTGGCACTTGAGGCTCAGGGACAGTACCCTTCCCCTGCTCCTCTCCACATGGTGCAGTCCTCCCCATGCAGAAGTGGGTGCCGCCTGAGGTGAGGCTCTTCACCCTCCTCCTGTACACAGATGGCTGCCCCATTGTCTGGTGATCAGGACTGGTTCAGCTCAGTAGCCAGCAGCATCTCCAGTCACCCAGCAGTCCCCTGGTCAGGTTCTCCTAGCTGCTTCCAATACCATGAGCTTCTACAGGGCAGATGGACTGGGCTGGTGGAGCTGTTGCCCATAGGGAAGCTTCAGCTCTCTTTACCCACCCTGCCCCAGCCCCTTGGAGTACCTCCCCCACAACCCTCATTTGTTGTCGGAGGTCAGAATCCTCCTCCCCCACCCCACCCCAGCTCGGAGCTTCCCCACAAGGAGGTAAGCACACAGTCTCTGGGGCTTCGATTCCCATAAACCGGCCCTTCATTTCTCATGTGAAGCCACTTTAATTATGAAGCTAAATAACGAGAAGGAAATATTAAAAAAAAAAATCCCTACACAAAGCAAGTTTGATTGTGTTGGCCACTGCTCTGAGCGCCAAGGCAGAGTGGGGAAGGCTCCATGCCACTCACTAAAAGCATGTGTCACTAAATCAATAATTCATTTACTTTAATGAGATAAGTAGTTTGAAAACTAATTGCAAACCTGCTCCATTTACTCCAGCCCTTAATGTAAATCGCAGCCACTGCTGTGGGAAGGAGAGAGCTGAGATGGAAGACACCCACATGTTCCCCAGCTTCGTCTAAGAAACAGAAGGAAGTCCTTCACTCTGGGGCATGTACCTGGGGAAACCTAGGAGTCCCGTCCCTCATCCCCACAGCGCAGAAGACAGTATGGGGGCACCTTACACCTCACATCACAGCTGGGAGAAGGGGAGTTGGGAGAAAGCAGAACACTGCACTGTGTGTGGACCACTGGTGCTGGGAAGTGGCTGTCTGAGGTCCTCCAGAGACTGATGGTTTTGGGTTGAGCCCCTGCTCAGTGATGCTCCAAGCAGCTTCTCCCCACAGCCCCAAGGCTCTGAAAGAAGGCATAGTTCTAGAACCAGGGGCAGAGATGAGTGGCTTAGCTTGGAAAATCTCAAGGGGTCTCAGTGTTCCAGTAACTTCCCAGGCATATGAAACCGGAAGCAGGAAGAAGCTCCAGTTACCAAGGCACTAGCTGCTGTGTGTGTGGCCTCTTCAGCTCTGACTTGAGCGCATCTCTCAGCAGAGCCCTGAGTTCATCCTCTATGTGGACCGGCTGAAGAGCAGTTGGTAGAACCCAAGGTTGGGGGAGAGACACCTGGGTCCTCCTCACAATCCCTCCCTTTGGTTTGGGAGGCAGGACGTTCACTTCTTTCTGGGATAGAATAGGGATCCTTTCTTTCTGTTTTCTTGCCTTGCTTCAAACAAACGCCAACATGGACATGAACTCGGGACCGCTTCTTGCCCCTTTGGAAGGTACCCACAGTTCAGAGGCCTTGTCCCAAACATTTCTGGAAATGCAGAAGAAACTGCTTTTGGTCCATTAGATGCTGGCCTGGGCCTCCTCCACCACCACCACCAGCACCACACTGAATCATACAGGGGAACCTGTACAGTCCTCAGAGATGGTTCAGTAGGGGGAGTGCTATTCTTGTACGCCAAGCTGGGATGGACCAGGGGCAAGAGAACATCTATACACTCAAAGTCAAGAAGACACAGGGACGCAGCCTGTCAGGGAGACTGGCAGCTGTCTGCTCTGACTGTGCAGATCTAGAATGTTCCTGGGATGAACAACCCTGAGTTTGGATGGTTCCAGCAGTCCAGCAGCAGAGCAGACATCAGTGACCCAGCTTGGAAGACTCCGGTCGTGTCAGTTTGAGTGCTCCAGGTCAGTTTTCAGCTCTGCTGGGCTGGGGTCAAGAGTCAGTAGGGCCGGGGGCTGAAGTAGCCAATTGCTTTATGAGGAGGGAGCGAACCTTCCCAGACAGGCAACCCTGGGCCAACCTACAATAGTCTTGACCAAATGCCTGCCAGCTCCAAGGGGAAGGCTGGCAAGCACAGAGGAGACAGTTTGGAGTGGGAGACCACACAGGTGGCACAGCTCCTCACCTACCCCATCCCTTGTCATCTGAAAAAGTCATCATGAGGGTAGCACTCTCCCCGGGAAGATGGAACTCCACAGCTGGGTTGTAGTACTAGGAATTGAAGGCAAGTAGTTGTCACCTCAGACTGTGGGGCTCTGAACCTATGCCTGAAGCTGGATGTGTCTAGGGCCAGCTCCACACACAGGGTTCACTGTTCTGAGCACATTGCTGCGTTCTTGGACATTCAGACCTCTAGTAGCTTCCAAAAGTTCCATCTGGGTACCAATCCCATTTCACAGAGGAGAGAGCTGAGACCCAGCAGTGTCAACAGTGAATGCCAAGGGGACATGGAGCCAAGGGGACATGGACCTCAGAGTGTGTCCTTGGCGCCAGACTCCGAGCTTCTCATTACCAGCTTGCAGCAGGCAGTGAGGGCTCCAGGGACATCAAGTGTGCAGAGCTCCTCAGACACAGCTGAACACTGGTGTGGCTCCCGGAACTTACCAGCCCTGCGTTGCCTCTGAACCACCTGGATTCACCGTCACCTGAGGAAGTGCGGGGTGGGGCTGGGATGGGAACTTGCTCTGTTCAGTTCCAATGCCCTTCGATGTCCCATCCGCCTTCTGGTCAATTGTGGGGTCCCCTCCCCTGCTGAGGATAACTTGTCACTGTCTCTCCAAATTGCAGGTTCAACGTGCCTGGTCAACTGCCACCCCCATCACGGTGGACTTGCTGTACTTTATGGCCTCAGTCCTTACACACTTGTATTTTAGATGGAACCCCAGATGAGCTCCTGCTGTTTCCATCTCACCTCAGAACTGAGACCCAGGAGAAGGAAATGCATGGCCCCAGAAGTATTAGCTGCAAGCATCCTCAGCTCGCTTCATGGAGGTTCTGACTCTGGTCCTGGTTCTTGATGGTGGGGTGGGTGTGGGGTTGGGGACTGCTGCTGACTGCCAAGACCAAAGCGAGAACCCTGGGAGCTGGTTCTCTTGTTCAGAGATGCTGGTCATGTGACTTTGTGACCAAGGACACAGCCAACCTGCCAGGGTAAAATGGCCAGTGGGAGGTTCATCCATTTTATTCACTGATGACATGTCTCTGGAGCCCAAGAAAGGGCCTGGCACAAAGCAGACACTCCACAAATACATTTGAGTCAACAATGACTAAATAAACACTCGGGGCACATGCTCTGGGTCTCTCCTTCCCTTTCCCCCTCACTCCTCTTCTACCATGACCCTCTCTTTTTTATTCCCTTCCTCACCCAAGACCTAAGGTCTGTGTTTCTCTGGCAGAGCATAGCAACACTATGGGGAGGAATGGCCCTGGAGGCAGAGCTGCTGCTGGCCTGTGCATGCGGTTCCCATGGGCCTCTTAACCATGTAGATACATAGGCCGCAGGTTGGGGGTGACGTGACAGCCAGGCCCATACCTCCCATATGCTCCTCAGTGATGCGACTTCTCCAAGCAGAAGCCACCGTCTACCAAGGAACCTGGGTACAAACTGTAGGTAGGCAGGTAGGCAGGAGCTGCTCCCCACTCTGCTGGCTACCACAGGGACTTTGAAGACCTGCAGTCCCAGACACCTGCCCCTCTCATGGTCATCAGAGAGGCCCTCGTGTTTCTTGGAAATTTTGGAGGGAACGTGAATGGGAGGGGAGAACCTCTGCGCCCCAGACAGAGCCAGGCATTTCTGAGGGATCTGCCTGGGACTGGAAGAGAGAGATACCAGAACACCTGCAGTGTGCACACAGCTCTGCCTGTGATCCCAGCCCCTTCAGAGGCTCAGAGCATCTCCGCTCCTAGCTCTTGCCTGGACTGCATTGGAAAGCAAACAACCTTTGGAAGGCTCCTGGGGCAAGAGGTGGTATGTGTGTGAGTGAGCGTGTGTGTATGTGCATGTGTGTGTACGTTCGTGTATGAGCATGTCTGTGTGCATGTGTGTAGGGGTGTGTGCATGTATGTATGAGTCTGTGTATGCAAATGTGTGTGCGTGTATGTGTGTGTATGTGTGTAGGAGTGTGTGCGTGTGTGTATGTGTGTGTGAGTGAGTGAGTGAGTGAGCATGTGTGTGTGCATATGAGCATGTGTGTGCATGTGTGTAGGAGTATGTGAATGTGTGCATGTATGAATGAGTGTGTGTGTATGAGTGTGTGTGCATGTATGAGTGTGTGTGTGCATGTATGTATGAGTGTGTGCAGGTGTGTAGGAGTGTGTGTGTGTGTGTGTGTGTGTGTGTGTGTGTGTGTTGTGTGATATTTGAATCATTACTAGGCTATAGTAGCAGTCAGGCTAAGACATATGTAGTTCCTTGGAGACTCAGTCCCTTGTGTCTCCCCAGGATCCCAAGATACTTAGACTGGGTTCCCCAGAGTTCTGTCAGTCAAATTGGCCACAGGGGGTATCAGATGGAGGCTGTGTTCAGTCACCAAAAAGGTGGAGAGAAAGGGTTCACCTAGATCCTCTGAGGGACATGGCCGCTCATCTTGGCTTTTCTGCCTCAGAGCCTGGCAAACTAACACACATTTCTCAGTGAGTCCCATCATGGTGTTTCCCAAAGAGCAATCCATGTGAAAATCTCCATCCATCACACTGGGGCCAATCTATTAGGGTCCTGAATTAGGTCAGGCCCTTTTCATAGTCATTGAGGGTTGTGGGGGAGGAGGGTAGAAGGTGTAGGCTGCAGGAATCCCCTAGGGGGGTTGCATGGTAACCCCTGGCTACTATCCCCAGCCCTAGAATCAGGCCCTGGCCAGAGCACAGGAATAGCCAGGCCCAAACTGGCCCTTCTGAACCAATTGCCCCCACTGTATAGACAGCACCTATATGCCTTCAGTTACACTCAGTTGTTCTCAGACAAGAGTCCCACCCCAGGCCTGGAGTGTCTCTTCATGGTTAATAGACCCTAGGGAGCTGCATACGCAGAACCTCTGCTTCCCTTCTGCCTAGCTGTCAGTGCCATTGGGTCTGCCAGCAGGGCTGGGGATGTGCACATATGACACTAGGATGGGGACCTGAAGAATCCGCACTGGGCCATTCTGGAGGGGCACAGCTGGACTGAGCAGGCTTACAGTTAATGAGGTATTAGGTCTCCATGATCCCACAGCTTCCTGAGAGACCCCTACTCCCTGGCCTAGGAGACAATGAGCTGTCCCACGGCTCTGTCCTGTCCTATCATGACCTGCCTGGCTAGGGAAGGCTTATGGCTCTGGAACTCAGGCTGGAGTGAGCAGCCCGCGAAGGTTTCTTTCTCATGCTTTTGCCTGCTTCCTCTCCTCTCCAAGCCCAGCATTTGGAGGGGTGGCATTTCTGAGGAGTCATGTAGGTATAACGGGTATTTAGTGTGCTTCCTGAGGATGGGAGCATTTTGGATGGACGCTGTTTGTTCAGAACGCTGAACAGGTGCACAGTTTCTGCTGATGTCAGCACATTCTTTCCAGCTCAGGTTTCTACTAGCAGGGCAGTGCTCTGCAGCCTGGCTGGCACTGTGAGCAGCTGCTGGAAGAGGCAGGAGGTCGAAGGCCACTAACCTGTCACAAGCTGCCTCCTCTACCCCCTGGGGTGGCCGAGTGAAGTTCACCTGGAAGGGCAGACCAAAGCCATCCCATGGCTACACACACTCTGCCCAGACCTGAGCACCATGAGACCCAGGGCGCTGCTGATTGTTCTGTGTGCTGACCTGCAGGACTGGGCCAGCGCACAGCTGGGCATGGTGCGTGCACCACACGGAAGGTTGAACTGTATCCCCAAACCTTGTGTTCCTGGAACCTGAGCCTTTTGGGGAGCAATGGACTTTGCAGATATGATTAAATTAAGGTTCTGAAAATGAGAACTTCTTGGGTCTAGAGTGAGCCCCAAGCCTAGCATAGTTGTAGTTGTTTTCTTCAATAGAAAGGAGAGAGATTTGAGACACAGACAGAGGGAAAAAGGTGAAGACAGGAACAGGGACGAGTGAAGAGGCCGTAAGCTAAGGGTCACCTGGAGACCTGGCCCCATGGACACCTTGGCTTCAGACTCTGGGCTTCTAGGACTGTAACTTAAAAGTCCTGCTTCTGTAGGACACCAGGCTCATGGCCATCTGTCATGCCCCACTGAACTAAGGCTCAAGTCTGGAAAGACCAGCTTCTCTGGGGGCCGTCTATAGCTCACCACATCAGGTGTGGTAGCAGAGATGGGCCTAGGGTATGGACTGGTGGGTGAGAACTCCGTCATGTTACCATGTTGATGCTGATGATGGCGGCAGCACTCAGCTGTGGTCTGTGCTTCCTATGCAGCCCCTGGCCTGTTTGGGAGGTTCTGTCTAGAAGGAGAATGGTGCTGAGCAGATTATGGATCAGTGCCCAGCATCTGGGGGCCACGGGTCTCCATTGCTCTGGCACCTCCAGCCTAGGGAGAGGCAAATCTGTGGCCGTTATGCAAACAGCACTAGGCCCACCCAGGAGGCCACCAATGCAGCCCCTGTTGCAAGCTGACTTGTGACCACTACCTGCTTAGCACTGGGATATGTGGAGCCACGAGGTGAAGTCCTAAGTTCACACTTCAAAGGACAGAGAGACAAAATAAAAACAGCCCTGTGTATAGACCCCCTCACTGCCCCTTTGCCCATAGGACAGCTCAAAGCAGAGTAGGCTATTAAGTTTTTAAACAAAGCAGTTGCTTCCTCCCCTACAGGCGGCTCTGGGTGTCCCCAATTATCACTTGCCTTCAGGCAATCCGGCATGAAGGCCAGGACTCACTGTTGCTTTGGCACCTGCTGTGCCAGGGTGTTCTGCTCCTGTCTTCATTCCCTGAAACGTCTCTGACAGGACCTGCTCTGGAGCTTTTGACAATGCAGGTAGATCATGTCCATGGGGCGGCCCGGGGCCGCCACTTTATTAACTTTTTTTAGAGTACTCTGGTGGTTAGCGAGCCCGATTTCCTTTTAGACACCGGAGCGGTTTGACCTTATTACCTCCGGGCACGGGCCTGTAATTTCCAGGGTCTCCCTGGCTGATGGAGGCGATTTTCCAATTTCCAGAAAGAGCTTAGTCTCCTAGCACTCTCAAGATCACTGCCATTTTATACTTTCTAATTCCATTAGGTGAATCCGCTCCCATCCTGGAGATTTACTGGGCTGGGATTTCGCAGGTAAGCTCATAAACTGCCTCCCAAGAGCCGGCGGCCAGGAAAGCTGACCAAGGCAGGGAGGCTGTGTCCACCTGAGCTCCAGGTGACTTTGTACAGATGACTTAGAACTGGCTTGGGATGGGGGATCTCATAGCTCAAGTCAAGAAGACTCGCAGCTCAGCATACGGACGGCTAAGGTAGCAAGAACGTAAGCTCGAGTGTCACTGCGTAAATCTCTTCCCACTGGAACCAGCACATAGAGCTAGCTCTCCATGAGGCTGTCCACTCTGCGGTCCCATGCGTACACCCCAGTGCCCAGGACTAGCTCCTCTGCTGTCTTCCTACAGATCTGACTTTCATTTCAACTTGAGAAGCATTCAAGTCAGGGCTGTCCTTGTCCCTAAGCAGAACCACAATGAGTGAAGTTAGCAAGCTGCTTGTATGTCCCCTGTTGTCCCAGTTGATTATATCCCCTGTCCCAGTTGATGAAACTGGCCAGGGTGTGTCGGGCTTCCTGCTCTAGAAGATGTTCCTGTCCTTCAGAGTGAAGCATCCTCATCCTCTGGATCTGGCCTGCATCCCGTCTTGTCTTCTCTAGTTTCTGATTCACCTGCTAGTACCCCATCTTTTTCCCTCCCCTCCAGGTATAGTCTCTGCTGAGAGTCAAGCTGTCAGGGATTTTCTGGGGTGCTTTTACTGGCCTTCCTCATGATGGACTGTTGGCTGTGGTCCCGACATTTGGGCTGGATGCATTGTCTTGCAGGTGCTTGTTCTGCATGGAGCAGTACGGCTCTGGGTGATACCTGAGCACAGCAGAGTCCTTACAAGGCTGCCAAACCTCTAACAGCTCCAGGATGGAGCTGGCCATGAGGAAGGCCAGCTTGGTCAGTAGACAGCTATAATTTAGGATCAGCCCAGCCCCTGGACTAGGAATGAGCTTCATGATTGATGATTCATCCAACTATGCTCTTGCAATGAAGGTATAAGAAAAGCTTATACCTTCTTTTTTTTTGGTTTTTCGAGACAGGGTTTCTCTGAATATCTCTGGCTGTCCTGGACTCGCTTTGTAGACTAGGCTGGCCTCGAACTCGCAAAGATCAGCCTGCCTCTGCCTCCCAAGTGCTGGGATTAAAGGCGTGCGCCACCACCACCTGGCAGCTTATACCTTCTGATGCACACACCAGAAACACCCTCAGCTCACTGCAGAGCCCTCCTTCCCTGGGAAATTTTAAAGGCCCATTTCCCCTTTATCCATCTCTTCTTTTCTAGGAAGACTAGTAACTGCATTTTCTTGCTTGCTGCCCACTAGATATGGACAGACTTGAGCGCCATCTGTCACAGGTGTGTAGGTGCTCAGGGCTGGCAGAGATCACAGGTCAGCCAGCCAGACCTTGGCTGAATCCCAAATTGCCTCTGCAGTGACCTCTGGGATTCTTCAGTCCACCTTGCTTCACCTCTCCTTCCACAACTAAAAACTTCCCTGATTAAAAAGTTCTTTGCAACGAAATGACTGACTCGTCTCATGATGACTTCCCCATTGCTCTGAGTGTGGGTTGTGAACCACAAAGGTCAAGTTCAATTCTGTCCTTCATGGCTAACTTCCAGGCAGGGCTGGCTGCCATCTCTCACTGCAGGACAGGAGTTTCGCCTGTCTTCTGTGCCCTCCATGAAAGCCAGGCCTCACTGCCCACATCTTCATGGGGGGCTTCTCTTTGTCATGCAGCCATCTGGCCATGGCCTTCTGTACTTCCTCACCCTTGAGCCAAGTGACACATGTGTCCTGGATGTAAGCTACTGTGACGTGAGCCTAGGCTCTAATGTCCTGTTTCTCTAGTACCCTCCCAACAGCCCTGACCAAAAGTCCCCGTCCTCTCCCTGTCCTCTCTCCCTATTACACTCCTCTCTCTCTCATTCTCTCTGTCTGTATGTCTGTCTGTCTGTCTGTCTGTCTTTCTCTATGTCTCTGTCTTTCTCTCTCTGTTTTTTCCAGACAGGGTTTCTGTGTAGCCCTGGCTGTCCTGGACTCACTCTGTAGACCAGGCTGGCCTAGAACTCACAGAGATCCGCCTGCCTCTGCCTCCCGAGTGCTGGGACTAAAGGCATGTGCCACTGCTGCTCTGCTCCACTCTTCTCTTTTTAGCAACCTTATCCTGTCCCTCCACCTGAGGAGGGCAGCGTGGCTTTTGTTCTCTGAGCCATCTCCTCATCCCCTCTTGGCTTCACTCTCTTCCTTCCCCAGTTCAGATGCTGCATGGGGCTGAACAGGGATAAAACATCTGATGTAAGAAAACATAGAGAAGAAACATTTGTTTCAGTCACTCTTTTGGAGGTTTCAGAAGTCCATGGTGGCAGCAGGGAGGCTCTGGTGACGTGGTTCACATCATGGTGGGTGGGAAGCAGAGAGAAAGGATTACAGGAAGAGGCCAAGGCAAGATGGAGTCCCAAGGACACCCACCCACCCAGGCATCTGCCCCTTCCAACTCAGGTCCACCTTTACTCGTCACCAGCTTTCAATGCAACATGTCACAACTGCACCAAGTGATGAACCCACAGGTAATGCGAGATTTCTCAGGATCCAGTCACTTCCCCAGAGCCCATCAGACGGCCATCCCCACCCCCAGCAAAGGGGACAATGGGGACACTTCATGTTCAAACCATGGCAAGGCTCTTTGCAACGAGTTAAGGTGCAGCCATCCTGGGTTAGGTTAGGTTTGGGCCTAAGTCCAAAGGTATCCTGCTAAGAAGGGGAGTTCAGAGGATGCAGAGGCACATACATACACACACAAACACGCACTCACACACGCATACACACTCACAGTACACTCACTCACACTCTATACTCACAGCCACTCACAGTACACACACACACACACACACACACACACACACACACACACACACACCATGTGTGATGATGAAGGCTGAGATTACAGTGATGCAGCCACAGGAAGTGAGAAGTGCTTCTGGGACTCAGCAATGGAAAGTGGTGGTTCTGAGAGAGCAGACAGTGAGAGAAACACAACAGGGCTGTGCTGGGATGTCAATCAAGAGATGATCCTATCTATGCTCAGGGTGAGAGCAGGGTACAAGGAGCTGATCTGACAGCCTCACTCCTGTCCTGGGCCTCAGGAGGTGGCAGAGCCGCTTAGACTCATAGACACACATGGACACATGTGGACACATACAGTTAAAAGTGACAGCAAGTCCACAAAACACACCGTGACCACAGCCTTGTTCATTACACATTCATGACAACTTCCCTGAGCCAAGGGTCCACCCCAGACTACCTTCTGCCCATTCTCTAGACTGGCCAGTGTCAAATGCTAAGATGTCAGGACTGAGAGTCAGTCCTTCCTTCTGGACTCCAGAGCTCAGTACTAACCAACTTTGCAGGGGCCCATACAAAATTAAAATACGTATCTCCTCACTGTCCCATCCTATTGCCAGACATCTAAGGGATCCTGGAGCCTCCCCTCTAAGGATGGAGGATGCTGAGCCATGATTCCTGAGCCCATGCTCTTAGATTTTCCTCCTAACATCCATCCCATTTGACATTCTGACCATACAGCCAACTCTGAGCAAAACTATGAACCCTCTGAATCCTGCCTTCCTTATGGAGAACAATGAGGACATGAGGCATATGAGGGTACAGAGCTCTGCAGAAAATGTGAGCTTCAGCAAGGAGGACTAGGGATGCAGGTGTGCTCGCCTAACAGGCATGGAACCCTATCTCTGTTCCCAGCTGTGCACAAGCCGCCTGTGATCTCAGCACTGGGGAGGTGGAGGCAGGAGGATCAGAAGTTCAAGGTCATCCTTTGGCCACACTGTCTCAAAAGAAACCAAACACTCAACTCATCCCCAAAGTCAAAATTAAAAGAAATGGCCAAGGATCTCACTCCTACACTCCTATAGACCCGTCAGATGGCTGGGTCCTAGGGGAACATTAAGGTCCCCAGGGCTCTCAGGGACTCCCAGGAATACTCCAGTGGGTCACCACAGTGGGGTGGGGAGGGAACTAATGTCAGCCTCTAGCCATAAGGGGTCAGATGCTGTGTGAGCCCTTTTCATAGACCAGCTGACTCCAAAACGGCCCCAGGGCCTGGGCAGACCCACCAGTTTTCCAAGAGAACATCATAGGACTTGCTGAAGTCACTAGGCCAGTAAAGAGTGGGATTAGGGAGGGCCCACATTTCTACAGTCAGTACCAGGCTTGGGGGTGTGAGTGGCCCCCTGTTGGAGAGTCATAACCCAGGCACAGGCTCTGAAAATAAACCAGAAGTGGCAGCCTGAACTGGCAACCACAGCTTCAGCCACCTCCGCTGCTGGCGATGAGGGTCCATGGATGAGGGTGGCCCCAGGAAAGGCCCACATCTGAGGCTCAGGGGCTGGTTATCCTGTCTCTGGTGACACAATGTTTCCTGGGTGGGTTCAGTCTTGGGTTCCAAGGAGGGTGTGCCGTTGATACCATCCATTTATATGGACTCGCATGACAGCAGAAATAAATCACTCGGTAGCCTTGAGTTCCAGAACTTCCCGTGGACACCAGGGTCTGCAGATGCCCATGCCCTTTGTGTAAGTTGGTGTGAGGTTTGTGTAGAGCCCGTGTGCACCTCCTGTCCACTTTAAATCATTTCCTGATTACATATACTACCGAATGCTATGAAAATGCCATGTCAAAAGAAAAAGGCCTGTAGGTGATGAGGAGATGGCTCATATTTCTCTGCAAGCATTGAGGGGACCCAAGTTCAAATCCACAACACCCATCTAAAAAGATGGGCATAGGGGCTGGAGAGTTGGCTCAGCACTAAAGAGCGCTTACTGCTTTGCAGAGACCCTGAGCTCTGTTCCCAGATCACAGACACCTGTAACTCCAGTTCTATGGGATCTGATGCCCTCTTCTGGTCTCTGTGGGCACTGCACTTGGATGCACAGATACCATTACCACTCATACACACAATTAAATGTAAAAATAAAATCTTGTTTGTTTGTTTGTTTGTTTTTTTAAGAGTATGGCTTGTGCTTTTCTGTAACCCCAGCACTGTGGGTATGTGTGCCAGAGACAGGGAGATCTTGAGCACTTTCTGACTAGACAACCTAGCACAATGGCAGGCTTCTCACACTGAGAGACGTGTCTCAAGGTAGTAAGGGAGACACACTAGAGGAAGACACCTGACATTTGGGTCTGGCCTCCTCATGTATGTACAATGGCTTGCATGCCTACACATTCACATGCACAAGTCCCATATGCCTGTAGATGTTCAGCCGGTATACAGTCCCCAACCCAAAGTTTCTGGTTGGTTAAATTATGGACACAGAGCACATGCGTGTGGAGGACTGACTGTATCTCTCCTAACCCTGAGTTTGGATACACATTTCCCTCTGCCCAGTGTGGTACCCAGTTGCTGGCCTGCAGGGCTCATTGTCCTACCTCACTGCCCCCCAGGTACACTTGCCCTTGCCCTCTCCACAGGAAACAGACTTTGCAGTCCTCGGGCTGATCGGCTTGGGTCACCTCCAGAAAGGTAAAATTGATCCCAGTGGCTGTTTCACTCAGCTGGCTCTTCTGGTTGCTGCTGACTGTCAGCTGCCTGGAGTCACCCCTGGGCTAGGGGAAGATGCAGCAGGAGCCCTTGGCGGAAGGAAATGGGTTCACGTCCCGCCTCACTCTCTCCCCTCCTGTTGTACTCTGCCAATCTCTTTCTCTAGAAACATGTCCTCATAGGCAAGACCTCTTTCCTGGTTCACCTGTTGTCTTCTCCAGTCGTGCCTCATCACTAGGAACACCCCACCTCCAGGTGAGTTAGAGCTCACCTCAGTCTGCGAAGTCCCCGGTGGGTGATGCCACCAAGGTGTGAACTTTGTCGCCTTCCATTGCTTGTGAGGGCAGGGCTGAGACCGGGAGTCTGTGTACAGATCACTCTGCCTGAGACTCGGCATGATTAAAGTCTTCCTGAGGGGTGCTCAAGGCAGACCTGCCCCAGACTGGTGTTCAGCAGCACCAGAGCCACCTCCAGCGACAGTCAGGTGTCACAGGGCTTCCCTAGAGGTTGCTGACCCTGTGCACAAATCCAGCAACTGCCTGTCTGGTCACTGCACATTCTCAGTGTGTGCCGCCTTCCAGGTGGAGATAGGAGAGTTCTAGCTGTCAACATACCCCTGCTGTGACCTGACACAAGCCTTCTGGGCTGTCTTGACTCAGTTTCCTCATCTGAGGCATAGAGATAATAGCATCCACTTGATTGAGTGGTCATAACCGTGATGAGCGAATGAGCAATTTGTGTGTGTGCTTGTGTGTGCATGCCATGTATGTACGGGTACACATGTGTGTGTGGGGACATGTGAAGGCCAGATGACAGCTATGAGTATTGTCATTGGGTGTTGTCCACCTTATTTTGACACGGGGTCTTTCATTGGCCAGGCTCTTTGGCTAGGCTGGCCAGTCAGTGAGTCCCATGGATTGTCCTGTGTGTGTTGCCTCCGCCCTGTCCCCAGCATAGCAATCACAGGCACGTGCCACCACCTCACCTAGGTTTTTATGTGCGTTTTGGGGATCAAACTTTTTGTCTTCAAGCTCAGGGCACAAGCACTTTATTCACCTCCCTACCCTATGGAAGTTTAGTCACTCAAGAGACCTGTCACTCAGTGAGCTCTCCACAAATGAGGATGTTGGGCTTCCCTCTCCCCATAGGACCCTGCAGGGACTCCCCTGCATGATGAATGTGGCAGGGGGTGCCTCTGCATGTTGAAATGTGGGTCTGATCTCTCTTCTACCTTTTCCAGGTACAGGCCTTTCCTGCTGAAGGCCCAGGAAGCCGCCATGGTGCTGAACTGGCCGGCTGACATCTGGAAATGCCCACTTCAGAGGGCCTGGGAGACTGTGGTACAGTTAATTAACAGGTACTTCCCATGTCCTGCTTCTGGCCTGCCTGCTCATCCTCAGATCTACCTGCCACTCAAGCCAGAGCCCAAGTCACTCCCCTCTTTCTCCCTCATCTCACCTGCCTCCATCATTCAGCAGAATGGGGGCAAAGAAGGGAGGCCTCCCCTTGCCATCATCTCAGCTGTGCCCAGATGCTCCCGGGATGCCCACCTGCTCTTTGTTTTCTCTGCTTCTTTCTTCTCTCCCCTGTTCTTTTTCCATGTTTCTTCTCATTCAGTGTGTCTGTTCCCATCTCTAACTTTCTCCGTCTCTCTCTCTCAGTTGCTTCCCTATCTCCATACAAGTTTCTTCCTACCTCTTTTCCTCCTTCCATTCCCACTTTTCCCTAGAGATTCTACTCAGCTTGTTCCTGCCATCCTGCGTTTGTACCAGCTGTTCCTCCACCTGGCAAACTCTGCCCTATGACCTCTCCAGGTCATGTAGCTCTCAGCAAGGCCTTGCCATCAGACTTGAAACCTTCTCCATCCCCAAACTGTCCTCAGTGCAGCCCTCACGTCATTGTCAGGAGCTCCTCTCTAGGGTCTTATTTGTGGACCAGTTCTCTCCCTTCCCCAGACCATCGGTGCCTTCAGCTCAGGGACCGGACTGAATCTGTGTCTCTTCCCCATGCTGCTATGTCCCCATCACCTGGATAGAGCAGGAGCTCACTGAGGGTGCTGACAGTCCCCATGGGTCCCCAGGTGTGCTTCCAGGGGGGCTCAGCAGTGCATCAGCCAGTGTTGCCAAGTACTGAGTGTATCCAACTCTGCCAGGTGACTGTCTTACGACAGAGGCTTGGGATTCTACCCTTGTCAACACCAGGAGATTAAGTGGCATGTGTTTATGTTTGATCAGGAGACAGAAAGGGCTGCGAGTCAGGAAGGAGCTACGAACTGAGCTTGGACCAAGACAATAGGGGTTGACCCCTTCTCCATCCCAGAGCCATCGCACAGCTCAACTGTCCCACACCTCACAAAGTTGAGAAAGTAGAGATTAGGCCAACACAATTGAAAGCCAAGATGAATACTGTGGCCCTTTGTGTGCCCAACCACAAGATGCAAATTGCAACATGGGAGACCGTTGAGCACAGGACAGCTGGTGACAGTCAGAATAGGCCACAGAGTCTGGAGTGGATACACACAGAGGTCAGAGAGAGCTATGTGTGTGTCAGTGTCAGGAGTAGGATTTTGGGAGATGGGTAGTGATGGCTAAGGATTTTTCTTGAAGATATGATAGGACTCTGGACCTGGTCTAGTAATGGCTGTGTACTTGGGGGTTCACTGGAGATCCTTGCCCTGGTGATAAGATGGTGACAGCGGGCATCTGTCCTAAGTGTCTATTCCCATTGCTGTGATAAGACACCCTGAGAAAAACAACTTCAGGGAGACTAGGTTTGTTCTTACCCACACTCCATCATCATGGGAAAGTCACATGGGAAGGATCACGAGGCATCTGATTACCTTGTTATGTGAGAATGTGTATTGTGCAGCAGTTTCCTGTGAGATTAAAACCTTCCATCCTGGAAGAACGTTACAAAGACACAGGATGTTAGAAGGGGAGGTGATGAAACATCCCATCCTGCAGGGAAGTTCCTTAAGCTCAGGAAGTGAACAACTCAATAGATTCAGGAGGTTCCTGAAACTTACCAAATTCACTAGGCTCCTTTCTCCATAACACTTATAAGCAATAAAGATTGCTGAGAGACATTCTCAGACCAGCAGAGTTGTCTAGTAGAGGACTAGCCAAACTGCCTAGAAGAGGCTCAGCCAAGCTAAGCCACCTGGAGAGGACACTCCAGTCTGTTTCTCTGCCTGCAGCTCGTGCAGTGTGCTCCAGGTTTTCAAGTTGGACTTTGGTGATATCCATGCTTTGGCCTTATTGTCAATTCCCTTATCTGAGGTAAGTAGACATTTCTTTACATCTCTCTAGGAATAATGTTGCATAATAATACAATAATAACCATTATACTATGGAAGCCAGTGAGGCTGGTCACATTGTATCCACAGTCAGGAAGTAGGGAGGGATGTGTCCCACAGCAACATAATAACCACTATGCTATGGAAGGCAGTAAGGCTGGCCACACTGTATCCACTGTCAGGAAGTGGGGAGGGATGAACGCTTCCTGCTGCTCAGTAGTTTTCTCCATTAACAAGGTCCAGGATCCCAGCCAGGGAGCAGCGCCACCTACAGTGTGTGGGTCTTTCTGTCTCTGTTAAAGCAATCAAGACAACCCCTCCGAGACATGCCCAGGTGACTCTAGGTTCTATTAAGTGGCAATTAGCGCCAACCACTAAAGCATACAAATTAAATCTTCATAAAATCATTTTGAAATGTTTTGAGGTCCTATACAACCCCCCCCCGCCCCCGCTTGCTTGTGTGGTCTTTGTGCCTTAACACTGGCAGCTTCAGTGAGTGAGATGACTCTTGCTTTCTTCCGGAGATGAGGAGGCTGACGAGGAAAAGCTTAGTACCTAGACATGGCCTGCTGAGGGCAGAGGCCATCCAGGTCCCCGTGCCTAGAACTTATATACCTGCCCACCCCACCTAGGACAGATTGAGAGGACACCAGCTTTGGTCTCCCATGGGCTCTAGACTTAAGCCTCATGGCCAATTGGGAGTGAGGATGGCAGGGCTTTTTTTATTTCCCTCTGAGGCTGTGAGGGCAGCAGGAGGACACAGCACAGGTTGGATATCCCATTCCATCACGACCAGGTGCGGCCACAATGCCTGTCACTTCTTTGTCCCACCTGGTGCAGCATACACCCTCCCTTGCCCATCACTGGGTCTGAGCTTTGGCGTATCGCTGCCCTCTATAAGCACAGCTTGTCTTCTTTGGCCCTGTCTGCTTGACTCTGCCAGAACCTTTCTGAGAATTCCGTGGCGGTGGTGGGGTTGCCCTGTATCTCCCACTGTAAATACAGATGTGAGTACTACAATTGAGTTTAATATTTAATATAATCGGGTTAATGCACATTCCAAACACCATAAATAATCATTAGCTGAGGGTTCTAATTGTGCTGGTGGGATCTGGCCTCATGACTAATTTAAAGACCAGAAGACGTTCCCATACACAGCTCCCTGAAACATTGTAAATCAGCCCACGGCCCCTTCCCTGCATCACAGCTGCAGGCTCTGCAAACCAAGAGCTCCACTAACCCTGGGGCGCCACCCGCCTTCACAGTCAGCTGGCCAAGCCTGAGTTCACACACCATGGGGGCTTGAACACACCACCGGGCCAAGGGTCAAGGGCAGCCACTGAGGGTGGAGCTTGGAGAGGGCTCTCTATGTGTGAAGGAAAAAGAGCTGTTTATGGAGGTCAAAGACTTGAGGATTCAGGACACGCCACTTGCAAGTCACAAAGCCACACAGTTTTCTTGGTGTCACTGGACTGTGGACTGGGTACTTATAAGGGAGGAGGGCTCTTCAGCAGAGTTGTGGGAACACAGCCCTGAGGATCCTGAGCTTCCCAGGCAGGTGGTGGGGGCAGTGCTCTCAATTGGGAATGAGGGACCCAGCCTGTTAGGGTTGTGATATAGACAAGGAAGATGCCTGGCAACTGCAGCGTAGACAGTGGTTGTGCACAGAACCCCATGCTTCCATGGGGTGATGAGGTGCCTGTCTGGGATGGGAGCTCTTGCAGAAAAACTAGGAACTGCATGTGTCACAGCCAGAGACTTGTTGCTCCGGTCTTGGAACATCAAGACTCCACATTTGTATTCCCAAGACCCAGTGTGTTCCCCAAGATCTGATGTGTTCCCAGGCTTTGACATGCTCCCCCAAATCTAACAAGATTCCTGGGCTCTGATGTGTTCCTCAAGACTTGATATATCCTTCTAAACCAATACCTTCATCAAAAGTGATGTGTGCTGTGTCATCAAGCTAGCCACTCTTGGAGAGAGCGTGAAGCACATAAGACAGGGAACTGGCTGTGACTGTCTTTCCCCAACTGATACGCCTGTAGTGCAGGAGAGGGGTGGGAAGATTTAGAACCAGGGCCAGGACGTGCGATATAGGGCATGTGAGACCCTGTCAGGGGGACGGCATCCATGAGCTGTCATTGATGCGCTTGGACAAGGCTGGCATAAAGTCAACATCAACCGACAAGTCAGTGCAGACAGGGAGACACCAAGTGGCCCTGCCCCTAGATGAAGAGCTGTAGTTGGTCGGTGGCTGTCGAAAGAGGGAGGACCAGTCTCCTCCAGAGTTGAATTCCAGTACAGGTGGTCCAATCTCAAACGGCCATCCCAGGACACATATACATAGAAGCAAAGAAAAATGGACTCAGGTTTTATTTGTGTGTATGTGTGTGTGTGTGTGTGTGTGTGCGCACACACACACACACACACACACACACACACGCACAAATAATAATTAAAGAAGATAGGAAGGAGGACATGGACGAGTTGGGGGAAAGAGGGAGGGGCGAGAGTAACACAGAAATTCTGCTCTGTGTGAAATCCTAAGAAACAAAACTCTTTTTTAAAAGAAATGAGGGTAATGCAGAAAAGCTATAGACTCCCAAGCGCCCCCCTCTGGTCATAAAAGCAATAATGAGGGAGCTCTTCTGCTCTTCTGCTCTTCCTCTTCCTCTTCCAATGAGGGAGCTCTTCTGCTCTTCCTCTTCCTCTTCCATGGAGCTGACTGTGGAGTATGCAAAGCTTCAAGGTTGCAGCTTCCTGGCCTGGTCTTTTTGGGGATACAGCTGCCTTTGAGTCACCCATGCTCCTGTAAGTGACCCCCCAGTAAACCCATTGGTTCACACAGCCAGGTGGGCGGGACCATTATTTTAGGGGTCCCTGGTTTCTGTGTGGGGTCACCACACCCTGAAGACCTAGTTGTGCGCTGGGAAGACGACTCAGTGGCTAAAGCACATGCTGCATAAATGAGGGCCCGAGTTTGATTCTGCAGAACCATTGCAGAAGCAGGGACTGTAGCACGTGTCTGTGACCCCAGCACTCCTACAGCAAGATGGGAGGCCAAGACAGGAGACTCATGGGCCAGCTAGTCTGGTGCAGACAATGGGTAAACAACAGAGACCCACCTCCAACAAGGTGGAAGGTGAAGGGTGACACCGAGGTTGTCCTCTGACCTCTGCATGTGTGCCATGACACACGCATGCCTTCAGTCACACAAATATTTACATACCCCCACCCCCTGCAGAAACAGCACAAGAAGGAGAAGCTTCTGTCCTTGTGCTCAGAAAGCCAAGACCCTGCTCCCGATATCCAGCTGGAGGGCCAAGGCCCCTGATGCCAAGCTGCTGGCCTTGCCCTGTGTGATGGGATGGCTCAGAAGTTGCCATCTACCCCTAGAAGGTGAGTTTGAAGCTAGAACCCTCTGGCTGTCTTGGCTGCTTCAGGCAGGTGTCCAGCCCAGATGGACTCTGTGGGAACCGGCCTGCCCAGGAGGTGGCACTGCAGAAGATGTAGGTAGCATCCAGCCAGCACGCTACTGGCCTCTGCTGTTTACTGAGTTCCACCTGGAGCTCTGCCACCTGCAGCCCTCAGGGCTTGGTGTCACTGGCCTGGTGTGTGGACTCCAGCAGACCTCAGGACAGAACTGCCGACTCATCCCCCTTGCTCTGCCCAGCCTGCAGGCTGTGGCCACTTGCCATGATTGGGCCCATCATCTGCTCAGCTGGAGTGGCCAGGGTAGGTGATGACAGAACAGGAAGGGACTCAGTGGCCCCCGGACCTTAGTGATACATGAGGAAATGGAAGCCAGGAGAGAGGACCAACTGGTCACATGTCCCACAGGTGCAGGGCTAGCAACCGGTCCCTGGTTGGGTCCTGGGGAAGCAGTGTTGACAGCCATCCCTGGCTGAGTACTTCCAGGGGTGACTGCATGTTCAGCCAGCAGGCCACCTGCTTTCTTCTATGTCCCTGTCACTTTAAGACACATTATAGGTCCAGCCAGCTGACAGGGAAGGAGGCCGAGCTCAGAGACTAAGTGGTAACACTGTGTCAAAGAAAATCGCAGCTCGCTGAACTCGGTGCCGTGATAAGGAAAAAGTGTGATGCAGGGGAGATGGGGCCAGGTGGGACGGGGACTCGGATAGGCAAGGCAGGTGCCTCTCCTTCTACAGGCTGGGCCTGTGAGGACAAGAGTCCTAGCACATATAGGTGCTCATTATTAACTACCGGAGCCAAACAACATGCTGCTGTACATCCCATAATAACCTCTCAACCTTCCCCACTTACTGTGTCCTGGGACCTCAAAGTTGATGCCATGGTTTGTGTGGTCGACAAGAACCTTTTTGTCACTGCAGTCAGTGGGTGACAAGTGACCAAATGTAGGAGGTCATCTTCTGTCCAGTCCTAATGACTCATTTGCACTAGTTCTAGCCAGGTTTCCCCCACTGCCCTACTCTGTCCAGCTAGCTCAGGTTCAATAAATGCAGATCCACAGCAGCCACTGTCTTCCCCACCCTCTCTAGTCAGCAAGGTGCAGGCATCATCAAGAGTTCATTCTCTGCCACGCTGAGGATGCAGGGCTGAACCTGGCCCTGCTAGCCTACTCATGCAGGAGGACACTCTCTCAGGAAAGAGAGTAGGGCAATCGCCATTGAGAAGTTAAGAAAATGGACCGGTATCATCCAGGGGTAGCTTCAGAGAGTCTCTGCAAACCAGACATCAGTGATGAAGGATGCTGGCTCAACGTGTGTGTGTGTGTGTGTGTGTGTGTGTGTGTGTGTGTAAGGTGGCAGTGCACAGTCCAGAGGAAAAGGCACCATCACCAGGTCCATATGGAAAGATGGAGACAACAGAGGCACAATCTACTGGCATGCACACACTCCAAGGAAACCATCACCCCATAAAATGAAAACATGGCAGTTCTAGTTGGGGTACCTGTGTGAACAGGTCAAGAGATGAGCCCCAGAAGAAGGACACAGAGACTGTGTGATAACGGCACTCATGTGAGGAACATCATGCCTTACTCTCAGGGGACATCTGGCTTGCTCCAGGTGCCTCAGAAGGCAACCCTGTGACTACTGCAGGGAGATACCCTGTGCCTCCCCTGAGGAGTAGAGAGCCTGTGGAATGAGTCCGTTTTCCAGGGTTACCTTTAGTGCGGGGCACAACCCTGGCTCGGGTGGGCATTCACTTGGAGAGCAGTTAAAGTTTGGTCAGAGCTGTGTGAAAGTTTTCAGGAACATAGTGCAGGCTGGGACCAGATGCTGAGACGTGCATCTATTTTCTCCCAGCAGAGCCATCAGGGAGGACCAGAGTCCCAGTTAACTTCATTTATTCCTGTGGTCCACAGGTACCTGGTCTTATGTCAGAGACCGTGCAGGAAGCTGGGTGGGCTGCCCTGGGGAAGGTCTCCCATGTAAGCTGGCACATAACTTTGTTCTCCCTAACATTTTACTCAGTGCTTTCTAAGCAGAACCTCCCACCATTCTGGAGAATGTGTGTGCGTGCACAGGAGTGAGGGAAGGATTGCCCAGGAGACAAAGTGCTCCTGTCTCCAGACCACATGAGTCACCTCCGTGGGCAGGTGCCCATCCCAGATTTCCCCAGACCTTCAGGGCCAGACAAACATGAGTCCAGCCCTTGTACAGACCATCACTGAGGCTGCAGGAGTTTCGACTCAAGCCCAAGCCTTTGTTTGTCCACAGAACCTCTAAGGAGGAGGGTAGAGCTTGTTGTCCCAGTATCCCAAGAGTTGCCAGGTATTGGGGGCTGGCAGTTGCCAGAGGGAGCTAGTGAGTGGTTGTCTTAGGCTGGTCTCACTGCCCTTTGGACACTTGGTCAGCGCTCTTCCTTAATGGCTAGTGTGCCTAGCTCAGCTTAAGAACCCATTCAGTGATGAAATTGTTAGATCCGGCTGGAATTTGTGCCCAACTGTGTGGATACTCAACTGCCTTCCTCAAGGGCTTTTCACGCATCAAAAGGTGTTAAAATCAATACACGGCCTTCAGGCTGACTGTGCTTTTAAGTAAATCTATGCACTTGGGCAAGCTCTCTGGGAGTCAGGCAGTATGGCTTTGGGTGCTCAGAGACCCTAATGAAGGGGGCCGTCACCGGAGAGCTAAACACGCTGCCAGGCTGCAAACAGACGTGTCAACACAGGCTCGGCCCATTAATTTGATCATCATTGAGCTGACCCACAGACTTTGCTGAGACAAATATATCTGGAGAGAAAGTGCAGAGGGGAGGGGGCACAGGAGAGTTACAGTAGCTCGGTGGTTGCAGAAGTCGTGTCTGATAATGCTGACCAGATGCCTTGCAGGTTGTTACTGACCCCAGAAGCTCTGGAGGGCTTTGGAGAGAAAGGCATCCAAAGCAGGGATCCAGGCAGATGGGGTGACATTGCAGGCTTCCATTTCCACATGTCAAGCAGAAGGTGAATAGAAAACCTACTATGAGGGCAGAGAAAGCCAGGGGAGAGGGTGCCTCTCTGTGTCACTGGAATGAAGTTCAAGGAAACATCTGTGTCAAGATGTTTCCCCCTCAGGGATTCACTGATGCATTTTCTTCTTAGGAAAGTGTTCTTTTCTGCTCTTGGGAACTTAATTTCATTCGGAATGAAAAATGACAAGAGAGTGAATTGGACCTGCAGCTAGTACCCAGCCTGGACCGCTGGCTCGGTGAGCTTCATTGATTTAGCTGAAATCGTGGCGGGGAACTGGTTATCTTCACCAAGGTGGAGGGAAGGTACTCTGGGGTGGTCATGGAAGCCTGCCGCAAGACAGAGTGGGTGCAAACTGGGTTGCTGAATTAAAGGGTTTTTGAGGATCCCAGAGAACAGGGTTGAGCAGGTAAGGCCTCTCTGTTCTAATTGGATTGGATACCCTAGAACCCAAGAATACAGAGCAGCTTGCAATCATTCTCTGAGTATCCATGGAGACTTGGGTCTGACATAGCATGATGTCTCTTCTAAGCCTAGTGCAAGTGTCCAGTACTAGTTTAAAATACTGCAGCAGTAGCTGGTGGACATGGTCACATGGCTGGGAGCCACACAGATCATCAATTCTTCCAGGCATAGCACCCACCTCTGAAATGGTTCACGCTGAAGCCATCCTGCTAGGGGGATTTTTCTGCATTTGAATTTATGTGGAGACCAGGACCAAAGCAAAGCAAAGAAACAACCATCCCCATATGTCAAGAGCCAAAGTGGTTTTGTTTTCCAAGCAAACTCATCCAAGGCCTGATGAGTTTTCATTTTCAGAATAAAACAAGCCATAGTCAGGAGAAAACCTGCTAAAATCATTGGCCTTTTGTCCCATGTGACAGGTGCAGCCACTGTCCATAGCTTGTGCCCTTCACAGTTCCTTGCTTTGCTTCCAGAACAGATAGAATATATAAAACTTTCCCATGTTGAGATGTATCTACCTCACTGTTGATTATGATATGGGCTTCAACTCAGGTGAAGTTTGTAGCATGTGCTAGTGGCAAACCTTCAGAGACCTGGGCATAGCGGACGTGGCAGGCGGCCCAGGAATAAGTTTCTAAAACTACTGTCCTGAGAGTCCCTCCCAATACCAGCCCACATCCCTGCTGATGGAGCAGTGTGGCTAGAAGCAGCCTTGGCGGCAGGTATCTGGCTCCTTCTTGCCTTGAGAGTTGGGTCCGACTGGTAGAACTACCTGGCTACTCCAAAACCAAATGACTTCCCTCGGTTTCTGAGATCCCACCATTTGCTTCTCAAAGCCAACTGGCTCTTGCTGAGGCCACATTTTCACAGCACTGGTCAGAAGTGGGCAATCTGTCAAACACAGGGTTGCCATAGAGACTCATTTGTAATGTCTGAGTGCTGTTTGGGGTTTAGGAACTATTTTGGAAGAGTTGGAAAAAAACCCCTGGATTTATAGTATTTCCTAACTTTCTTAAAATTATGTTGTACTGAATACCGTGTCTTTATTTGGGAAATAAAAGCAATGAAAAGAAAGTGATTAATGATGGCTGTGGTGTGTCCAGTGATGGTGTGAGGGCCCTTCGGAGTAGCTGAGGTTCCCAGTGGCCCATAGGAAATGGCTGGAAATAGGTGTGGAGATGGGGATTTGCCTCCTCCATGTTTGCTGTCCTCCTGGACTTTGGGCTGGAGAGATGGCACACTTGGAACCCCTTATTCTCTTTCAGCCCTGCTGCTGGAAGGCAGGGAAGTCACAGGAAGTCCTGGAGTTTTGTAAAGCCAGATGTAGATTCAAACCTCCACATGGGTGTCTATGATATTAGGCACAAGGCATCATTTGCCAAGCCTGGGTTTTATCTGTAGACCTGCTTGGGGGTGACCACCCCGCAGAGCTGGGGGAGGGCAGGGAAGGGGTCTTCTGCTATAAGATTGGTCAAGAGCAGCCATGTCTTCCTCTGACTCAGCACCTAGCTCTTGTGCAGAGACGCAGCCAATGCTGGCATGCATCTTTCCTGTCCCAGCCAAGTCGATGGCTGAAGTATCAGCAACAGGCCCCAGAATCCCCACTGTCCTGTCTTGTTTCCAGACTTTGGTCAGCAGTGAGGCTGACACACTGAAGAAAATGGATGATGACAAGAGTGCGTGCCATCATATATCACCACTAATTTCTATGGCAATCCCAGACACTTTGTCTCTGTTTCTTAGCACCCTCAATTAGCAGTGTCTCTGCACACTGCCATACAATTTTTCTGCCCCGAAGCCTCTCCATCAACTAGGTAATGCTGTGTAAACAAATACCTGAATGCACTGGGAAATCTGGATTCTAAAGGCGCCTTTCTGGAAGTCTGTGTGGTTTCTTGAAGATCTAGCAATGTGCCCACTCCTATATCTGCTTAGAGAAGCATGCATTTTTGTGTACTGGGTTCTGCTCTGTGTAGGACAGGGTGTGTCTGTCCTACACAGAAAGCCAATGTGCAAGAGAGCTGCTAGCAGGATATAGTTCTCCCGGAGCTGGGTGCCTTAGGGAAACAGCCCCATCTTACCTCTCTGAGCCTTAAAATATCATATGTGACTGCTTTGATTGGCATTGTGGATTGGACTGGATCTTGGGCCATAGCATTTACCCGGAACTAAGAGGTGAGTAGCAGTCTCTTGTTTCTCAGCACCACGGCTTGAATTCCCTGTGTCCTCTTCAGGCCAGGCCCCCGAAGGGACCTACACTTACTGACTAGGAGAAGATGGGTGTGTAGGCACACTCTGAGCTTGTGGCTGCTGAAGTGCCAGGGTCCATGGCTGGCTTCCTGAGAGAGTCGTAACCCGCATACTTGGTGTTAGCCTTGCCCTGGGAGATTTCTGCTTTCTAGTTCTTTCTCTCTAGGTATGAGAAAATGAAAGGGTAGGCCTGGAGACATCAATCCAGGATGTAAACAGAATGGGACAGGAAGGTACAGCAAGGCTGGTGGTTGACTGAGGGCAAGCAGGGTAACCAGCAGGGCCTAAGCACCAGACACCTGGGTCCTCTTTGGACACTGACTGGAGTCAGCAGCTGAGAGCCAGCTGGACTATGCTATTCCAGTCTACAGGAAAAGGGCCCCTCCCCCTCTCTTTTGAGTCATGTGAGAAGTGTGCAAGGCTAGGAAGGGGGCTCTGCTTGGGGTGAGGGAATGTGAAGCTCTCTGTTAGACCTTCTGGTAGACCTCAGCTCATGCTGACTACTCAGAACCTCACTGGGACTCAGAGTAGCTGGCATTTGGAGTGCACCACTGACCTGCTGAGCATTCTCAGAATTGTCACATAGCAGTAAGGGTGACTCACCCATCATCCCCACTGGGTGTGGTCTGTGACCAGGACTTAGCTTGCCTATTGAGTTGTATCAGGCTTGGGTGCTCATGGGCCCAGAGAGCTTCACGTTCCCTCACCCCAAGCAGAACCAGGTAGTCACCAGGACCCACTTGATCTTCTCTGGTGCCCTTGCTGTCCCACCTTTGGGTCCTTCCTAATGTCACCATCACAGTGGACCCTCATGAGCTCTTAATTTATCCTTGAAGCCCTTTCTCTCCTGTCCTGTTGGACATCTGGCAAATTACATGCCTTGTTCACTGCCTGTCCCATTTTATGCAAATGTTCATGGGGTAGGGCTTGTGTCCACTTTGAAACAGGTGTTCCCTGCTGACCAGGTGACAGGGCCGCCAGAGGATTTGACAGGTAAACACACAGTTGGTGAGGCGGAAGCTTGTCTGTCTGTCTGTTTAAAGAAAGTCCTTCCTCTACTCCAGCTGTCTTACACTTTCTTCCATCTCCAGACTCAGCTCCATGCTGGCATGGTGGCATTACAATCCTTCCCCATTCTCTCCCAGGCTCCAGCAGCTGCTCCCAATCCCTCCATTCTGGGCACAGTGCTGTCCTGAGTCCCTAGCTCAGAGACATGATGGGAAGCTTCATTTCCAGCCTCTAGCATGATGGTTGTTCCCTCCTTCCCAAAGCTCTGGACTCCTTTTCCTGAGGCTCAGTACTGTCTCTCTAAAGCAGAAATTCTCTTTACGGGTACACAGGCTTTAACTCTTGCTCCCCAGCTTGTGGTGTTGTTTTGGGACATGGAGACCGGCTGGCAGAGTAGGGCCTCTAGAGCAGGCCCTTGGAGGTTTTATAGCTTCTGGTTCTGAGCTGTGCTCTCTGCTTTCTGCCAGAAGCTACATGAAGCAGTAGCTGCTCCATATGACAGTCTTCAGCCCCACCATGCCCTTCCCACCATGATGGGCTGAAGACCCTCTGAAACGGGACACGACAATAACCCTTACTCCTTTAAGTAGTGTCTGTCAGCTTTCTGTCTAGGAACTGACACTTCTTCCTGCATATGGACTGTGAGGGTAAGAAGTAAGGAGGGGTGAATGTCACAGGTGCTGGGAACTGCTGGGGGTGGGGGGTGGCACATGTAGGGGAGGACTGAGGAAGGTCCGCCACACTCAAGTGCCCAGAACTTTTGTACCTGAAAAATTATCACAGAATCTGAAACCAACAGCCATTTGCTTCCTTCACATCCTCCCTTCTATAGGCAGAAAGGGCACCTGGCCTCCAGCAGGTCCTGCCCAGCCTCTGCCTGTTCAAGAGTCTAACAAGTTGGTTGTGGTCACCATCCTGGGAGGGCTGTCCTTAGTCCCCTGGCCACCCCTGGCTTAGTTACCTCAAGACTGTGGAACTAAGGACTAAACCTGTGTAGTGTATCCCAAACCAGACATGTTCCCTCCCTGGATCATGTGGGTAGCCGGGGCTGCCTTTATGAGCAGCAGGCACTGGACCAGGGCTTTGTCAGCTCTCAGCCTGACTAGAGCTGGCTCTGCCCTTGACCACCGAGCTGAGGCCTTCAAGGAACATCTGTGCATTTCCTGTTTCTTTCAGTTCTCCTGACTTCTCCATTTCAGTGTTGGGACAGCCTAGATGCACCCCTTCCTAGGCGTGACTTCAGCCACAGACCAGTCTCCTGGTTTGCTCCAACCTCTTCCAGAGTCATCCTTAATGCTGTTTCAAGTGCTTAAAGCCACCTCCGGCTCTTGGCCTCTGGTTCAGAACTTCCCTCAGAATGGTGTATTTTATCTTTATGTGTCAAGATTTATATAAAAAGGGGGATAGTTCAACTCTCAATGTAATGAGTTGGAAGAACAGCCCTCTGGTGGCTTCCTTGGCGATCACAGCATCAATAACATTGATTTCTAAAAATAACTAATGACCACAGGCAAGGAATGGCCATGGACCACTCCAGCCCTGCTTGTGATGAAGGCAGGTACTGGGCTGAACACACAATAGCCAGCAGGTGGGTTCCCAGAGGGGCTCAGACAGAAGGCAGAGCCAAGCCAAAGTATCCTTCAGGGTCCTGACACAATCGAGAATGGCTACTAGTGGTCACAAACCAGTGTGGCCTGCAGCACGTGGGAGGTGAAAGGCCACCGGGAAAGCCTTTTGAAGGGAGCATCTTGGGAGGGAGTGTCACATGGCATGCCACAGGCTTGGAAAGTAAAATCCACATTAGCCTGAGGGAGCCTTGGTTTTCCTCATCTGGGAAGTGGAGGTTCGGGATCCGAGTGTCTGGGGTCCTTGTGGGGAAGCAGGACACAGTGGAGGCCAGAGGTCACAGTGAGGGGAGGAGAGGAGATTTAGTCAGTCATGCTTGCATCCAGAGGCCATTCTTGGTGCAGCCAAGGCAGGAACTCCCCAAGCAATCAGTTAGCAAATGGAGCTTGAGGCAGACACAAAGGAGCCTTGCCAAAGACCTTCTGAGGTCAAGCCTGAGGGACATAAATGTCATTTAGGATGAAGTCTTACCAAAACCAGAGATGCTATGGCTTTTGACAAGGCAGATGGACAGGCGTGGACCATGCACATCTCACTCTGGGTCTGATAGTTGCCTCTCTGGTCTGATGACAGAGGGGTGGGGACATGTCTCCACATATTCAAAATCAGTTCTCCCTCCCATGACCTTGGCCCTGACCACTGTGCCCTGCGTGGTGGTGGCTGTCTTCTCCCAGTGACACAGTAGTGTATCCAGGTATCTTCACTGGCCAGAGGAGCTGAGGATCTGCAGTGCAGCTTGGCTCTCCTGCCTTTCTGCAAAGGTTCTCTCATAGCCTCTCGGTCCTTCCCATACCTCTGCTGGGACTTCAGGAAGGGGGCAGAGGGTTGGGAAGTGGAGGTCCACAAAGATGCATGTATACCTGGTCAAACAAGGGTCAGGAGAGACAGCGTAGTCAGTGAGGCATTATAACTTCCGCTCAGTCCCAGAATCCATGTAGAAGAGCTGTGTGAAGTGGTACACACGTGTAAATCCTAGTTCTGGAGAGACTAAGACAAGAAGGTCCCTGAAGCTCACTGGCCAGTCAGGCTAGTCTACTTGGCTGTCTGGCTCCAGGCTAGTAAGAGAGACCCTGACTCAAAAGAGAAAAACCACCAGATGAAGTAAATAGAGAGTTTGGCCTTCACATGCATGTGCACGCGCTTACATACACACCTGAACATACCTGTACCCTAGCACACATGCACACACATACACACACACCTGAACATACCTATACCCTGGCACACATGCACACACATACATACACATCTGAACATACCTGTACCCTGGCATGCATACACACCTGGACATACCTGTACCCTGGCACACATGCTCACACGGGTGCTCACATGTAAGTCCAAGGGCATGGAGAGGAAATAGCTTGCTTCACAATTGACTGTAAATGTAAGCTCAGAGGGCCAGATTGTGACATACAGTGTCTGGAACCTCCCTTGTGAAGTCAATTTTCTCTCTTCCATGTGCCCCAGGGATGAAGGACGTCCACACTTATCAGCAGGGTGAAGCATGAAGAAGATAGGGAAACTCCTGTGGCTACAAGCCAACTGCCCGAGTGGATTTATAGTTAAGTAGAGTGGGTATTTGTGGTGCTTCCGGTGTGGGAATTTACTGAAGCACCTCAAACACACTTTTGGTTGCTGTCCACCAAGCAAGCAGAATGGTGCTGATGACATACTCATGGCCCTGTGGCTTTAGTTCACTCTCCGAGTCACATACTTTATTCTCTGATGCCACCATTTACAGGATCCATAGAGTGGGAAACCTCCCTTCCCTCCCTGGGGACACGGAACCAAATGAGTGCTTTCTCTAAAGTCCCTCCTTGTTCTTAGGGACTGGAAGCAATGTGGGAGAGTCTTAGTGAGAACATGGACCCTGCAACACTCCAGGAGGCATTTTGGGCTCCTCTACGCTCAAGAGAAAGAAGGGGGGCCCTGCTGGCTGGATACAAGAAACTGGGCCACCAAGTGACTTAGTCATTCCGAAACAGGGCTGAACCTTGAATTTCCCAATGCCTAGACTGCAGATGTGCTCAGCTTCTACTACCTAATGGGATTCTGCAGCTGAGGCCATCATCCCAGCCCCTGGGGCTCTATCTTCAACTCCCCTGCCTCCTCTTCCCTAGGTTTTCACTGGTGTTCAATATATGAGGGTTGCTGGAAACTCTATTGAGTCCTCCAATAACTATATATAGCAAGGGTAATTAATACAGGGCTGCCAAGCTCTGGTGACAGAGGGAGGGGGAGTGGAGACTGTACTGCCCATCCCTAGTATGGCCCCAGCATGTAGAAAGTGCTCCATCCATGAAAACAGGAATGATAGTGCTGGTTTGTAATGCGCCACATACACTCACCACTGTGCCCATGCCTCCCCACCCCCGCACTGCCCTGAAGTGTCCAGTGCTGCAGAGGATGCCAGCAGCTCCCTCCATATAATGAGAGGACAGCAGGACGCCAGGTGCTTAGAGAGATCCTTCTGATTGCTCTCCTCTGCTCAATTCTGCCACCAGAGACCTCTGCCTGTCGTATGCTGATTCCGCCAATGCAAAACTACATTTGGGGGGAAAATCACCCGCTTCCTTTATGTCAGGAAAAGTAAGATGCAAACAGACTTCATTTGGGAGTGTGGCCTTTCTTCGGGGAGTTGGTTCTAAATATGAGCCTTCCCTGGAGGATGAGCCCCAGCTTATTATATACCCTCTGCTCCCATGAAAAGAATCTTCCTTGGCAGGAACACTAGAGTTTGGAGTTCAGGAAGCACCTTTTAATCAAGGATGTCACACTGTTATTCCTATATTATATTTCATAATTTTTCAAAGCCACTTCAAGTTACCTCTTCTGGTAAAGATGACCAGATAGGCTTCATCATCTGAACCGAGCAGGGGGAGAGACTGAGGAATCAGAAGGTTAGGGCAAGTTCACATGGAGGGGGTCAAGTTCCTTTTCTGGGGCTCACACCAAGTCATTCTTTTTAGTTAATCTATTGTTTTGGGGGTGTGGCAAATGAGGGAATTACTACCTCATAGCAATAGAATATTACAGATTAAAGAATCAGAGACCGGGGGCTGCCAGGTGCTCCTAGTTTGGGTCTCAGCTCAGTTGTGGCCACAGAGGAAAAGCGTGGGGCTGAGAGAGTCAGTCTTTGGGACCAGATGGGACCCACTGGAACATGAAAGGCAATGACACAGCCTCATATAATCATTTGCCTGACCTCCACATCAGGAGCACACACATACTGCACACGACGGAACTCTCCATCTGGGAATACATGAAGGCCTTCTGTAGTCAGAAGTGCCAGGCCAACCTAACCTGTTTTCTACTCCTTTCCAGTAAATGATTGCCTTTCCCCCAAACTGTCCACACTTGAAACCCTCAGAAGAACATGAGTCCAGGGGAATTTTATGAGATTAACTGGGCATCACCATCATCCAGTCATGGCCCTGAGTGGCTGTGGTCCCTTCCAGGAGATACCTGGCTTCTGAGAGAAGCAGTAGCAGTGTGAGAATACTGGTTCAGGACCCTAGACAGCACCATGCATTCCGAGGTGTGCGGAAGCCTCGCCCACTTCTGCCCTGGTCGGGGAAACCCCACAAATCAGCTAAAGTCCGAGGAGGCTCTCATTGCTGCTGATAGATCTTCATTCGACCCCAAACCCAACTGTTCGTCCCTTGTTTGAATTCTTTGCCACCCTCCCAATAACTTCCTCAAGTCTGTCCACCGTGGAATGTGCTTAGATTTGGGAACCTTCCCAGAGGCTGCGGCTTCCCTGGTGGCTGTAGCCAGAGTCCATGAACCATACAGTATGCAGCTGAGTCCTGACACGCATATCCTCCCTAAATCCACACACTGGAAATGCATTTGGAATCCCTTCTGCCTGCCCACAACAGATTTTCCAGATCCTGGCAATTGGAGCATGTTAAGGACCAGATACAGCTGTCGAGTCTGATTTCTTAAATCAAGATCTGTTTGGTGGGGGTGGCGGGAGGGAGATGAGAAAGCGTGGCCCGGAGGAGAGAGGGAGTGATACCAGGGCCCTGGACTCTCTGTGCATTTTAGGTGAGAGCCAATTTCCACTCAGTGATTCTGGCTCAGGGTAGGGAGGTCCTGTTGGGTGGGCAGCTGAGGAGGGGGCAGTACCAGGCAGCAAACTGCACACTGCAGTGCAGTCTGTGTGAATAAAGTCAGGTGATGACTCCCTCAGAAAGTGTTGCTGATGTTTCATTTCCTCTTCCTCTGAGTGTTCAGCTGCTCTTGCCACACCACGTGTAGTTTATACCTGGTTGAGGCCTAGCCTCAACAGCATAGTGTCTATCCTACAGAGATGTGGCAGCAACTTTCTGCCTGAACACAACACATGGGACACCTGGCACTTCCCTGTAGGCTTGGTGTTCATGCATGTCAGGTGATGTGCTACATGACAGTTTTGAGGAGTGGGGGTAAGTATTGGTAAAGGATAGACTAGAGGCTGTTTGTAAACAGTACGTAATTAATTAAAT